>JAWDJD010000018.1:12638807-12987011 GCA_035047305.1 Bradypodion pumilum
CGGCAATGACTCTAGATGGCTAAAAACAATTTAAACCAACATCAAACTTATTAAAAAGCCTTTAAAAATCCCATTAAAAATTCTAAATAATTTACCCACTCACCCGATCCATTAAAAGAGAGAGAGAAACTTAATTACATGAGCCAGCAGGCGGGTCACCCCTCCGTCGCTGCCCCACACCTGCCCTGCCAGCCAGGTTTTCAGTCCTTTCCTAAAGAGCAACTAGAGGGTTTATTTTCTCAACTGTTTTTTCTCAGGAGATGCATTTCCACCCAAAGGCCCTGAAGGACGTGAGGGGCCAGGTGGGGGCCCCGATGCCCGGCAAGGTGATCGACATCAAGGTGAAGGAAGGGTCGCCCATCGAGAAGGGGCAGCCCCTCTGCGTCCTGAGCGCCATGAAAATGGAGATGGTGGTCAACTCCCCGCTGACCGGGATGGTCAAGAAGATCCACGTCAAGCCAGACATGAGCCTGGAGGGGGACGACCTGATCCTTGAGATTGAATAGAAATGGGGACCCCTGCCTCAGAACCCCCCTCCCAAAAAAACAACAACAACACCCCACCACCACCCTGGACATAACAAAGCACAACAACCTCTCCTCTTCATGGCGCCCCCAACCCCTACCCCTGTGCTTCCTCCTCTTCCTCCCCCTCCCCCATAACTGCCATCCCCTCCTCTCAATGGACCTCAAACCCCATCCTCCCCCCTCTAGAGATGCGAAGGGGAGGATGGGGTTTGAGGTCCATTGAGAGGGGCCACACACCTGCCAAGGAAGGAAGAAGCCATTTCCATCTCCCTTTGTGCCCTGAGTGCAAAAGGGTGGAGAAAAGAGGATGGAGGGGGGAATGGACTGCCATGGTTTATGAGACCCCCCTCCCTAACATTACATCCTCTCCCCCCTCCCTCTGTGGACCAATTGGGGCAAAGAAGGGCAGAAAGAGGAGCAAGGCCTGCTGGGACTGCATTTTCCATCCTGCCCTCCCCCCCCCCCCCAATCCTCCTCAGCACTATCCTTCCCTCCTGCCCCATTCCAGGCCTGGTTTATGGATCTTAGTTCATCTCCAGCATTGGCTTGGTTTTGCTGAAAAGGGGGCGGGGGGGAGGGTTTAGCCTTCTGTCACCCCCTTTCATTGCCAAACCCCCTTTGGGGGGGGGGTTCTGACCCAAATTGAGCCCAAAGTGTTAAACCATCCCTTCGTCGGAGGGACTGAAGGACCGCACTTGGAGGGTGTCTTGTTTGTTTACAGAGTGGGTCCCCAAGGCTTGGTGTGTGTGTGTGGGGGGGGCTGTATGTGTCAAATGGGGGGCATGGCTGCCTCTCCTTCCACCCACCCCCTCCCCTGGTGAGGGAGCAAAATGCCCCCCTCCCCCCATGAATAAGCCCCAGAGGTTCTCCTTCACCACTGGCCAGCTGGACCAGAACCCAGAAGGAAAAGGACTGGAGGGTCAAACCCGGGACCCACGAAGGACAGAGGAATGAATGAAGCGATAATGTGGAAACTCCCCTCCGTCTCTGCCTCTCTTTGTCTTGCCTGCCCCCTTTTTATTGTGGGTTTGGCCTAGAGGGAAACCCCTGCATTGGGCCCTCTCTGAGCATCTGCTCCTGTATCGAAATTCCCATTTCATTTTGTTAATGGGAAGGTTTTCCCGGTAACACACCTACCGTAGGTCACCACCGTCAGGGCACTCTGGCCACCTGCAGCTCCTCAAGAGCCTTCTTTCTTTGCCCCCTCCCTCCCTGGTATCCCATAATATTTCCCTGGCAGTCTCCCTTGCTCAAAAGCCAGCCGTGTCTGATGTAGTGATGTACGCACATATGCCAGGATGTGGGTGCAAGGAGGCAGAACAACCAACAGAGGAAGCCTGCACATATTTGTTCCTAAAACCCCATGTACCTAATGCAGTCACGTGATTTTTACAAACTACAGGCCATGCAATACGGTCAATCTTCTAGGGAATCAATAGGTGAAAGCATAAGAAGGCGTACACTGCATACACTATTTATCTGGCGACAGATTGTCTGGGCCCGCTTGACCTAATCTTTCGCACACACAACATGTCACCCAGGCTTCTACCGGATTTTACTGGAGCCTGGTTCACAGGCTTTTTCCAGAAAGATTAGATAGAGAGCTTCAAAGAGGCAAAGGACTACAAGTACCATCTTCCACCAGGCAACCACTGAAAGGCCGAATCCCTCCAATGTTATAATGGACCCTGTTGATCCAGAAGGTCCCTTTTGGAAGAGTATAGAAAACTTAAAGCAGTTACCATTAAACTAATATATTCTAATAACTAATATAAGGTTATTTCCAACAGTCTGACTCTAGGGATCGGTGATCATCTCTTATTTATAGCCCTGTCTGCATCTGCAGCCATTTCTGTGGTCACACGGAAACGGTACCTATTTACCTACTTTCAGTTTCTTGCTTTTGAACTGCTAGGTTGTGGCAGGAGCCAGGACAGACGTGTGGCACCCGGGTCTCGAACTGCTGACCTGCCAACCATCCGGTTGTCAAATTCAGTGTCTTAACTGCTCAGCCACCACCAGACCTCAATTTCCCTTCCTAGGAAAGATCAAAGAGATGGTTTTGTGCTCCAGGCCCAGAAAAAGATGATCTACATCTACAGTGATGGCGAACCTTGGCATTCCCAGTGGTTCTTTGACTTCAATTCCCAGAAGTCCAGGTCCCTGTGAATCCACACAAATGGGTTTACTGATACTCCCATCTGTTCTTAGACTTCAATTCCCAGAAGCCCGAAGTCCCTGTGAATCCACATGAATGGGTTCACTGCACAGACCTTTAGGTCAGTGATGCAAACCTTGCCACTCCAGCTGTAAACCCACTGGTGTGGATTCACAGAGACTTGGGGCTCCTGGGAATTGAAGTCCAAGAGCAGCTGGGAGTGCCAAGGTTGTCCGTCACTGCTGTAGAGTCTGCTGCCCCTTGGAGTGAATGTTGTTGAAGAGATTGGGTGGCCACCCCACCCAAGCCAATAGTTCCAAAGGAGAAATTGATTACGGAATTCCAACATGCTCCCGTTTTGCAATTAACATGTTTTGGTGAAGGAGAATTGGGAGGGAGGGAGCGGGAAGAACCCATCCCAGCTTGAACGGTTATTTGCCAGGGATGCCCAGTGGTAAGATCAGGAAGGGAAGCCCTCAGGCGTCTAGAAGGACTCCTGAGCCAAGGCCCTGCACAAAGCCAGCCAGTGGACTCACAACAACCCTAGAGGGCTTTGGAGGCATGCAGGGGGTTTGTGGAGGGGTCCTGCTACTGCAGTGGCTCAAGTGGCTAAGATGCTGATTGGAAGGCGGAAGGTCAGCAGCTCGATTCCCGAGTATTGCAGGATGGAATGAGCGCCCGTCTGTCCCAGCTCCTGCCAATCTAGCCGTTTGAAAGCAAGAAATTGCAAGTAGATCAATAGGGACCACTTGGGTGGGAAGGGAAACAGCGTTCCCTGCGCTCCGGTGTCTAGTCATGCCTGCCACATGACCAGAGAAACGTCTGCAGAAGTGGACAGCGCTGGCTCTTCGGCTTTGAAACAAAGATGAGCACTTAACCCTAGAGTCGGATATGACTGGCTTTTGAGCAAGGGAAACCTTTACCCGGCTACAGCCATGGCAGTGCTTACCAACCTGTAGACACAAAGCGCCATTACACGCGCTCTGGTCTTCCCTTAGGGAATCCCTTAGAGGGATTTATTTATTTTATTAATTATTATTATTGGGGGGGGGTGTTTTTTGCCTGGTTTGGAATAGAATTTTCCAGTGCCCCCTAACTATGGGCGCATTTTACTTCTGCTTCCGGGAGCGATGAGGGCAGCATGAGCGGGATGAATTGGCACCAGGGGCCAGATCTGGCCCACGGGCTGGAATTTGGGCACTCCGCCCGGGCGTAGTTGGTGCTGGGAAATTTCTCCTGCTCATGCTGCGTTTTAAGGTTAAATTGGGTGGACCCAAGTCCACTTCGTCAGACCTAAGGAGACGAATGGGACGAAATGGAAGAGAGTCACGCCCTGCCTGGAGAAGCGCTCGGGGCGTGCGGGCGAGGAGGAGAGTCCGCGAAACAAAAGGAAGGACAAAAAGAAACCACAACCCCCCACCCCCACCCCCTGTGCTGAATTGTAGGAATTGGGGCCACTGGGGTGGCCTTAATGTCCCGGAGGAGACTGATCAAGTGACGACACGAGGCAAAAGGAGCGAGATCAGATCAGTACTTTATTGGAAAAAGGCAACATCATTTATAGGGAAGAAAGCGCAACGGTGGCAAAACTGTCATCGGACAGGAAAATTACCTCACCCACGTACCCGGGTTAATAGGGAACCTCTCAAAGGGAAGTTAATTAACTTGGACAAACATGGAGCAAGGAAGACCATTGTTTAGGGTTTAAGCAAGGGTAAACATGGCTGATATTTACACCGGGGATTACCTTGGCCAGAGGATGAGTGATTACTCTAATGGATAACTGGGGTCTGCGAGATGCTTGCTCGGCAGAATCGTCGGTCAGGCTACAAGCGGCCGAATTAATCCCTATCATTAATTCACCCCCCTTATGCCCTGACAAGGGCCAGAGGCCAGGAGTTTGCTCACTGGTTTAACCTCTGCCAGAAGCCACTGATGCCCAACCGGGCACGGGGAATCTTCATCTCCCCTTACTTTTTAATATTAAGAGCCTGACTGGCGACTCTGCGCAGAAGCATCATCAGCTGTTGATCGGGAATGACGTCACGGGGTCTCTTCTCGGGGCGGCACTTCGAGATCAGTGAGGGAATACATTGCGCAAAGCAGCATAACGCTATGCCTAGTATAATCACCCCCACTACCACCTTGAGTACCGTCTGAAGCCACCCCCAGGGGATCCATGACCACATCCAGCTCCACAATGAACTCCACCAAGCCCCCCATGCGGAACCCTCAGTGATGCCCTGGACTATGGTGTGGAGATCAGTGAGCTGACTTTGGATTTTCCGGGAGTTGTCAGTAAGGTTGAAACAGCACATACCGTGAAGGGATTCGCAACCCAGATGGTGCAACAATAAGAGGTAGTCGATAGCCGCTCGATTATCAAGGATGGCATGGCGAAGTTCCGCCTGCTCCTGATTGAGGAGCGCTATCGCTGTGGAGGTATGGTTGATGGCTTTTGCTAAACCGCAAGCCAAGCGACCAATTCTCCGTGCGTTGCCGACGGCTAAGCCTGGCACGCCAACTATACTGACTGATAGTGAGACGTATTCGGCTGGGCTTAGGACTCTAAAGCTGCTGTCACATGAGCTGTCTAGCTGGGTGGTGCGAGTGCGCCTGATGGGTGCAGAAACATTTGAAGCGTTTGAAACATGTGGGACATTAGAAACATTTGTGTTTGGGGCAACCATATCCCTAGTGGGGAGCAACAGTGTCAACCGGCTAAGGCAACATGTGGAATCTGATACATTTGCAGGAATATAGTTGAAGGTATACCGATTACATGTGAAGAACCACCCCGAGGGTAGGGTGATATGGGCAGGTAACGAACCAATTGTCTCTGGGTTTGCACAAGTCCAATTGCTGCTGCCGGTATCGAGGCAGCTGCGCTGGGTCCGGCCGCCTGTGGCGCAGCCGATTATTTGTGCACAAGTAGAGTTCGGGCTGGCCGCCACTCGCGGGGTGTGAAGAGTGGCTGCATCAGCCGGCAAAGTCATGGTGAGCCGCAATCCCCCCCAGCGAGCATAGGCTGCAAAAGTCGCAGGGAGGTGCGGTCCAAAAATCTTCTTTAGCAGCCAGTCACCATCCCTGGCGCGTGCGTCGAGAGTGTGGCACACTGGGATGAGACAGGTGCTGAGGATTGAGGCAGAACCAATGTCCTGCTTCAGGCAAAAATCGGACTGGTTGACGAGACCCGCCAACCTTGCCCACAGGTTGTAGTGCATCCGTGCTGAAAGGTCTTCACCGGGCGGCAGGCCGTTGGCCTGAAGTGAAGCGGCCTGAACGCCTCCCCCCAAAAGCAGGGCGAGGGCCAGGATGAGGGTGAAGATCACGGAGTTGGCATTAATCTGGGCAAAGACTGCTGCAACGAAGTGCTCCGGTGTCGGCTCCATCTCCTCGCGTTGGAGGGCGTCCTCGGCCTCTCTGCAAAGGGTCTTGACCATCCCCCAGGTGATCCTCTGCGCTTGGGTCCGCAGCCGCCGCTTCTCCTGGTGGGTCTCCTCGGTCAGAGTGAGGTCCTCCATCTCCGGGATCGGACTCGGGTCGGTCTGGGTCCACGCCATGAGGTCCCAGATGGGGCTTGACACACCGGGCCGGAATCCACACGACACCTGTTGGAGACATAATTGCAGCATACCCTCTCCCCCAGGTTATGAGCGGCACCGGGCCCCTCCAAGATGGGTCCGGTGGCACTCGGTACCGGACCATAGGTCGCGGGAGAGCTTCCGAACGGCGGAAGTGCTTCTCCTGCGGCGTACAGTCTGAAAAAACATTGAGGTGATTGTATGTGAACAATACCTTATTCAGACAAAACTGTGCTTCTCCCTGTGATTTGGGGAGGGCTGGTGGCTCCCCCCTTTCTGTTTGTTTGTCAATATAGGACTTTAGCGTCCGATTGACCCGTTCTACAATCGCCTGCCCTTGCGGATTGTAGGGAATGCCAAATGTATGCTTGATGTCCCAGGTGGCCATGAAGGTGGCCAACTGCCTAGAGCAGTAGGACGGGGCGTTGTCCGTTTTCACGTGCCGCGGCTTGCCCATTGCCGTAATGCAGGACAGGAGATGCTGCTCCACATGGGAGGCAGTCTCCCCCTTCTGCGCCGTCGCCCAAACGAACTGGGAAAAAGTGTCTATGCAGACGTGCATGTACTGCCATCTGCCAAACTGTGGCACATGCGTGACGTCCATTTGCCACACCTGATTGGCCTCTGTCCCCCGTGGGTTAACCCCCCACGAGGGCCCCCCCGGTGCCCCTGCACAATGCTGGCAAGAGCGTACTATCCCCTGGGCTTGAGAGAGTGGCAAATTGAACTGTCTAGCGAGTGCCTTGGCGTTTTGGTGAAAAAAGGCATGACTTTGAATTGGAGTAGTGAAAACTCCCAAAACTGAACGTTGCTGAATTTCCTTTGCCGCCGCGTCCGCTCTGCTATTGCCCGCGGAAATCGGACCCGGTAGGTCTTGATGACTGCGGATGTGGGCAATATAGAGCGGCTCCGTGCGGTTTCGCAAATGAAATTGAGCAGTGAGAAACAGGCTAAGCAGATTCTTGTCTATCGCGGGAGTGATGTAAGCTCCCGGTAGACTGTGAAGCAAATTCCTAACATACAGACTGTCAGTTATGATATTTAGACGTTCCCTGGCGAAGGTGCGCAAAGCAAGATTCACGGCTGCCAACTCCGCCCGCTGTGCGGACTTCTGTGGAAGAGTTAGCAGCGTGTGCCAAGCTTCGCCCTCCTGCCAGGTCAGGACACCATAAGTGCGTCCGCCATCAGAAAAGACTGTTCTGGCCCCCTGAAGTGGGACCAGCGAGAGCAATTCGAACAAGCTGACTGTTCCTGTTTGAAGCGAGACGAGTCTGGGGTCTTTAGGCAAGTGGTATGCCAAGCTTCCAGTGAATCCTTCCAAAGCTATCGGAAGCGAGTCACCTAGCTGCATCAACTGCTGAATTTGTTCTTTGGTGAACGGGACTACGATTTTGGCTAAATCGTGCCCAGAAATGTCCCTAGCTCTCAGCCTGCCGCGGTAGATCACCGCGGAGACCAGTTCTTGGGGCGGAACAATGTTCCGAGATGAGGTGTTAGGCAAGTATACCCACTCCACAATTTTCGCTCCCTTCTCTGAGTCTACTCCTAGCGCCCCAGTGAACATGGATCCCGATCGCACGATGTACAGATTCAGGATTGGGGCGTAGGGCCCCTGGGCGATCCTATCTACCCATCTTTGGCTGAGAGCTTGGTTAACTTTCTCGAGCGCCAAGCGCGCGTCTCGAGAAATTTTTATCCGGTCTGCCGGCTGCTTACCTAGCGTTAGCAGCGAGAAGAGCGGTTTCAGAAGATCCGTATCCAATCGAAAATACGGTCTGGCCCAATTAATGTTCCCTAAAACCTGCTGTAATTCTACCAAGGTGACTGAGTCCTGTAAATTAATCTGAGGCAAAACTGGTGCTGCGAAAGAGCGGAGAAGCCAATGGCCCAAGTATGAGAAGGGCTCGGTTCTCTGCACTTTCTCCGGGGCAATGAGTAACCCTTTGTCCCCCAGGCTGGCCTGGAGGTCTGAAAACACTTCGCCGCCAAGCTTTGGCAACGCTACCAAAATATCATCCATAAAGTGACAAACTAAGGCTTGTGGGTAGAGGTTTCGAAACTTTGCCAGTGCGTCGTGAACGTAAATTTGGCACAAAGTGGGCGAATTGAGCATGCCCTGTGGCAAAAATTTCCACGCGTAACGCTGCGTGGGCTCACTGTGGTTCACGACCGGCACGGTAAAGGCAAACCTCTCCCGGTCCCTGGAGTCTAAGGGGATTGTGTAAAAGCAATCCTTGAGATCTACGACTAGGATCTCCCACCCCTTGGGAATCATGTTCGAATTCGGGATGCCGCATTGAAGCGGACCCATTGGCTGTATACATTTATTGATCTCTCTGAGATCGTGGAGGAGTCGCCACTTCCCCGACTTCTTCTTAATAACAAAAATTGGCGAATTCCAAGGACTTGTGGACTGTTCTATATGTCCTGCGTCTAGCTGTTCCTTAACTAGCTGCTTGAGAGCAACCAATTTCTCTCCCACTACCGGCCATTGTTCTACCCAGACCGGAGTATCGGTGAGCCATTTAAGTGGCAATGCCATTACCCAAAGGTAAGCGTAGCACCGTACTGCTGCAGAATGTCTCGCCCCCAAAGGTTGATGTGCACGTCAAGAATGTGCGGTCGGATTACCGCCGTGCCCTCAGCCCTTGGGATTGTGACTTCTACCCACTCTCGGCTCCTAAACGCTTCCTGGACGCCGCCTACCCCCCACACATCGGAGACCGGCTCAATGGCCCACTCCCTTGGCCACTGGCTTCTGCTTATCACGGACACATCCGCTCCGGTATCTAACAGGCCTGAGAATGATCGATTATTAAGAAATATCTCAATAACCGGGCACTGTTTCCACTCAATGTTGGTCTCCACTGTCGCTAAGACCTGGTATCCTTGCGCTGCCTCACTGGCGCTCGAGCGGTCCTCTGACCGGGACTCGAAGCTGTCACTGAGCCCTCCCTGGCTCTCTGCTGGCGAGCGACAAGGAACCATGATCAGTTGCGCTAAGGTGTCTCCTTTAGGGATGGTTTGGGGCAGGTGTGTCCAAAGCTGAACTTGGAGAACGCCTGAAAAATTGGAGTCAATGACTCCCGGAATTATGAAAATTCCGCGTGCACCAGCTACACTACGGGGCAAAACTAAACCTATAAAGCCTCTGGGCAGGGGTCCCATGTACTGGGAATCGACCAGATAGACTGTGCCTGGCAGGTCGCATGTGACGTCCGCCTAGCAAGTCAATTCTAGCCCCGCGCTGCCCCTGGGGCTGGCCTGCGCCCTCGCAATGTCTGGGATGGGGTTGGACTCTACTCTGGCTCTGGGGAGTTCTGGGTGAAGGACGCCTCTGTTTGGACTGGGGCCAGAGACATGCCCGTGTTCCGGTTTCCCGAATTCTGGCAATACCTGGCCCAATGATAGCCTTTCTTGCACTTCGGACAGAGGGTGTTCGGAGCCTTGGGACGGCCGGACTTTTGCCCGCCTCCCTTGGATCGGCACTCCCTAGCGAAGTGACCGATCTTGCCACAATTGTGGCATGCTCCTTTGCTCTTACCATTAGGTCTTTTCCCTCCTTGCACCGCTGCCGCTAGCAGACCCATCTTATAGGATTCTGTGCCAACGTCGGCGCAAGCTCTAATCATGTCCGATAGGGTCAAGTCAGGACAATTGCCTAGGGACTGCAAGATTCTACGGCAGTCCAAGTTGGCATTGTCCTTGGCTAACTTAATCATGAGCTCTTCCTGGGCTTGCTCATTATCAATCTGCCTGCTAATGGCTTCTTCCAGGCGATTGATGAAGTCCATGTAGGGTTCCTGGGCTCCCTGCTTAATGGAGGTGTAATTTTTAGCCGCTTTGCCAGTGGCTGGGATCTTAAAATAAGCCCTAAAGGCTGCCTCGGCTGACATCTCGAGAGTGGCGAGAGGCAGGTTGATCTGAGCATTGATTGACTCGAAGTTACCCGAGCCATACAGCTGCTCAGGAAGCACCGCGCCTCCCATCCTGGCAGCCCGAGTTTGCGCCTCTAGGCGGAACTCGCTGTCCCAGATCATGTACTGGCTAGGGGTCAGCATCATCCTCATGACGGCTTTCCAATCGTGGGGGATCCACATGGTGGTCTCGCACACCTGCTGAAGCGTGCCCCTAGTAAAACGACTTTGGAGCCCTGTTTCTGCAATTGCCTTCCGCATAGCCATGAGCAGCTTATACGGGACTGGGGAATGAACAATCTGCTGTGTGCCCGTGAGCGCGTCCATTTCCATGCGGATTGGACATATCTGTCTGAGCTCAGCTAGTTCTTCTGCTGGCAATTCCCCCTTCCTAATCTCCTCTTCAATTGTGCGCTGAAGGGGACTCTTGGTAACTCGGGAACCCGAAGCTGTCAGAGGAGCGCCTGCGCTTCTCATGCCCTGCATTCCCTCGGTGACGTCTGCAGCTGTCACCGCGGGAAGGCTCCCTGCGCTACTCTGCTGGTACTTGAATGTCGGATAGAGTGCGGTGGGCGCAGTCGGCTCGACTGGCTGGACTGATGACTTCTCTAACGGGGGTTCTTCCGCTTCTATCCGGACTGGCTCGATCTGCTCTAAGAGTCTCCTACACTTCCTCCATGTGCTAACTATCCCTCCTGGGGCCTTCGGGGGTTGCTGAATGCAGTCTCCTATCCGATCCCAGAGCTGTAGGGTTAACGTACCTACTTCTGGGTAAAGCAGGCAGTGCTCCCTAAGGTACGCCAAAAGTCTCGCTAGTTCCCTGCTGTGAAAGCGTAACTTAAATACCCTGGCCAGGATTCTAAACTCTTCCTCACGAGTTTTTTGGCTAGCGGGCGGACTCTGTCCCTGAGAACAAGTCCCCATATTACCTGCGAGTGGTCCTCCGAAGTTTCCTCCTCGGGACGGGTTGACGCGTCTGGGGGCAAGGTAACTGGTTTTGGCGACGATCGTCTGGGTGGAGCTCGGAGCGTGGCCTCCTGCCACGGGCCCTCGGCGGCCTCTGCGCTGTCAGGGGCTCACAGCTGCCCTGAGCGGAACGCGTTTTTCCCTTTGGCGCAAGTCTCCCCGAAAGCCGGGAGCAAAGTGCAGGAATGCCTCTCTTGGAATGCCTCGCCGCTGGCCGTCCTTCTGACCGACTGGCTGCCGGCCAGAGTGCCGCGCTGTCCTCCGGGCGGACGGGTCGCGGTTCAAGCGTAGAACCGGACCGCGTGGTTCGCTACTCGTGAGTAGACCTCTCCTGGGTCGCTTTACTCACGAGTAAATCACGTCGGGGTCACCAGATGTAGGAATTGGGGCCACTGGGGTGGCCTTAAGGTCCCAGAGGAGACTGATCAAGTGACGACATGAGGCAAATGGAGCGAGATCAGATCAGTACTTTATTGGAAAAAGGCAACATCATTTATAGGGAAGAAAGCGCAACGGTGGCAAAACTGTCATCGGACAGGAAAATTACCTCACCCACGTACCCGGGTTAATAGGGAACCTCTCAAAGGGAAGTTAATTAACTTGGACAAACATGGAGCAAGGAAGACCATTGTTTAGGGTTTAAGCAAGGGTAAACATGGCTGATATTTACACCGGGGATTACCTTGGCCAGAGGATGAGTGATTACTCTAATGGATAACTGGGGTCTGCGAGATGCTTGCTCGGCAGAATCGTCGGTCAGGCTACAAGCGGCCGAATTAATCCCTATCATTAATTCACCCCCCTTATGCCCTGACAAGGGCCAGAGGCCAGGAGTTTGCTCACTGGTTTAACCTCTGCCAGAAGCCACTGATGCCCAACCGGGCACGGGGAATCTTCACTGAATGAATCCCACCCCGGTGGCCACTAAGCCGCAGACAAGGCAGGCAGGGCTACGTTGGGCAATGGGGGTCATTTCCTCAGCTGCTCCAAGTCTGCTGCCGACCAACCACAGAGCGGGCCAGACAGGAGGAGGAAGAGCGAGGCCTCACTCGCCGACCAATCAGTGGATTTGGCGGTGGCTGAGTAACTCCACACGACATGGCAGACGACCTGAGTAGTGTCAGAGAGTTTTCAACCAGCTGCTCCGACGACGTGGCCAGCCAGCCCTTCTCCTCCTCCTCCTCCTCCTCCTTTATATAAATGGGAAAGGAAGGGCAAACCAGAGACTCCCCGGTCCGGTTTGCTAGGCTGGCAGGTGGGGTGGAAAGGGGCCCTGATCAACTCATAGGGTGGCCGCCGGTTGAAAGCAAAGGTCGGACCCGAGTGAAAACCCCGCCGGTCAGGCCTGACCCTTCCACCTGCCCGCAGTTTCGGACCTGAGTGAAGACTGAGCTTCACCGCTCCGGCCCCCGCCCCGTCCTACCCGCCCGGGCCGCAGTCTGATTGGTCAGCCGTGGAGCCGTTTCACATGGAAGAGTCTCCCCCCTGTGGCCAGAAAGCGCCACTACAACGAGGGCAACGAAAGGAGCCCCGGCGGGACGTCCACTTGCTCACAAAGGGACCTTAACTCTGGGCACCCAGTTTTGCCGCTTGAAGCCAAGGGGGGCGGGGGGGGGGTTATGTTGTGTATTGAATGTAATTGTTACCCACAAGTACAGAACTTGAGCGGCTCTTCAGTAGGTCTACTGAGTCTCAGACGCCTGAGGCAGGCGGGCATCGCGGAGAGGAAGAAGAAGAAGAAGAAATCACGCAAAGCGCAGCAGAGATGTCAATAAAATGCTCAGGCGGACTTCATTCTCTGAAAGCAAAGTTTTGGCGCGGGACCAAAAGGGAAAAGGGGGGGGACGCCGGGGTGTGTGTGAAGAAGCCCAACGGCACAGCTGGTCATCCTGCCCCCCACATCTGGAAGAACACACACAAAGCACAAGCGGAGCCCTGAAGCACAACTTGGGGTGACCTACATCCGTCTTGTTTTCCTCATGGGGGGGGGGTGTTGTCTCTCGTCTGGAGGAGCGCCAGGTCGGAGGGCAGCGAGGGAGGGTCCCCCCGACTAGGAGGAATCCCAACCCAAGGGTCCCAACAACACGTCGGTACCGCGACACACGAGTCCCGCCACGCAGCGGCCAAAGCGAGTCTCTCTAAGCGCGCAAGTTGCAGCAGCAGGCAAAGCGGCGAGAAGATCCACCCAACAGCCCTGCCAGGTAGGACAGAGGGAGGACGGGGCGGCGGCAGACCCAAGACCTCCCGGGAAGGAGGAGGGTCTTCCCCACGTCCTTTTCGACCCTCTGAGCAACCCCCCCCCCGCCTCCCGGGATGCTCCGTGTGTGTGTGAGCGAGAGAGATCTGGGCGAATCCAGCCTTCCCTCCGGAGCCCCTGCGGATGATGGGCGTTGGAGTCCCGAGGTGGCGGCGGCGACGAGTGGAGTGCAGCTGCTTTTCCCTGCCCAGCTGTGCCGGAGGGGAGTGGGGTCACGTGACCTCCTCCAGTTGTTGCCACTGGCGTGGGAACCCAGCCCAGCTCAGCCCAGCCCAGCCCAGCATGGAGCAGCAGCGGCAGCCCCCTACCACCACCACCACCACCCCCCTCTGGCCGACGGACCCGGCGGGGTTTTTCTTACAGCCCCCCGTTTTCCACCCGGTGAGAAAGAGAGAAGGAAGGGCTGGAGATCTTGGGGAGGGGGGGCTTCTTCTCCCTTTGCAAAGAAGAAGGACCCCCGGGTGGGTGGGGGGCAGGACGGCCAAATCTCTCCCACAGAAAAATAAAGCCCCCGGGGGGAGCGGCGGAAAGGAGAAAGTAGCTTCTCTTCTAAGGACTCCTCCGTTGCCTCCCTTCGACCCGTGGCAAACTTGGGACCAGCTGGATTAGGGGCGAAACAAGGGGGTAGGGGGAACGGATTTTGGACTCCGTTCCTAGTCCTGGGCGTTTTCCTCCTCATGGGGATCCTCGGAGCGTCTGGTTTAATAAGGGGGGGGGGAAGAAACGGGGTGTTCGCCTTTCGCCAAGACTTCTGACGCACAAAAGCAGATTGTTGGGTTTGTGTGGGTTTTTTTTTTTTTTGCTTTCTCTCACACAAGCAGACACACTCTGTGTGTGTTGCAAGTTGCAACCCGTGGGATTTGTGAGGCGGAGTAACTCACGAGGATGAGGGTCACAAGTCACTGTTAAAGGCGCAAGAGCAACAGCTGGGGAAGATATTTGGCAAACCCCCCCCCCCATTTATGCTCTCTCCCCTGATTTGTTTTGTCCTCCCCCTCCAACCTCTTTTGCAGGTCCTCCCCTATTTCACCACTATCTTCGATGGTCTGGCCCTGGGGAGGATGATTTCGATGCAAGGCGTGATCTCAGTGGAAGCAGAAAGGTAAAGTTTATCTTCTGAAGACTTTGCTAAATCTATTTCCTGTGAGGTCTCAAGTTTATCTCCTGATCTTGGTGCCCCCCCCTGGACCCCCAACCTCTGTCGTCCCCCCATAGGGCAGTGATGGCGAACCAGCTGTGCTTGAACTTTGATTCCCAGAAGCCCTGATCAGCAGGAGTCTTGTCTTGGACTTCTGGGAATTGAAGTCTAAGAATACCTGGACTTAGGGCAGTGATGGCGAACCTTGGCATTCCAGGTGTTCTTCAACTTCAATTTCCAGAAGCCCAAAGTCCCTGTGAATCCACATGGATGGGTTTACTAAATCCATCCATGTGGATTCACAGGGACTTGGGCTTCTGGGAATTGAAGTCCAAGAACACCTGGAGTGCCAAGGTTGGCCATCACTGCCTTAGGGTCACTCCAGCCCTTATCTTACCTAAGCAGCAAGAGCTTCAGAGCGACATGACTTCAGAGGAGACCCACTGGAGGCTCCTGCAGAGGTGGCTCCTCCTTTCCAATGAGGAAGAGGCTCTGTTGGTCCCTGAAACCCTAAACCCAACAGGTGTGGGCAGGGCCGCCATCAGGACAGTACTACCAGTACTGCCATATAGGGCCCAGAGCTGACAGGGGCCATATATGGCATTGGGGCCCCCCAATAGGATGGAGCCCAGAAATTTCTTTTTTTTAAATAGATTTTTTAATTAAGATTTTTCAGATATACATAGGAAAAAACACATCAAAAAAGAAAAGAGTAAAACATGACTCTTATAAATGATTGAAACACAAAAAAATAGAAGAAAATGAGATAGATTACTTGTAACATTAACATATCTAAGTTAAATCACAATTAAAAAATAACCAGATTATCAACCCACTTATATTAAGCTCTTAAACATCACATTTAAATTGATTCCAGCTCACCCTACCCTAGGATCTCTTTCTCAACTTAAAACATGGAAAATCTAATAATAATCACCCAGTGTGATTGCCAAAGAGGGATGTGGCCTGCCTCATCAAAAATCAATATTTCCAAAAATTCATTTGTTCCGAGTGGCTGTGGATGGGGGGTCCTGTGCTATCACGGGAGCTACCATCTTTGGTTTTGGATGGGGCTATTTTGCCCCAGACCGACCCGGTGTGCAATTTGGGGGTCCTCCTGGATTCGCGGCTGCTGCTAGAAGAACAGGTGGCGGCTGTGGCCAGGAGGGCCTTCGCCCAACTTCGGGTGATTCGCCAGTTGCGCCTGCTCCTGGACCGGGACTCTTTGCTCATGGTCACCTCCAGACTAGATTATTGTAATGCACTCTACATGGGGCTGCCCTTGATGACCATTCGGAGGCTGCAGCTGGTCCAGAATGTGGCGGCCCGGGTGCTGATGGGGTGTGGACGTTATGCCCATGCCTCACCACTGCTGCGGGAGCTGCACTGGTTACCCGTTTGCCTCCGGGTGCAATTCAAGGTGCTGGTTTTGACCTTTAAAGCCCTATATGGTAGTGGGCCAGGTTACCTTAGATGGCCAAGGACGTCTGTCCGTCCAACCAGAGCGGACCGGAGGGGTTCTCTAATAGTGCCATCGGCCAGGGGGGCTCGCCTCTCTGGCACAAGGAGGAGGGCCTTCTCTGTGTCCGCACCGGCCCTTTGGAACCTCCTGCCTGTGGAACTGCGTCTCCAGACGGAGTTGTTGCCCTTTAGGAAGGAACTAAAGACCTGGCTGGTGGGCCAAGTTAGGGGTGCAGGTGGAGGGGTGGCTTCCGTTGGGTGGTTAATATAGGGGAGAATGCCTGCCCCATGCTTTCTTCAGTTCCTGCACCCCTCTCTTTTATTGCTGGTTTTTATTTGTTTTTATGTTTTTACCCACTGTTGTGAACCGCCCGGAGTCGGCTTTGGCTGAGTGGGCGTTATAAAAATTTAACAATAAATAAATAAAAAAAATAAAAAAAAATAAAAAATGAATATTCCACATATCGTTTCCAAATTTTCCAAAATTTATTTTCTTTAACTATTCCTTTGTTTTCATTTAATACCCACGTTAATTTGTCATTCAAGGCTAGCTGCCAATTTTCCTTAAACCAGTCTTGTAAATTCGGTTTCATCGGGTCCTTCCATTTTCTTGCTATACACTGTCTTCCTGTAGACATAAAAATCACAAACAATTCTTGTTCCTCCTTATCTAATTTTAAACCTTCAAATTTGTAAGCATGGCAGCACCTATTTCAACCCTAATCCTATTTCTCAACATACCAACTATTTCTTTCTCAAGAAATCTCTAATCTCTTTACAATTCCACCACATGATTATAAATTCCAACACTTTTATTACATCTCCAACACATTTTATTTTATTTTAAAGTCATATTTATATACCGCCCACTCAGGTAGAACCCAACTCAGGGCGGCAATATTATTATAACACATATTTATTTTTTTGTTTTGTCAATCTGGTTCAATCTCACCAGGGTCAAATACCACCTCCACAACATTTTGTAGTTATGTTCCTTAACTCTAGTCAACAATGTCCTCATTATCCTTCGTTTCCAGAGAGATCGCCATTTTAATTCTGATATTTTTATATTTAAATCCTCTTCCCAAATTTTTTCAATATCTTTCGTTGGTCTTTATTTAGAATCTCATAAATTTTTGCCACTAACCCCTTTAACCTTGTCTTATTTTAAATAATAATTCTTTAAAATAATAATTCTTATTAATAATTCTTTAACCATTTAGTCTCATTTGTTCGTATAATACATTTTTTTCTCCTCATCATTACATATTCGAATCCAATGACTCAACAGGCACACATCATTTTCTGCCAGCACTGATCTCAACTTCTCATTTATTTTTATCGGAAAACTTTTTATGTCTTCAATTTCTATTAATGGAGATATTCCAGGAGCTAATTTCTCCTTCATTTCAAATCTTGAAATTCCTTTATCTCTCTAGCCTTAAGATAAATTGGTAAAGCTTCAAACAAAAAATTAATTTTGGGTAACAACATTACCCAACATTACCCAAACCATGTCAAATTCAATTTATTAAATTGTATAATCTGATCTTTAATCACCTTAAATTGTCTGTCATGGTTTAATTTTTTAAGATTTTCCAATTTATTTGTTATAATAATTCCCAAGTACTTTAAATTATCTTTAATCTGTATTTTATATTTCCAAGTATCTTTAAGACCTCGAGATAACATCCATTTATCTAATGTCTGTATCTTTGTCGTAGGGGCCCAGAAATTTCTGATGGTGGCCCTGGGTGCGGGGCCATCAGCCACTCCTTCTTCCCAAAATGCGCTTGTCCTCTGGTCACCACAGGACTCTTTGCTATCTAGGATGCGTCTCTAACATTCAGGCTTGCTTCCATTCTGTGAGAGGAGGCAGCGCTTGGGGTGGGCTGGTGACAGAGAGCAGAGAAGCAGGCGGACGCCTGGCAGGTGTAGTGTTTCGCCTGGACCTCTCCCTCGCACGCTCTCTCTCTCTCTCACACACACACACACACACACACACACCTTGTGGACTGCTTACCTGCCACTTCCCCCAGAAGGACTTTCCTGGCTGCTCCTTTGTGAGATCTCACCTTCTTTCTGATCTGTCAGGCAGGGCTGAATTGTTGGGTTTTTCCACCCTGGCCAAAGTGCACTTTCTAGGGATGATCCTGGCAAGGCGGATGCCGTGAGTGACCCATCCAGGGCTAGACTCATGAAACGGCAGCTCCGTTTCTACTCTTATTGATTAAAAATAAATCTGGGTTTCCTTCTGCCCTTGCAATCTCCCCAAACACGGAGGAGCTTGTAATACTGGGCAGCCACCAGTTTCCTAGGATGAGTGACAAGGAGAATTGGTTCACAGTCATATTACGTACAAACCCATTGTAAAAATATAAATTCCCCACCACCAAAAGTGCCACCCAGTAGAGCAGGAGTTTCCAACCTAAGGTCCACGGGCCAAATCTGGCCCACAGTGCCATTTCATGTGGCCCACCCCCACCCCTCCAAGGGCATTCGAGAAGCAAAATGGCCACCCCTTTGAAGCTGTTGGGACAAAATGGCCACCCCCATCATGCAGGTAGGGCAAAATAGCTGTCCAGCCCCTGAAGCTAAGAGAGCGTCACCTGACTTGAAAAGGTTGGGAACCCCTGCAGCAGAGAAACCTCTGCCCCCCCCTCCCCGCCTTTCTTTTTTCAGATTCCAGGTGGATTTCCAGGTGGGGTCCAGCGTCAGCCCCCGGGCCGACATTGGCCTGCACTTTAACCCCCGGTTCCAGCCGCATCCTCACGTGATCTTTAACTCTCTGGTCGAGGGCCAGTGGATGGATGAGACTAAAGTCCCCAACCTGCCCCTGAAGAGAGGAGAGAAATTCCACCTGTTGTTTCTCTTTGAAGAAGACCAGGCAAAGGTGAGGTGGAAACTCAGGTACGACAAAGGTGGGGGGAGAAGCAGCAAAGGGGGGGGGACCTACAGCCATGCCACAAAGGGTTAAAGAGCCTTCTCCAGGCCGATGTCACCTGATGTGATTTCTTGATAGTCCAGCGTTTCTCAACCTCAGGGGCCTCCCCAAAGCTCAGGTCAGTCTTCACCTGGAAGAAGAGGTCAGCCTTGGGAGAGGGCAGGTTTCCCCTCCTGCTGTGGGTTAGGCCGCGGGTCATGAGGGGGGGCTTAATGCGCGCTCTCTCCCTCCCCTCCAGGTGAGCATCAACGGCCAACATTTCACCCAACACCCCTTCAAGGTCCCACTGGTCAAGATCAACACCCTGGGAGTTTTCGGTGACATCTCTGTGAAAACTATTGTCTTCCTTCCTAATAATGTACAGTATTAAACTGTGTGTGTGTGGGTGCCTCAAGGGGATAACAGGATTGAGGGGGGCAGGAGGGGGTGTTTGGGAAATGGTAGTGGTGGGGCGCATGCTCTTGTAAAGGGTCTCCTGGAGGGAGCAGCTTCTTCTTCTTCAGTGTCCTGATCCAATCCTGGACAGCCCAACTGAAGCCACTTTCTTGGCTTGGGTGTTGGCCAAACTTAAGTCCTCATCGGTGCAGTTTTCCGGCAGTCCTCAGCAGACCAGGAAATTTGTGTTGTAATTGTCCACCATTAGCCCCCACTTGAGCCTGTTGGTCTTGCATTGGGGGACTTTGACCCTCAGCCTCCTATTCAGGGTCCTCCAAGTGACATAGGGGAGGTTGACTTCCTCAGCCCATATCCACCTCCTCCTCCATGAATGTAATTTCCCCTCCTCTGTCTTCTAATTTGGTTTTGCTCTTGAGTCCCCTCAAGAATGTTTGGGATGGTGGAGGAGGAGGAAGAGGAGGAGGGGGCCTATGGAGAGGAAGGGCCTCCTCCTCCTCCTCTGCCGGCCTTCCAGCCCTCGAGCTTAGCATCTTAACCACTAAGCCGATGCGAAGTTCCTTTAGCCAAGATGCCGAAAGTGCAGGGCTTCCCATTTGAAGCTGAGCAAGAGCCCCATATTAGGGGGTGGGATTTCTGGTAGGGGGGGGCAATGGTTCTCTGATTTGCTCTTTCTTTGCCTCCCTCCTTCTGCAGCCATTTGGCGCCAGCCAGCCTGGATACCCTGCTTGCCAGGTAAGCGTGGCTCGTGGCTGCCCAGGTGGCAGCCCTCCAGCCCAACCTCCCCATCCCATCCCCACCCCCATGTCTTTCAACTTCAGCCTCACGTCTTAATCTGGATTAATTTGCTTCTCCCCCTGGTGCAGCCCCTGTTTCGACGTTCGGCTGGCCTGGTGAGTCTCAACACCTCCTGGGACTTTATTATTTAAACTCTTTCTCTGTGTCTTCTGCTGGGGTGACTTTTGGGCTGAGTTTCCTTCTCTGCCCCCTTCCAGGACCTGCCTCTCTCCCGTGGGCTCCCCAAGAGCTTCAGGCCTGGAGATACCATTACAGCACGAGGGTTGGTGCACCAGGACCCCCAAATGTACGTTGGCAGCCCACCAACACCCCCCACCCACCCACCCACCCTTAGTCCACATCTGCTCTCTCTGCCATTGTCCCATCCAACGGGACAAGATTCCCTAACTGGCCTGGTGTGCTTTTCTCAGCTGGTAATAAAACTTTGCCATCTTTTCCCAGGTTCTGCGTCCGCTTGAGAAGTCTGGATCTGTCCCACACCATCTGGTCCTTCCTGGTGACCTTCACAGACAGGAGGGTATCTTGGGGTTCAGGCACAGATGGAGGCCGGGATTCTGGGGTGACGCTGGGCTCCTGCTTCCCCTTCCAGCCCCAGCGGTACTTTGAGGTCAGGGCAAAGGTCGGCTCAGAAATGGGGGGCCTGGGAAACATTCCTGGTGTTTTAACAGCCTCCTCCAAACCCTCCACATGGTCAGCTAGGATGGCTGCTCAAGGGGGAATCATGGGATTTGTTGTGCAGGCAGACATTGGGACGCCTTCTTTTCCTGCCTGGGCTGGGAAACCTTTTGGTCGTCTGTCTGGCCGTGGGTTCGCTTCCCACTGACTCCTCCTGCTCTTTTTCTTCCAGCTTGTCTTCCTGTGCAAAGAGGGGCACATAAAGGTGGCCTTGAATGGGACCCCACTTGGCCAGGGGCCGTTTTTCCCTCCAGCCACCACCACCGACTCTACCCTGGAGCTGACTGTCAACGGGGATGTTGCTCTTTACGAGCTCCTGCCCGTTTTCCAGGCGAGCCGAGCGGGAGGCCTTGAAAGCCCACACTGAGAAAGAAGGACAGAGAGACGCTTGGAGAGGGAACAGAAAGGCCGCTCCGGAGACGAGGTCAAGTTTGAACCACGCCCGGGTGATGAGGGAGACCCTCTGTGGCCAGACACTCAAACCAAGACAAGCCCCACCACCTCCCTGACCCCATGCAGGGATTGTTTTGGGGCCAGGAAAACCCTCCAGGCTGGAAATCTCTCCCAGCTGCTGCGACCCAAAACTGGAAGGCTCTTGGATGGGCAAACCAGGTCCTGGCTGGCTTGAAGGAACTTCAGGAGTTCAGGATACGCCAGGCCAGGGGAGACGGGATGGGGGGCAGGGGACAACACCCACCCCCGACACACTTTCTCTCTGTGTACTTATATTTATATATAAATCATCACCTTGTTTACCTCCAAAGCACTAATAAAAAAAACAGAATCATGTATAACTTAATGTTGAAATGTATTTTTATCTCTGGCTGGCAAAAGAACCTTGAAATATATATACAACGTGGCCCATAAGTCCCTACCTAGCAATATATTATTGTTATATTCCATGGACCCTCACTTAACAAGCAGCTTGCTTAACACAAAATTCGCATAACAAAATGAAATCCATAGAAAATAGTGGCTCGATTAACAATATTTTTTTCTGAATAGATTAATTGGCTTTCAATGCATTCCTACGGGAAGCCACATTTTGGTTAACAAATTTTGGGGTTCAATGTATTCCTATGGGAAGTTAACTTTACACATTTTTCACAGTACAAAAGGTCCCAGAGAACGCATTAAATTTGTTAAGCGAGGGTCCACTATATTATTAAATTTTTTACCTTTTTTCAATCTGGCCAATTTAAGTCCATTTACACTTGAAGGGTGTATTTGTGACAAGTACGCATAATATTATGCAGTGAGAATGAGGGACAGCACACAGATACACTGAATACATAAGATATATGGACATATTTACTGTTGTATCAAAGGTTCCAGAATAACAGAAATCAAATAGGTCATTCTAGGGCCGTGATGGCAAAACCTTGGCATTCCAGGTGTTCTTGGACTTCAATTCCCAGGAACCCAAGTCACAATGAGACCCATTTGTGTGGATTCACAGAGACTTGGGCTTCTGGAATTGAAGTCCAAGAACACCTGGAGTCTCAGGGAACGGCCTGGGAAGAAATCTGAGACCATTACAAAGCTTTTGTACATTGGGTGGTACAGCCACAATTGGGATAGTTTGTGTCTCAAAAAGTTAGGAAAGCTGGAAAGAATGTGGGAAAGGCCGGCCCAAATCAGATACGAAGAAGAGTAACCATTGGGGTGGGGGTGGGGGGTGGTGTCTGTTTGAAAGCAAGAAATTGCAAGTACTGTAGATAAACAGGTACCACTTCGGTGGGAAAGGTAACAGTCTTCAGTGCACTCTGATGTCTAGTCATGCCTGCCACATGTCCACGGAAATGTCTGCAAATACAGACAGTGCTGGGTCTTTGGCTTAGAAACAGAGATGAGCACTGAACCCTAGAGTCGGATATGACTGGCTTTCAAACAAGGGTGACCTTGACCTTTACCCTGCCCATCTGGGATATTTTCCCACTCTGGGCTTAGACACCTGGTTGCGGAGGCAGAGGTTAGGAAGTTCAATTCTCCTTCGTGTTGTTTGTGGATCCACACCTATGGGTTACATGCCTGCGCAGAAGCCAGTTCGGAGCTGTAGAGCTGATTGGATAAGATTTATGGTTAGGACCACCCACCATCTCCACCCGCCCTCGGCACCATTTTGCGCCATAGTCCTCAGTTCTCTTTTTTCCGCTGTGCTAGCAGGAGCTAATTGAGAGCTCTCCTTAATTTGTGCCCGTTTTCGATTATTCGAAGACCTTTTTCTGAAAAATTTTCTTGGCCGGGTAGGGCTATTCCCTGTCTGGCCCCGTTTTTCTCTCTTTTTAGGAGAAGAAAATCGCATTTCCGAGTCTTAGGCTAAATTTTTAACTCTCCCGAGGGGTTCCCCTCTCAAGCCCATCCGGCTCTTCGCACCTTTTTTCACTTGGCGCCTCGTTGGATGGCCACCATTGCTGCCTTCAAGAAGTGCCAGTCTTGTGGCTCTAAAATTCCCCACACGGACAGTCATGACAGGTGCCTTATTTGCTTGGGGAAAAGCCACCTGGTACACTCCTGCCCAGCCTGTAAAAAGTTTTCCAAGGTTGCCCAGAAGAATAGAAAAAACAGACTTCATGCTCACCTCATGGCTACCGCGTTGGCTCCACAACCATCTGGCTCTCGTCCAGAGTCTCAGCCGCTCTCTTCCTCCTCTACCTTTGCCCTGGCTCAAAAGCTCACCACGGTGGAGTTGTTCCTTAAAAAGAAAAAGAAGGAAAAGAAAAAATCAAAGAAACATCATTCTTCTCTGCCCCCTACACCGAGAGCGACCAGGACTTCGCCCCCGCCCTCATCGGCTTCGGCTATTTTCCTCACGGCCATATCCACCCACTCTTCACCGACGCTGGAGTCCACAGCGGAGTCTGCCTCCCTCCATGTCAGGACACTCCGCTGACCCCTTCCAGGTGTCCAGACCCACAGACTCAGCCTGCGTCCCAGGACTCGGTTTCGTCAGCTGCCCCTGCTTTGGTTCCCGTAGACGTGTTGGCTCCGCTTTTCCACGCCACGGCGAAGGAGATTACTACCCAGGTGACAACATAGGTCAGTGCTCTTCTCCCTACTGATTCACCCGCCTCAAATCCGCCACCGACTGTGCCTCCAGTGTGCCCGCCCAAACGTAAGGCCACCATTCCATCTTCCGGTTCAAAGAAGCGTCGGGTGGAGCACACCACTTCTCCTCCGCCTTCTTCTATGTCCGGGGATGCTCCGAGTTCAGCCAGGCTGTACCGGTGTGACTCGGACCCCGAGGCCTTCCTCCCACCGTTTCGGAGAGGTCGGAAGGCTCTGGTGATGACCTGCCAGATTCGGACAACGAATCCCTCCTGCCTGTGGATGCAGATAAGTCACCCGATGACCAGATTGGGAGCAAGGATCGCTCCCAACCGGAGGACCAACGTATCCTCACTCGGATGGGTACTACCCTGAGCATCAAGGCTGAGACTCCACCGTCCCCCTTCACGGATGAGGTGTGTGGCCTGGTGGAACCAAAGAAGTTCCTTCCGGTTCACCACCCATTCTTTTCCGCAGTCTCTCATGCGGCCAAGGCGGTCTGGAAGAAGCCGGTTTCAGCTCACACAGTTTCCACCAAAGTTGATGGCATCTACAAATTGCTAGGAGAAAATGGGGAGTTTCTCCACACCCATCCCCAGCCGAACTCCCGCGTGGTCCAGGCTTCTCAACACTGCACTGCCGCCCACAGTGTTCCAGTTACTGCCTCAAAGGAAGGGAAGAAGCGCATTCGTCCTTATCGCTCCGGGCAGCAAACTATTCTGCCGCCATGGGGGACTATATCATCAAACTGTGGATGAAGTTGGAAGCCTGTCTATACAAGCTGCCAGCCGATCTCCGTCCCGAGTTGGACACCCTTTGCAAAGAAGGTATCCACCTAGGACAGCAACAGATCAGGACATCCAGGCATGTCTGTGATTTCGAGGCCAAGAACATTGCTGTGGCTATACAGATCCGACACCACTCCAGGCTCCGATCCGTGGACTTTGCCGAGGACACAAAAAAGCTTATCAAGGAGATGCCCTTTGATGGCCAAGGACTTTTTGCTACTGAGACTGATAATACTCTCAACGACCTCCACAGAGATATTACCATGTCCAATAAACTAAGGTTAGGCGGCACCTGTTTTTACCGGAAACGTTCCTACTAACCTTTTGGCCAAGGGCAGGATCAACAAGCCAGACAACAATTCCGTCCTTCGAACCTGCCTAGGCAACAATTTTATAAACTCAAGAAACAGTACAACCGATCTAAGTACCAATAGCAGAACCAGCAGTCCTCCAAGCGTACCGATCAGAGTCAGAAGCAACAGGTTTGACCTGCCCCAAGCCGCAGATTCTCCCACCCACTGCCTCCACTACCTTCCGATGCGAAACTTCATCACAGTTTGGAACTCCATCACTTCAGACACTTGGGTCCTTCAGATACTGAAGCACGGTTACAGGCTGGAGTTCCTATTGCGCCCCCGACTAGGATGTATCCGTCACACCAATCCATCTCCACAACTCGAAGATGAGCTCTCCTCCCTCTTACTGAAGGGTGCAATCGAACCCGAGCCATTGATAAACTCTGCCAACAGTTTCTACTTGCGCTACTTCCTTGTGGACATGAAAGACGGGGGCCTCCGCCCAATACTCGACCTTTGGCGCCTCAACTGTTATATCCTCGTGAAGAAGTTTCGCATGGTTACCCTCCTGTCCATCCTTCCTCTCCTCAACGTCAGGGATTGGTTCACCACAATCGACCTGAAGGATGCGTATTTCCATGTCCCAATCCACCCATCACATCGCAAGTTCCTCCGCTTCTCTGTACGGTCAGAGATCTTCCAGTACACATGTCTACCATTCGGCCTTTCCACCGCGCCGAGGGTATTCACGAAGTGCATGGCCCAGTGGCGGCAAACCTTCGTCTACAGGGGATCACGGTTTATCCTAATATAGATGACTGGTTGATCTGTTCCTCTTCCCGGGAGTCAGCATTACAGGACATTGCTTTCGTGATCTCACCTCTGGAGAGTCTCGGCCTGCGGCTGAACCTGGCCAAGTCCAAGCTTGCCCCTTCTCAAAGGGTCGAATTCATCAGAGCCATTCTTGACTCCACTCACGCCAGAGCCTACCCGCTGGATGCTTGCCTGGCAAACATAACGGACATGGTTCGGATCTTCCGATCTCAACGATCCGTTACCACTCGCCAGGCACAAAGACTGCTGGGTCTGATGGCCTCCACCACAGCGTGGTCATCCCCCATGCCAAGCTGAAAATAAGATCATTGCAGTCGTGGCTCCTGGCTTCCTTCAATCCGTTACAGGACGACCAACGGATGCCTCTCCACCTGACTCCGGAGTTAAAGGCACAGCTTCTATGGTGGACGGATCCATCGTTTGTCACCATGGGGAGGCCATTTGATCGGCCTTCCCCGACTTTTCAGATCACCACGGATACGAGCAACCTCGGATGGGGCGCACACCTGGGATCCCTTCGTGTCAACGGCACATGGTCCCCCAGCGAGAGGTCTCACCACATCAATTACCTCGAGCTTCTGGCAATCTGGAAGTCTCTCAGGTTGTTCCAACCGGTGATCGCGGGGTCCGTTGTTCAAGTGGCATCGAACAATACCACTGCCATCACCTACTTGAACAATCAGGGAGGGACTTGCTCCCAGTCTCTGCTTTACCTATCCATTCTTCTATGGGAGTGGTATCTTCAGCTGCATGTGCTTCCGATTGGAGTCCACATCAAGGGCACACTCAACATGATAGCAGATGACCTCAGCAGGATGGTCACATCCAACCACGAATGGGAGCTCCACGAATCCGTGTTCCGTCAACTCTGCGACAAGTGGGGGACCCCCACAATGGACCTGTTTGCGTCTCCCCTCAACAACAAGTGCAACCTCTTCTGCTTCAGAGCCAGGACAGGACAGGAGTCAATGGGGGACGCATTCATGTACCCGTGGAGGGGACATTTCTTCTACCTTTTTCCACCACTTCCACTGGTGCAGGGGGCGCGTCTTCGTCTTCAACAGTACGGGACTCGCGCCATTCTTATAGCTCCTTCCTGGCCCAGACAGCCATGGTTTCCACTGCTCGGGAAACTTGCATCCAAGTGGATGTCACTACCCAACAGACTGGACCTCATCCACTTGGAGGGAGGCAGCATTCTTCACCCAGACTTGCACAGCCTGCATCTGACTGCATGGCTCATAACCCATGACTAAATAGGATTCTCCAGTCTGCTATCAAGCAGTCGACCTCCTGGTCCTACTCAGCCAAACTCAAGCATTTTTGGGGGCATCTTCAGTCCATTCATGTCACCATGGACACTGCCACTCTTGAGGATCTCCTGGACTACTTGCTACTCCTGGCCGAATCGGGTCTCTCCCATTCGTCAGTCAGGGTGCATCTTGCAGCTGTGGTTTCTGCTGCCCTGTCTCACTCACTGTTCCATACAGCCTTCCGCAACGACTTGGTGAAGCGGTTTCTCAGGGGTCTCAAAAATGTCTTCCCTCCACAGAGAATCCCTATCCCTCAATGGTTGCTGACCACGGTCCTAGACGCCCTCATGCGTCCACCTTTTGAGCCTATGGCTACTTCCAATTTGCAGCTACTCTCCTGGAAAACCTCCTTCCTGGTGGCTCTTACGTCTGCCAGACAAGCCGCAGAACTTGCTGCCCTTCGTTCTGACACACACCCCACCCCACCCCGTTCTTACAGTTCTTTGATGACCATGTGGTCCTTTATCCTGACTTAACGTTTTTACCCAAAGTTGTCACCAAGTTCCATCTCTCACAAGTGGTCACTTTGCCTGCCTTTTTTTCCCAATCCTTCATCCAGAGAGGAGAGGACTTGCCACTCCCTGGATGTATGCAGGGCTCTCCTTTTCTACACCAGGAGGACAGCTGAATTCCGTGACACCACCCATCTCTTTGTGGCTTATGGTGGTCACAGGAAGGGCCAGCCTCTCTTATCCCAGAGACTGTCAAAGTGGATTTGTCATACCATCCATCTGGCTTACCAGCTGGCATCCAAGCCTCCACCTGCTGCTGTCAGGGCCCACTCCACAAGGTCCATTGCCACCTCTACAGCGTTCTTAGAGGGCATTTGCCTTGAGGACATTTGCAAGGCTGCCACATGGTCAACACCTTCCACTTTTGTCAACCATTACAGACTGGACACCAGGTCTCTGACTGATACCAGACTTGGCCGTTCCATCCTGACTGCAGGCCTCCGGCCATCTACCCAGAGGGCCTCCCAGATCTGAGCATCTCCATCTCCACCGCATCTTCTACCTGGACTTCTCATCTCACCAGTGACTGCCCACCTTCTAAGTAAGTGATCTTGCTAATCTCCCATAGGTGTGGATCCACAAACAACACGAAGGAGAAAGACAGGTTGTACTTACCAGTAACTGTCGTTCTTCGAGTATGTTGTTTGTGGATACAAACCACCCACCCGTCCTCCCCTCTGGTTGCTACACTGCTGAGATTTCCAATTTTCTCCAGTGCTTAGCTTTCAAAGGAACTGAGGAGGATGGCGCAAAATGGCGCTAAGGGCGGGTGGAGATGGTGGGCAGTCCTAATCATAAATCTTATCCAATCAGCTCTACAGCCCCAAACTGGCTTCCGCGCAGGCACGTAACCCATAGGTGTGTATCCACAAACAACATACTCGAAGAACGACAGTTACTGGTAAGTACAACCTGTCTTTCCCCCTCCCCTCCTTGTGCCTCCTGGGGGGATGGGGTGGGGTAACATCCGTTTGGGGGGGGGGACTGCCCAGCAGTCCCTGGTGCACCACAGAAGAAAGGGGTATTTCATTTGTGGCTTAGTGGTTAAGACACTAAACTTGATGACTGTCAGCAGTTTGATTCCCCGGTACTGCAGGATGGACAGCGTGAGCTCCCGTCCAGTGGGGCTTTCCTCCCTAGCAAACACCTGGAGGAATGTCAAAGCACGTCTGAATGAAACCTCATTTCTTCTTCGTCTCTCTCTCTCTCTCTCTTGCCTCTTCCACTCTTTGCCTCCATTTCTGCACTGAAAGACACACGGCCCTCTCTTAAGATTTATGTATTCAGCTTATTCATCATCTGTTGCTCGTTGAAGGTTTTGGTGTTCATCTCTGTTTGCTGCCTTTAGTGTATGGGACCAAAGACACCAGGACAGCCGAAGAGCTGGCTTAACACAACTTTATTACATGCTGGTCAGAGGGAACATGTGGTAATGGCGGACGAACAGCTGAATATATACAGTGGCTATACATTTGAATGTGGCTCCTTGATAGCCTATTGGCTACAGGCTGCGTGACGTCATTGCAGGTCACGCCCTTCTTGTCCAGGTGAAGGTAGTGGCGGGAATCTTCCCGCGCTGTTGTTCTAGGTGAGTCTTGGACCAATGAGCTTGGACGCTCGCTATTGCCATCTAGTGGCCACTAGCTCGCGTCCTATTAAGGTTCCAGTGATGCAGCTGGAGGTTACAATGTTGCACATAGAAAAGGTTACATTGGATACACATGGATAGGTACATTGTTTAAAGGCACAGGCTTTAGGACACAACACCCCTCCCCCCTAGGATGAGACGAAGTCTCTTAGCCAAGATGGTTTATTGCACTCGTGTTTGGGCCGCGATGTGGGTTGGCCCACCCGGGGGCCGCTCCCGCTTCCTTGTTCCCTGGACCCTTGTCCTGTAATGGGAGAGGGAGACTTGTTAGAGGCTTGCTGCGGTTTTGCAGCTTTAGGGGAAAGGGTAGATTCCGTTGTGGTTGAACCGGGGGCACCAGGGGCTAACGTAAAACCCCTCTTCTCGCTTGGATGGGTGGGGGACCACTCCGAAACCCCCCCCCCCGGTTCTGAAAATCAAAATCAAACTCTGTTGGGGGATCCCACGGGATATCTACGAGGACAAATTCCTTCTCCTCCCCCCTTGGTGGGGACTCTCGACCCCCCTCTCCTCCCCCTTGGGCTAAACGGTTGGGGGAGAGCCCTAACGCTGAATTTGTATCCGTGTTTCCGGCGCCCTGATTCCCTGGGACCCGGCTCCGGAGCTGGTCCACGTGCCGCCGCCAAAGTAGACCTGTGTTGGTCTCCACGCGGTACGAAACGGGACCGGTTTGTTCCACGACCACCCCCGGCACCCAGGCTGGCCCCGCGCTGGCGTAGTTCCTGCAATGCACCGGGGCACCCACGCTGAAACTCTTGGTGGCTTCTAACCCTATGTTCCTTCCCTTGTCCTCAACTCTCGTGGGATCTAGTCTAGTGAGTATGGTGGTTAGCTTCCTGCGCATTAAAAGCTCCGCAGGGGAGTAGCCTGACGCTAGCGGGGTCACCCTGTACCCTAGCAGAAACTGACACACTTGCAGGTTGAGGTCCCCGGGGCCCATGCGTCGCAGCGCGTCCTTCGTGGTGCGTACGAGGCGCTCCACTTGGCCATTGGTGGCCGGATGGAACGGGGCGGAGGTGATGTGCCGGATGGTGTTAATCTCTGTGAATGCCCTGAACTCAGCGGATGTGAAGCAACTAGCGTTGTCGCTAATTAGAGTGTCGGGTATGCCGAACGTGGAAAAAATTCTCCGCAAATGCTTAATTGTCGCGGCCGAGGAGGTGCTCGTGACTGGGACGACCTCCAACCACTTGGAGAAAGCGTCCACCACAAGGAGAAACAGGGTTCCTCGGAACGGGCCCGCGAAATCTATGTGCACCCGGGACCACGGCCCCTTAGCTGCGTCCCACTCCCTGTGGGGAAGACGGGCCTCCTCTGGTCTGGAGCATTGGCAACTCTCACAAGTGCCGACCATGTGCTCGATGTCGGCGTCTAACTGGGGCCACCAAAAGTAGCTTCGGGCCAGCGCTTTGGAGCGCACGATTCCGGGGTGGCTGACGTGCAGCAGTTTAAGCACCCGCGGTCGAAGGGATGTAGGGACCACCACCCGCTGCCCCCACAAGAGGCACCCCCTCTCTAGGGACAGTTCCAGCTTCTTCCTAAAAAATGGGGCGAATTCCTCTGCTGGGGAAGACGCCGGCCACCCTTTCTGTAACCAGGAGCAAACCGCCGCCAACGTCTTGTCCTTTCTCGTCGCTGTGGCAATGTCGGCGGGCACTACGGGGGGCGAATCCAGCACCTCTATCATGAGAACCTGATGGTCCCGCTCCCCCTTGCTCACCTGGCTGGGCGTCAGGGGGAGGGGGGACCTCGATAGGGCGTCCGCATGGCTGATCTCTTTCCTGGGCCGGTACACCAACGCGTGCTGGTAGGCGTTGAGAAAAAGGGCCCACCTAAGCATTCTCGGGGACAGGATCTGTGGCGTGGGCTTATCTGCCGTAAAAATGCCTAGTAGGGGCTTGTGGTCAGTCACGATGGCGAAGGGGCGGCCATACAGAAAATCGTGAAATTTTTTGGTCCCCGCAACTATCGCCAGCGCCTCCCTGTCTGTTTGGGCGTAGTTTTTCTCCGCTTGGGACAGGGACCTGGAGTAGAACGCTATTGGGGCCTCCCTCCCGTTTTCCAACACGTGGCATAACACTGCCCCCACCCCCACCGGGGATGCATCACAGATCAGTACCACCGGCCGTTTGGGGTCGAAATGGGTCAGAATGGCATCAGACGCCAGGAGTTGTTTCAGTTCTGTGAATGCCCTCTCCTGGTCATCGCCCCACTTCCATGCCGCATCTTTCTTGAGCAACTTGTGAAGCGGCTCAGCCACAGCAGCCTTCCGTGGAAGGAAGGAGTGGTAGAAATTTAAGAGCCCTAGGAACGACTGCAACTCGGGCTTGGATGTGGGGCGAGGGGCTTTCTTGATGGCGGCAACCTTGGATTTGGACGGTTTGATCCCCTCGGGTGTTACTCGGAACCCTAAGAACTCAACCTCCTTCGCGAAGAAGACGCATTTGTCTTTTCGCAACCTCAACCCCGCCCGTTCGAACGCCGCCAGGACCTTGTTTAGCCTTTTAGCCAACTCAACCTCACTCCCCCCCGTTATCAATACGTCATCAAAATATGGTAAAACGCCGTCCAGCCTTTGAGTAGGCGTTCCACGAGCGACTGGAAAATTCCAGGCGCCAAGTTCACGCCGAATTGGAGGCGCGTCACCTGGAACGCCCCCTTATGCGTGATTATGGTCTGTGCAGCAGCTGCGGCAGGGGTTACCATGAGTTGCTGATAGGCCTGTGCCAGGTCGAGCTTAGCGAAACACTTTCCCCCATGTAACCTGGCTAGCAAATGGCTAACGACCGGCACCGGGTAGGCATTAGGGCGGATTGCCTTATTAATGGTGCACTTATAATCGGCGCAAATGCGAACCTCCCCATTGGCCTTCAATGCTGTGACAATTGGAGTTTCCCACTCCGCGGAATCAACAGGAACAAGAATCCCCTGGCACACTAATTTGTCCAGTTCCGCCTCTATTTTGTCCTTGAGTGCAAAAGGCACCCTGCGCGGTTTAAGTCTGATTGGGCGGACCTCCGGGTCCAGGTCGAACGTTACTGGGGGTCCATTGAATTTCCCAAGTCCCTTCTTGAAGACTTCTGGGTGCGCGTCGCACACCTCCTGTATCGGGTCAGACCCAACGGCGTGCACCCCCCCCCAATGAACAGACCCAGGGGGTGAAACCATTGAGTCCCGAGGAGGCTGCAATTACCTCCCTTAAGAACGACTAGGGGGAGTTCCGCGGCGTGCCGCTTGTACTGAACCTGGAAATTCCCAACCCCCAACACCGGGATACTGTTCCCTTGCACGTCCCGAAGCGTGGACCTCAACGCTTTGAGCTTGGGCCGTACGCGAGGGGCAATTCTCAAAAACTCCCTCTGGGAAATAATGGAGTAAGAGGAGCCAGAGTCAATCTCCATCCTAACAGGGGCCCCTTGCACCAGTACCTCAACAAAGTAACGGGGGTGTCCCATGGACACGCTGAAACCCGGTGCGTCGTCATCGCTGTCGTCGGAGATGCGGCCCACGCCGTCCTGCTTCCTCGTGGGCTGGACGCCATCCTTTAGTCTCGTCGAGCGGTCTGGCCTCGTTGGGCGGTCGGGCGAGCTCCTCCGGTCCCTCGTTGGGCGGTCGGGCGAGCTCCTCCGGTCCTTTCGTCGTTGTCTGCAGACTTTGGCTATGTGCCCGCGTCGCCCACAGTTGTGGCCCTCGGCCTTTCTGAACGGGCACCTGGCACGGTCGTGAGCCGCCCCGCAGCCGTCGCAACGCCGGCCCTCCTTTCGGACCCTCCGGACGTCCTCGTCGTCGCTGCTTTCGGCGGACGATTTCGAAGTTCGCCAGGCTGCGTGCACCGAACTTTCTGCTTTGTCGGCCTTCGGCCGCCAGTCTTGGAGCTCTTGGACCCCGGCCTTCGTGGCTTCCGCGGCCTGTGCCGCTTTCAGGACCTCCTGCAACGTGGGGGGCAGCTCCTGATTCATTAGCGTGCGCTGAATCTCGGCGTCCTTCAGGCCACATAGCACGCAGTCCCTGAGGGTGACTTCCAAATTTTCCCATTTGCATGGGCCGGCAGCCAGACGCAGGGCCGCTACGAAAGCGGCGACCGACTCGCCAGGCGCTTGTACTCGCCTCCAAAACGCGCTCCGAGCAGGAAACATCGCTACCGAGGGCCGGAAATGGTCTCTCAGCACCGCCAGGAGCTCTTTTGCCTTGAATTCAGCCGCCTTTTTTGGTGCGATGAGGTCAAGCAGTACCCGCTTTCCGTCGTGCCCGAGCGTATGTCTTCGTCCCGTGGGCAGCCATTATCCCACCTTCGTCGCCAATTTAGTGCATGGGACCAAAGACACCAGGACAGCCGAAGAGCTGGCTTAACACAACTTTATTACATGCTGGTCAGAGGGAACATGTGGTAATGGCGGACGAACAGCTCAATATATACAGTGGCTATACATTTGAATGTGGCTCCTTGATAGCCTATTGGCTACAGGCTGCGTGACGTCATTGCAGGTCACGCCCTACTTGTCAAGGTGAAGGTAGTGGCGGGAATCTTCCCATGCTGTTGTTCTAGGTGAGTCTTGGACCAATGAGCTTGGACGCTCGCTATTGCCATCTAGTGGCCACTAGCTCGCGTCCTATTAAGGTTCCAGTGATGCAGCTGGAGGTTACAATGTTGCACATAGAAAAGGTTACATTGGATACACATGGATAGGTACATTGTTTAAAGGCACAGGCTTTAGGACACAACAATGCCAAAGAGCCAGCCCTGTCTGCATCTACAGAATTTTCCATGATCATGCAGCAGCATTACTAGAGCAGGGGTTCTCAACCTACGGCCCACGGGCCAGACCATTTCATGTGGCCCACGACGTTGCTGCCACCGCATTTATGACAGCCATAAATGTGCCTACAACTGTTGTAAACACATCTGCAACAGCTACGGGTGCATTTTACAGCAGTGTTTACAGCAACGGGAACCCTGCCCGTGGATTGAAAAGGTTTGAGAACCCAGGCTCTGGAGAGTCTAGTCATGGCTGAGGCCACATGAAACAAAGCTAACCTTTGTGGAAGGAAATAAAGAAGCTTAGCAAAAGGTCAACGGCTTTCCCTAATTTGATTGTGAAACATGGAAAGTTATTTCTGGCAGGATACACAATCCAGTGCTTTGGAAGGGTTATCCCAGAACTGGATGACAATCAAAAAGCAATGTGATACTTGCTTGGTTGCTTCTACGTGACTCAGAAACGCCAGGAGAGACATCAGCATCACAAGATATGAGAGAGAGAGAGAGAGAGAGAGAGAGAGAGAGAGAGAGAGAGAGAGAGAGCTCAGTTTAATCTCTCTCAAAATGAAAGACTGAGCAAAATTTATACACACCTCTGAGGACGTTGGTTTTAATCTGAAAAATAGAACCATTGTGAATCATTCCCAGAAATATAGAGGGGGTTCATGGGACTAACAGAGGAGCACACCCAGAGAAAAATAAAGAGAAGATGGAAACTATCGAAGATTTATACAGAAAAGATAAAAGAATGAGAAATACTTTGGAAGAAAAATCCAATCAGGAAGAACTTTTAGTTAAGGGGGGGGGGGAGGAGAAAGTGCCAAAGCAGAACAACAGTTGAACCTTAAAAGGAAGACAAAAACCACAACTACTGAAGATGAACAACAACACAACTTCAGTGTTGACATGAAGAAAAAGCAATTGTTAAATATTTTGTATGCCTCAGTTCAATCCTCGACTGCAGCTAGAAAAGACTTGAGATTTGGAAGGGCAGCAATTAAAGAATTAGGAAAGATCGTCAAGTGTCAAGATGTGACACTAGAGACCAAGACTAGCCCCCTTCTTGCCTTCCTGACCACCCTGTGTGTTGGGCTTGGGAAGTGGGACCCAGCCCCCCGTCCCGCCTCCCTGAAACTCTGGGACGGGCAGCAGCCTTTCTCCCTGTCCATGTGGCCACCTTGCTCACCTGCCCACCTGGGTGGCCTCCTTGGCCCTCCTGGGCGGGCCTTGGTGTTGGTGGCCCATGCTGCTTCTCTCTCTCTCAGCGCCAGCCCTGGGTGGGGCCTCTCACCTGCCCTCCCCACCTTCCCTACCTGGCCAGCCACTCTGGGTTTGTCTTCCTCCTTCCAAGAACATGGTTTCCTCCTGCTGGACCTGTTACTGCCGGCCCATGGGATTTGTAGTCGTGCTGCTGCTGCTATTCCTGGGACCCCCGATGGCTCAGGGGAAGGTGCTCTTCAGGCCCTCCTCCCAGCCAACCGAACTCCTCTGGCAAAAGCAGCAATCGGAGGTCCACCACCAGGCCCTCCAAGCTCACCAGCTGGCCCTCAACTTCCTCAATCGGAAGCACAACGCCACCTACTACCGGGCACCAGGGCTGAAGACTCACATCATGATCGAGGTAAGTGAGGGAGGAGAGGCTGGCAGAGAAGGGAAGGGAAGGGAAGGGAAGGGGAACCCCGGGCACCGGCTCCAGGCAGGAAGCTGGAACTCACCCCGAGTGGCTCCAGGCAAACTCCCCCCCTCCTTGCTTTGAACCAGTCTGAGAAAGGAAGTCGGCTTTGCCAACCATGGTGGCACCTGGTGGCCCCTAGTCAGTCCCCTGGGTCTGTCTTCCAGATGGCATTTGGGCGTGCCTACCACGTGAACACCGTGCTGGTGAATGCCAGCTGCCCCGAAGGCTACACGGACGTGAACCCCACTGACTGCGAAGTCATGCCAGATGCACCGGTGAGGAAATGATGGTTTCTAAAGACTTCCCAGTTGGAGACTGGGGGGCACGGGTGGTGGCGGGGGTTGCCGAGACTTGCCACACAAAGCAGAACTGACAAGACAGAATCATGTTCTGTTCCTTCCACCCACCCGGGCAAACGGTTCATTGCACAAGCAAGCTGGCCAGCTTCTGAGCTTTGCTTAAAGGTCTTTCTGGGCACATCTTTGGCCGCTGGCCCAAATGGGGGCTCAATGAACCACGGTGTGATATGGAAGGAGCCAACAGGATCCTAGTTCCTCTACCCCATCCTGCAACAGTGAGACCATTTGCTAAGTCTAAAAGAACACCACTTCCTACCCTTTGATTCTTGGGACTTCAATTCCCAGAAGCCTCAGTCAATTCCCCAAAGCACTGACCAGCCAATGGACTGACTGAGGCTTCTGGGAATTACCTATATACTTGAGTATAAATCATTTTCTTAGCCCCCAAAATGAGGTCCAAAAATGGGACTCAACTTATACTTAGGTCAACATAAACACTCAAAACCACACCCACACAAATGCCTAAATTAATCAATTTTACCGTATTTTCATGTATTTTAATTATTGAAACTCACTAGCAGCTGCTGCATTTTCCACCCCCGATTTATACTTGGGTCAATCTATTTTCCTAGTTTTAGAGGTACAAATTAGGCACCTCGACTTATATTAGGGACGACTTATAGTCGGGTATATACGGATAAAGTCCAAGAACCAAAGGTTGGGAAACACTGCTCTGTGAATCCACACGAATGGGTTTGTGTGGATTCACAGAGCAGTGTTTTCCCAACCTTTGGATTTCAATTCCCAGAAGCCTCAGTCAATTCCCCAAAGCACTGATCAGCCAATGGACTGACTGAGGCTTCTGGGAACTGAATACTCCCTGTGGGGCCTGGGCCCCACTATTGGGAACCACTGGGTTAGAGCATCTCATGGAGCTTGGGAAGCGGCTTTCTGGAGCAGGCTTTCTTGGAGCCAAGTTTCCCCACAGCCAGAGTAACAATGGCCAAAGGGAGGGAGGGAGAGCCCCAATCCCTGCAAATAGCATTAATTGTGGGGTGGGTGATGAAGGAGACTTGAATGAAAGGCTCTTTGAGTGGAAGAAGAAATGGTGGCAGCAGGAGGAGGACACGCCCGAGGAGGAGAAGAATAAGCCTCCTCAGCCTTTCCGGCTATAAGAACAGATCCCTTGAATCTGTCATCAGTTCCATGCATTGCTCACTGAGAGCTGCGCAGGGGGCAACACAGGGGCCACGAAACACACCAGTAGAAACCAGTTGAGTATTGATGCTACCGGGATAAATGCACTTGGAGCAGGTAATAAATGAGACCCCAACTGAATTCCTGGACTGCAGTGGCTCAAGTGGCTAAGACGCTGACTAGGAGGCGGAAGGTCGGTAGTCCAAAACTCGAGTACTCCATGAGGGAATGAGCGTTCACTGTCTGTCCTAGCTCCTGCCAACCTAGCAGTTCAAAAGCAAGAAATTGGTGCCACTTCGGTGGGAAAGGTAAACAGCGTTCTGTGCACTTCGGTGTCTAGGCATGCCTGCCACATGCCCATGGAAATGTCTGCATATGCAGACAGCGCTGGCTCTTCAGTTATAAAGAGAGATGAGCACTGAACCCTAGAGTCGGATAAGACTGGCTTTCAAACTAGGGTGACCTTTACCTGTAACTGAATTCCTAGTCACCTGTGCAAACACACACCTTTCAGAGCCCTGAATGAAGCCACTGCCCTTCAACTGGCAGAGTGTGTGAAATCTAGCCAACCTTTCTACATCCCAGGGATTTGGGTACATACGCAGCTGTTCCTGTGGGATTGACAGTTGTTTGCACTAGAGCTGGAGCTGAGCATAAGTGTTTCCTGCCCCACAAGAAACCGCGCGCGCACACACACACTTTCCCCCAGACCAGGATCTTCCCCATAACTCCCTCCCAGAGGCTGAATAATCCCTGGCCCTGCTAAACCCAAACAGGGGCACCCGGGCAGAGCAAAGAAATGACCACGGAGAGAACAGAACAGCATACAGTATTTCTCATGGCCTTCCCTTCCTCCCCTCCCCCTTTTGTTCGTGAAGAGACTGGAGTGTCACGTGGTGGTTGTCTTGCTCTTTGGGAACCAACACCCCTACATTAACGAAGAGGGCTGCCAGGAGCTGAAGAGGCCGCTGGGCAAACTCAACTCTTCTAGCGATTTGGCCGAAGAGGAAGAGCCCGAAGCAGAAACAGAAGCCGTGCCTTACGTCTGATTTTGGGGGGGGGGGGGGGAGGGAGAGGCAGCATCAGAGCAAGCAGGGCTCCCTAATAAAGAGTCCTGGGAGAGTCACCTCTCCCGATGTGAATCTTGTGTCTCTTCCAATCTATAATGGGCCCCATTCAAACTTAGCATGTCCTTCAGCCATAGTAGGTTAGAAGCCCTGTTGTGTTTCTTCTGAATGGCAAAGGCAGGCAATGTTTCTTCAGGGATCCAAAAGTGGCATGAAAGGGAAAGGTCACCTCTCCCGATGTGAATCTTGTGTTTCTTTTAGTTCTGGCCAAAAGGTGTTGGAGGCAAGATATAAAAAGAAACAACCCGGGGGGGGGGGCAGATTTTGGTACCTCCCAATTGCCCTTCTGGGCCTCTGAAAGACACATTGCCTGTTCCAGCCAAATGATCTCACGTGCCAAACCACTGATGAGACTCCACAGACCAGGTTGGCCTTGCCATGCCCGATCAATAGGGCCTCCCCCAGAGAAGTCACCGCAGGTGCAAAGGTTCTCAATAGGCAAAGAGAACCGCTGCTCTGGGCCTGCCGTTTCTCCTGCCTTGGGTGATGATCGGTTTCAGACTTGCTTGTGGTAGGAAAATAAAACTAGCTTTGCATGGAAAAAGCCAACGTGGGCTGTGACTATTTGCTGGAAGGGTAACCAACTGGCAGAGGGCCCCACCTTTCCACCACCTCCTTTCCCCTCTATATGTGACTGCATATATAATCCCCTGCCCTGTTTATAATCCCAAAGGGTTTCCACAAGAGGCACATCCATGCCAGAATGGCCCACACGTTCACTCACTCTTTCAAACACATTGGTGAGAATCCTGTGGTATGTTTCCATGCATGGGAGATCTCCTGTGGCTTACTACTGTAAAAGTTATTTGCAAACCATCCAGATTACTGGGCACACCTTACATCAGTGATGGCAAACCATGGCACTCCAGGTGTTCTGAAACTTCAATTCCTAGAACAACCTGGTCTGTGGAATCTCATAAGTGGTTTGGCACATGAGAGCATTTGGCTGGAACAGGCAATGTTCCAGCCAAACGCTCCCCACAATGATCAGCAGGAGTGTTGACTTGGGTTTGTGGGAACTGAAGTCCAAGAACACCGGGAGTGCCAACATTCATCATCACTGTCCTAAATGGATAATATACACACATCAATGTAAGCATGTTAGGAACTAGGTTTATTAGGATTCTGACTAGCAGAGAAAATACAAAATACGCAGAGCAGCATGACTTTGAAAGTGCTTTGCTAAACTACCCAATTTCTTCATCGGCAGGACCCAACCTCTCGGTTCTTACAGCCTTGACTGCCTAACGTTCAGATCTCTTACCAATCCAAAATCCCACCTTACCACAGCACAGTTCATGGGGATATTTACCACTAACTCCCTTTGGGATAAGACAGCCGCTTCCATCCGACCTGTGGCCTGCTGGGGGCCACAGCTGTACCACTTGCTGTGAAGGAGACGGGCCTTTCTTTGAGCTCTCTTGGCAAAAGGTGAGCTTTCCTCCCAGGACTCTCCCATCTCTCGCCTTCAATGACAGGCCTTCCTGGGGAAGAAAGAGCAGAAGGAACGGCTCAGTGTAGGAATCGGGGCCGCTAGGGGCCGGAGGTCCCGGAGGAGACTGATCAAGAAACGATACGAGGCAGTATGGAGCGAGATCAGATCAGTGGTTTATTGAGGGAAAATTTCAGCATATATTGAAGTAAAAGCGCAACGGTGGCAAAAACCGTCATCTGACAGAAATCACATCACCTATTTGCTCAGGTTAATGAGGAATCTCTCTAGGGGAAGTTAATTAAGTTAGGCAAACACAGACTGGGGAGGACACCATTGTTTGGGGATAATACCGGGGTAAACATGGCCCCTATTTGCACCAGGGATTACGCTCTCCTTGGAGATGAGTGATTACCTTAATGGGTAACGGGGTTAGATATTCGCTCCCTCAGCAGAACCGCCGGTCAGGTCAAGGAATTGGGTGAATCAAACCCTATCATTAATCCACCCCCCTTAATTTCCCTGCCCGCAGAAACCACGGCTGGGGGCCTTCTCACCAAAGCGGCCTTTGCAAGGGCCGTTTCCATGCCCGAAGGGCATGGGGAATCCATATCTCCCCTTTCTGTTTTACCTAAGAGCCTGACCGGTAATTCTGCGCAAGAGAGGCATCAGCTGTTGGGCGGGAGTGACGCTTCGGGGTTCCTTCTTGGGGCGGCACTTCGAGATCAGTGAGGGAATACATTGCGCAAAGCAGCAGATTGCTATGCCTAATATAATCACCCCCACAATCACTTTGAGTACCGTCTGAAGCCACCCCCATGGGATCCATGACCACATCCAATTCCATAATGAACTCCACCAAGTTCCCCATGCTGAACCTTCTCTTATGCCCTCGACTATGGTGTGGAGGGCCGTGAGCTGGCTCTGTACCTTGCGGGAGTTGTCAGTGAGATTGAAGCAACACATACCATGAAAAGATTCGCAGCCCAGATGATGTAGCAATAAGAGATAGTCTATAGCCGCTCGATTGTCAAGGATGGCATGGCGAAGCTCTGCCTGCTCCTGGTTGAGCAGCGCTATCGCCGTGGAGGTCTGGTTAATGGCTTTAGCTAGTCCGCAAGCCAATCGACCAATTCTCCGAGCATTGCCGACGGCTAAGCCTGGCACGCCAACAATGCTGACTGCCAGCGAGACATATTCGGCTGGACTCATAACTCTAAAGCTGCTCTCACATGAGCTGTCTAACTGGGTGGTGCGAGTGTGCCGTATGGGTGAGGAAACATCTGAAACATTTGTGCTAGGGGTAATCATATCCTTGGTGGGGAGCAATAGTGTCAAACGACTAATGCAACATACAGAATCTGATACATTTGCAGGAATGTAGTTCCACGTGTACTGGTTACATGTGAAGAACCAACCCGAAGGTAGGGTGACATGAGCATACATTGAGCCAAGTGTCTCTGGTTTATCACAAGTCCAATTGCTGCTGCCAGTGTCGAGGCAGCGGCGCTGGGTTCGGCCGACTGCGGTGCAGCCGACCATTCGAGCACAGGTAGAGTTCGGGCTGACCGCCACTCGAGGAGTGTGGAGAGTGGCTGCGTCAGCCGGCAAAGTCATTGTCAGCTGCATTCCCCCCCAGCGACCGTATGTCGTGAAGCTCGCAGGGAGATGCGGGCCGAAAATCCTCTTCAGCAGCCAGTCGCCATCCCTGGCGCGCGCGTCCAAGGTGTGGCACACAGGGATGAGACAGGTGCCCAGAATTGAGGCAGAACCAATGTCCTGCTTCAGGCAAAAATCGGTCTGGTTGACGAGGCCCGCCAACCTTTCCCATAGGTTATAGTGCATCCGGGCTGAAAAATCTTCGCCTGGCATCAAACCGTTGGCCTGCAGTGAGACGGCCTGAACGCCTCCTCCCGCAAGTAGGGAGAGGATCAGGATGATGGTGACTGCCATGGAGTTGGCATGAATCTGGGCAAGGACTGCAGCCACGAGGTTCTCCGGTGTCGGCTCCCTCTCCTCACGCTGGATGGCATCCTGGGCCTCATGGCAAAGGGCCTTGACCATCCCCCAGGTGATCTTCGGCGCCGTCCCCTGCGACCGCTGTCTCTCCCGACGGGTCCTCTCGGTCAGGGTGAGGTCCTCCATCTCCGAGATCGGACTCGGGCCCGACTGGGTCCACGCCATGTGGTTCCAAGTGAGGCTTGACACACCGAGCTGGGATCCAAACGACACCTGTAGGAGACATAACTGCAGCATACCCTCTTCCCCAGGTTACGAGTGGCGCCGGGCCCCTCCATGAAGGGTCCGGTGGCACCCGGTATTGGACCATCGGTCGCGGGAGAGCTTCCGAACGGCGGAAGTGCTTCTCCTGCGGCGTGCAATCCGAAAAAACATTAAGGTGATTGTATGTGAACAATACCTTATTCAGACAATGCTGTGCCTGAGCCTGTGACTTGGGGAGGGCTGGTGGCTCCCCCCTTTCTGTTTGTTTGTCAATATAGGACTTGAGCGTCCGATTGACCCGTTCCACAATCGCTTGCCCCTGCGGATTGTAAGGAACGCCAAATGTATGCTTAATATCCCAAGTGGCCATGAAGGCCGCCAGCTGCCTGGAGCTGTAGGATGGCGCGCTATCGGATTTAACGTGCCGCGGTTTGCCCATCACCGCGATGCAGGAAAGGAGGTGCTGCTCCACGTGGGAAGCAGTTTCCCCTTTCTGCACCGTTGCCCAGACAAATTGAGAAAAAGTATCAATGCAAACGTGCATGTACTGCCATCTGTCAAACTGCGGAACATGCGTGACATCCATTTGCCACACTTGGTTAGCCTCTGTCCCTCGTGGGTTGACCCCCCACGAGGGCCCCCCGGTGCCCCTGCACAATGCTGGCAAGAGCGAACTATGCCTTGGGCTTGAGAAAGTGGCAGATTGAACTGTCTGGCGAGCGCTTTGGCATTTTGGTGAAAAAAGGCATGACTCTGAATTGGCGTAGTGAAAACACCTAACACTGAGCGTTGCTGAATTTCCTTTGCTGCCGCATCTGCTCTGCTATTGCCCGCGGAGATCGGACCTGGTAGGTCTTGATGACTTCGGATGTGGGCAATATAGAGCGGCTCCGTGCGGTTTCGCAAATGAAATTGAGCAGTGAGGAACAGACTAAGTAAATTCTTGTCTATCGCGGGAGTGATGTATGCTCCCGGTAGACTGTGAAGCAAATTCCTGACGTACTGACTGTCAGTAATGATGTTTAGGCGCTCTTTGGCGAAGGTGCGCAAGGCGAGGTTCACCGCTGCCAACTCTGCCCGCTGCGCGGACTTCTGTGGAAGAGTTAACGGCGTGCGCCAAGCTTGGCCCTCCTGCCAAGTCAAGACACCATATGTGCGACCCCCATCCGTAAAAACTGTTCTGGCCCCCTGAAGTGGAACCAGCGAAAGCAATTCGAACAAGCTGACTGTCTGCGTTTGAAGTGAGACAAGTCTGGGGTCTTTTGGCAAGTGGTATGCCAAGCTTCCCGTGAATCCCTCCAAAGCGATTGGAAGCGAGTCACCGAGCTGCATCAATTGCTGAATTTGTTCCTTGGTGAACAGGACTACAATTTTGGCTAGGTCGTGCCCTGAAATGTCCCTAGTTCTCAGCCTCCCGCGGTAGACCACCGTGGAAACCAACTCTTGGGGAGGGACGATGTTTCGGGAAGAGGTGTTCGGCAAGTACACCCATTCCACGATGTTCTCCCCTTTCTCGGAATCTACTCCGAGAGCCCCAGTGAACATGGATCCTGCACGAACGATGTACAAGTTCAGGATCGGGGCATATGGCCCTTGGGTGATCCTATCTACCCACCTCTGGCTGAGAACCTGGTTGACTTTCTCGAGAGCTAAGCGCGCTTCTCGAGAAAGTTGTATCCGGTCTGCTGGCTGCTTACCCAAGGTTAGCAGCGAGAAGAGCGGTTTCAAAAGATCCGTATCCAATCTAAAATACGGTCTGGCCCAATTAATGTTCCCTAAAACCTGCTGTAATTCCACTAAGGTGACTGAGTCCTTCAAGTTGATTTGGGGCAAAACTGGTGCTGCGAAAGAGCGGAGAAGCCGATGACCCAAGTATGAGAAGGGCTCGGTTCTCTGCACTTTCTCTGGGGCAATGAGTAAACCTTTTTCCCCCAGGCTGGCCTGGAGGTCTGAAAACATTTCGCTGCCGAGTTGCGGCACCGCGACCAAGATATCATCCATGAAGTGACAAACTAAGGCTTTAGGGTAAAGGCTTCGAAACTTTGCCAGTGCGTTGTGAACATAAATTTGGCACAGGGTGGGCGAATTGAGCATGCCCTGTGGCAAAAATTTCCACGCGTAATGCCGCGTAGGCTCACTGTGGTTCACAACCGGCACGGTAAAGGCAAACCTTTCCCGGTCCCTGGGGTCTAAGGGAATCGTGTAAAAACAATCCTTGAGATCTACAACTAGGATCTCCCACCCCTCGGGAATCATATTAGGATTTGGGACGCCGCATTGAAGCGGACCCATTGGCTGTATACATTTATTGATCTCTCTGAGATCGTGGAGGAGTCGCCACTTCCCCGACTTCTTCTTTATGACAAAAATTGGCGAATTCCAAGGACTAGTGGACTGCTCTATATGTCCTGCGTCTAGCTGTTCTTTAACCAGTTGCTTTAGGGCGACTAATTTCTCCCCCACTACCGGCCATTGTTCCACCCAGACCGGCGTATCGGTGAGCCATTTAAGTGGCAACGCCATTACCCGAAGGTAAGCGTAGCACCATACTGCTGTAAAATGTCTCGCACCCAAAGGTTGATGTGCACGTCAAGAATGTGCGGCTGAATTACCGCTGTGCCGTCAGCCCTTGGGATTGTGACTGTCACCCACTCCCGGCTCCTAAACGCTTCCTGAATGCCGCCTACCCCCCACACATCGGAGACCGGCTTAATGGCCCACTCCCGTGGCCACTGGCCTCTGCTTATCACGGATACATCTAACAGGCCTGAAAATGATCTATTATTCAGAAATACCTCGATAACTGGGCGCTGCTTCCACTCAATGTTGGTCTCGACTGTCGCTAAGACCTGGTATCCTTGTACTGCCTCACTGGCGCTCGAGCGGTCCTCTGACCGGGACTCTGAGCTGTTCCTGAGCCTTCCCTAGCTATCTGCTGGCGAGTGACAAGGAACCATGATCAGTTGCGCTAGTGTGTCTCCTTTGTGAATTGTCTGGGGTAAGTGCGTCCAAAGATGAACTTGGAGAACGCCTGAAAAATTGGAGTTGATGACTCCCGGAATTATGAGAATTCCACGTGCTCCTGCTGCACTACGGGGCAAAACTAAACCTATAAAGCCCTTGGGCAGTGGACCCATGTACTGGGAGTCCACCAGATAGACTGTGCCGGGCAGGTCGCATGTGACGTCTGCCTGGCAAGTCAATTCTAACCCTGTGCTACCCTTGGGGCTGGCCTGCGCCCTCGCAATGCCTGGAGTGGGACCTGAATCTAGTCTAGCTCTGGCGAGCTTTGAATGAGGGAAGCCTCTGTTTGGACCGGGGCCAGAGACATGCCCGCGTTCCGGTTTCCCGAGTTCGGACAGTCCCGGGCCCGATGATAGCCTTTCTTGCACTTCGGACACGGGGTGTTTGGAGCCTTGGAACGGCCGGAATTTTGTCCGCCTTTCTTGGATTGGCACTCCCTAGCGAAGTGACCGACCTTGCCACAATTGTGACATGCCCCTTGGGTCTTACCCTTAGGTCTTCTACCCCCTTGCACCGCTGCCACTAGCAAACCCATCTTATAGGATTCTGTGCCAACGTCGGCGCAAGCTCTAATCATGTCCGTGAGGGTCAAGTCGGGACGATTGCCCAGTGACTGCAAGATTTTACGGCAGTCTAGATTGGCATTGTCCTTGGCTAACTTCATCATGAGCTCTTGCTGGGCCTGCTCGTTGTCGATCTGCCTACTGATCGCTTCCTCCAAGTGATTGATGAAGTCCATGTAGGGTTCCTGGGCTCCCTGTTTTATGGCGGTGTAATTTTTAGCCGCTTTGCCAGTTGCTGGGACCTTGAAAAACGCCCTAAAGGCAGCCTCTGCTGACATCTGAAGAGTGGCTAGAGGCAAGTTGATCTGGGCATCGATGGGCTCGAAGGCACCTGAACCATATAACTGGTCAGGAAGTACTGCGCCTCCCATTCTGGCAGCCCTTGTCTGAGCCTCAAGGCGGAACTCGCTGTCCCAAATCAAATACTGGCTAGGGGTGAGCATCATCCGCATGACGGCTTTCCAGTCGTGCGGGATGAACATGGTGTTCTCGCACACTTGCTGAAGCGTGCCCCTAGTGAACCGGCTTTGGAGCCCTGTCTCTGAAATGGCCTTCCGTATAGCCATGAGAAGCTTATACGGGACTGGTGTGTGAATTATCTGCTGGGCCCCCGTGAGGGCATCCATCTCCATGCGAATTGGACATATCTGACTAAGCTCAGCTAGTTCTTCCGCTGGCAATTCCCCCTTCCTAATCTCCTCTTCAATTGTACACTGAAGGGGACTCTTGGTAACTCGGGAGCCTGTAGCTGTCAGAGAAGCGCCTGCACTCCTCATCCCTTGCATTCCTTCGGTGACGTCTGCAGCTGTCACCGAGGGAAAGTTCCCTACGCTACTCTGCCTAAACTGGAGTGACGGATAGAGCGCCGTAGGCGCCGTGGGTTCGGCTGGCATGACTGGCAGATGTGGGGGTTCTTTGGCCTCTATCCGGACTGGTTCTAACTCTGCTAAGAGCTTTCTACATTTGCTCCATGTGCGAATTATGCCTCCTGGAGCTTTCGGGGGTTGCTGAATGCAGTCTCCTATCTGGTCCCAAAGCTTAAGGGTTAACGTACCTACTTCTGGGTAAAGCAGGCAGTGTTCCCCCAGGAACACCAAAAGTCTCGCTAGCTCCCTGCTGTGAAAACGTAACTGAAACACCCTGGCCAGGATTTTAAACTCTTCCTCACGAGTTTTTTGGCTAGCGGATGGACGCTGTCGCTGAGGACAGGTCCCCATATTACCTGCGATGGGTCCTCCGAAGTTTCCTCCTCGGGACGAGTCGACGCGTCTTTGAGCAAGTAATAGGTTCTGGCGACAATTCTCTGGGTAGAACTCGGAGCGTGGACTGCGGCTACGGGCCCTCGGTAGCCACTGCGCTGTCAGGGGTTCACAGCTGACCCTGAGCGGAACGTGTTTCCCGCTGCTGCAAGCCGCCGCGAAAGTCGGGAGCAAGCTGTAGAAAAGCCTCTTGGACTGCCTTGCCGCTGGCCGTCCCTCCGGTCGGCTGGCTTACCGACCAGAGTGCCGCGCTGTCCTCCGGGATGATCGGACGCGGTTCAAGCGCAGAACCGGACCGAGTTGCTCGCTTACTCTCGAGTAGACCGCTCGGGGGTGGCTTACTCTCGAGTAGATCACGTCGGGGTCACCAGGTGTAGGAATCGGGGCCGCTAGGGGCCGGAGGTCCCGGAGGAGACTGATCAAGAAACGATACGAGGCAGTATGGAGCGAGATCAGATCAGTGGTTTATTGAGGGAAAACTTCAGCATATATAGAAGTAAAAGCGCAACGGTGGCAAAAACCGTCATCTGACAGAAATCACATCACCTATTTGCTCAGGTTAATGAGGAATCTCTCTAGGGGAAGTTAATTAACTTAGGCAAACACAGACTGGGGAGGACACCATTGTTTGGGGATAATACCGGGGTAAACATGGCCCCTATTTGCACCGGGGATTACGCTCTCCTTGGAGATGAGTGATTACCTTAATGGGTAACGGGGTTAGATATTCGCTCCCTCAGCAGAACCGCCGGTCAGGTCAAGGAATTGGGTGAATCAAACCCTATCATTAATCCACCCCCCTTAATTTCCCTGCCCGCAGAAACCACGGCTGGGAGCCTTCTCACCAAAGCAGCCTCTGCAAAGGCCGTTTCCATGCCCGAAGGGCATGGGGAATCCATAGCTCAGCGCATAATATCCCAAGAATTACTGTTTATCAAAACATTCTAGCTACGGCTGCAGATGGCATGCTTTCTTTTCAACATGGAGCTTTCTAACACCCAGAACTTCTTCATTTGCCACCATGCATCACTGGCATTTAACGTGCCTGCAGTGCATAGGCATAATTCATAAATACAAGGGGTGAAATAGAGTCTAGTATCTGATATCTTTTGTGCTAATATATTTCTTGGGTACTGCATGATGGAGTGAGCACTTGTCTGACCCAGGTCCTGCCAACTTAGCAGGAAATTTTCCGAACTCAAAAAAAATGACCATTGGAAAAATGAATTTTTCTGTACTCGAAGCAAACCCATCGGAAAAATGGAATTTTCCGAACTCGAAAAAAGCCCATCAGAAAAATGAGTTTTTCCCAACTCGAAGCAAACCCATTGGAAAAATGAATTTTTCCAAACTCTAAAATTCCCATCGGAAAAATGAATTTTTATGTAACTCAAAAAACCCATCGGAAAAATGTTTTTTTTCCGATTTCGGAGAATATCAATCGAAAGAATGATTTTTTCCAAACTTGAAAAAACCCATTGGAAAAATAAAATTTTCCAAACTCGAAAAAAACCCATCAGAAAAATGATTTTTTCCAAACTCGAAGCAAACCCATCAGAAAAATGAAAAAAAAAACAACAACAGTGAAAATATGATTTTTTACGTGAGTCGAAAAAACCCATCGTGAAAATGAATTTTTACGTAACTCGAAAAAACCCGTCGGAAAAATGAATTTTTACGTAACTCGAAAAAACCCATTGGAAAAATGATTTTTTCCGAACTAAAAAAAAAACCAAACCCATCGGAACTATGATTTTTTATGTAACTTGAAAAAACCCATCGTAAAAATGATTTTTCCCGAACTTAGCAGTTCGAAAGCAAGACACTGCAAGTACTGGAGATAAATAGGGACAATCGCTTCCTGTGAGACCTCCGGACACGGATGGCCTGCTAGCCCTGCAGTGCTGGCCAGGAGGCCTGCTGCACCACTTGGGTGATCATGTGTGGGGTGGCCTGGGAACTAGCCCCAGCAGCCACCTGCAGAAGGTGTGACTGAGGCCTCCTTTGGGAAAATTCAGAAGAAAAGAGTGGCTTCCGTGGCTTTCCAGCCCGATTCAGAGGGCGATAACGGGGGTGGGTGGGTGTCTGGGTGTCTGCTGCTTTCCCCCTCCAGCTTTACCTGAACAGCGGAGGCGGCGCAGGCGAAAGTCAGCCCAGAAAGAAGAAGTAAAAATCCTCCGTGGTGGTTTTTTCCTGGAGGAGGAGAAAGGAAAAGATCAGGGAGGGAGGGAGTAATACCGGAGTAGTAGTAGTAGTAATAATAATAATAATAATAATAATAATAATAATAATAATAATAATAATAATAATAATAATAATAATAATACCCTGTGCTCAAAAGGGACCACAGTGGCTCAAGGGGTTAAGACCTCGCTGACTGGGGGAGGTGGCAGGTCAGCAGTTCAAAACCCAATTACTGCATGAGGGAGTGAGCTCCTGTCATCTGTCCCAGCTCCTGCCAACCTAGCAGTTCGAAATTGCAAGTAGATGAATAGGTACCAATTGGGTGGGAAAGGTAAACAGCGTTCTGTGCACTCTAGTGCTGCCAACCTCATGTCCACGAAAATGTCTGCAAAATGCAGACAGCGCTGGCTCTTTGGCTATAAGCAGAGATGAGCACTGAACCCTAAAGTCAGATACAACTGGCTTTCGAGCAAGGGTGACCCTTGACCTTACCCTGTCATCTGGATATCTTAGAATATCCCCCCAAATCCACACCCCACCCTGAGGAAGGTGTCCCTCGTACATCCCGCCTCCCAGGCTAGCCTCTGAGCATGTCCAAAGTGCTCTTTTCCCCACTGCCACACACGGAGGGAGGTTTCTGAGCCGGGGTTGGGTGGGAGCAACCAGCCTGTACCAAACGGACCCCCCCCCCACACCCGGGCACCTTTTCCAACCCACGCGGGGGGGGGGGCTGAGTCCTCGGTCAGGGGCCTCGGAACGAAGGCAGAACGGCTCTCGAATAATCACGGCTTGCTTAGCAGGGCAGGGCAGGCAGCCAATAGGCAGGCATAGGACCGGCCGCTCTAGGACTCCCGTCTCCGCCACTCTGTGGGCCAGGCAAGAGGCGTCCCGATGACGCTGCGTTGCCGTGGAAACGAGGGAGGAGAGGGGTGTCGGACGCATATCCCTAACGGACCGACCCTCCGACAGCCTAATGCTAGAGCGTCTCCATGGGGCACTTCCGGAAATGGCGCGTCGGACGCGTATCCCTGACGGACAAGCATACGCGTCTCCATGGAAACCGCAAAGCCAAAGGACAGAGTCGCCTTTCGAACTGCTAGAGCGTCTGCGCCGCAGCCTTGATGCCTTGACAAGCGCCCGCCCGAGTTTTCTTCTTTATCGGTTTCGCCCTCTCGCGGTTCCCAGTGCCTGGAGGCCACGCGTTCCAGCGCTGTTTTCCAGGCTGAAGGTAGGTAGGATCATTGGGGTGGGGGGCAGGGGGGGCACCCCACTTTTCCTAAGGGAACCCCAGGAGGAGGGGGGTGAGACCGTGGCCCCACCGCCCCCGAGACAGAGGCAATGGCAGTGGGGCACCTGTGTAGTTTGAGTGAGACACGGATTACCGTGCGCATGCGCTTCGGTATCTAGTCATGCCTGCCACATGACCACGGAAACGTCTGCAGCTGTAGAGAAGGACAAAATGGGGGAGCAAGGAGGGGCACCTTGCACATGCTCTGGGAACCCTCTGTAAAGCCCCTCCCCCAATCCCGGCCTCAGGCGTCATTGATAAATGGCGTGACCAACAGATAAAAATTTATTTCTTTTGGACCTTTTCCTCATAAACAAGACCAGATCTTTCCCAAATTTGGCCATGGGAGGTGGGAAGGTTGTCCTTTGTGCCCCCCTCCCGATCCAGCCCCCCCCCCCCCCGCTCTCTCAAGACGAAAGGAAGTGAAATCAAGCCCCACAAACTCTGCTCTCTGCCGCAGTTGGGGGCTGTGGATTGAGGCGTGGCCCCCTATTTGCTGCCCAGGCTGTGTGCCAAGGGGGTCCGAGGTACAGCCCATTTTAGTGTCTTGAACGGAAGACAAAGAAGGAGCCGCAGTGGGGGCTAAAACACAGGTTTATTTCATGATGGTCAGGATGAACATGTGGTAATGGCGGAGGTACAGCTCATTTTATACTGCAGTAATACAATTGAATAATGTTGCACGGTAGCTCATTGGCTGCTACCGGCGTGACGTCATTCTGAGTCACGCCCATCTCCAGGTGATCCTAGCGCGGGAAAGGTTCCCGTGGCTGCCGGTGATTGGGGGAATGTGAACCATGTGAGCTGAACGCTCGCAGCTGCCCTCTATGGGCAGCTTACTCGCGTTCCTTAAACAGCTGGGTTACATTGTAATCATTGTCAGGTTACATTCATACATTCTTAAAGTAATACTGTTACATACACAACACTCCTCCCCCCTAGGATGGGACGATATCCCTCAACCATTGTGGCTTCCCGCACGTGCGCTTGGGACGTGCGGCTGCTTGGTTTAGCTCAGGGGAACTAGGGGCTCCGAATTCCGCAGAGTCTCGTCCTGCAATGGAAAGGGGGGACTCATTAGTCATTTGGCGGGGACTCTGTGACAACCTTGCATTGGGAGAAGGGAACAGAACATACAGCTGAGATGTGAACCCCTGCCTGTTGCCTGGGGAACCCCCAGCACGAAGCTCGGAACCGACGAGGAGACCCTTGTTGTCTCGCCCGGTCCCTTGCGCCTGCAACCGGCATACTTGCACCACCCCCTGCTGCCTGACCCGGAGTTCTAGGGGATGGGGAGAGTGAACTTCCCCCTGCTGCCTGGCTCGGGGGGCTTGGTGATATGGTATACTTTAAAACAAAAGGGCTGGGGGGACTGGAGGTACCAGGGGCTGAACTGAAACCCCTCTTCTCGCTCGGACGGGTGGGGGACCACTCCGCGACACCCCCTGGTACGGTAACATAAAATCAAACTCATTCCACTCTTTGAAAGTATCCTTCTCCTCGGCTGAGAATCCAGGGTATGCATTTGTACCTGAGGACGCCCCCGTGTCTCCCCCTTGGGTTACGTGGGTGGGGGAGGACCCTAACGCTGATTCCCTTTCATTAGTGACTCGCGTGCCTTCTCCAGAGTAGACCTCTGCTAGTCTCGACCCTATAGGATACTGGCCCCGTTTGCTTAATGACCGTTCCTGGGACCCACGTTGGTCCCAAGGTCGCGTAGTTTCTGCAGTGAACCGGGTCCCCTACCGAAAAGCTTTTGGAACTCTCTATCACTATATTTCTCCCTTCATCCTCCACCCTGGTTGGATCCAACCGATCAAAAAGGGTTACCGGCCTCCTCCTCATGAGGAGTTCGGCCGGCGAAAGTCCTGAAGCTAGGGGCGTTGCCCTATAACAAATGAGGAACTGACACAGTTGGAGGTTCAACTCACCGGGACCCATGCGCCGCAGCGCATCTTTCGTAGTGCGCACTTGGCACTCTACCTGACCGTTTGTGGCGGGGTGAAACGGGGCAGAGGTGATGTGCCGGATAGCATTCCTCTCGATGAACGCCTTGAATTCCGCGGAGGTGAAGGTACTGGCGTTATCGCTCACAAGGATGTCCGGCAGGCCGAAGCAACTGAACACCCTGCACAAGTGTTTAATGGTTGCGGCAGATGAGGTGCTAGTCCTGGGGATTACTTCCAGCCATTTGGAATATGAGTCGACTATCAGCAGAAACATGGACCCGCAGAAGGGGCCAGCGAAGTCGACGTGTATTCGGGACCATGGCCCGCGGGCCGTGTCCCATTCCCTATGGGGTAGCCGGGACTCCTCGAGCCGAGAGCTCTGGCAGCTCTCACACGTGACCACTAAGTGTTCTATATCCGCGTCTATTTGGGGCCACCAGAAATAGCTCCTGGCCAGTGCCTTGGAGCACACTATTCCTGGGTGGCTGGTATGCAGTAGCCTTAGCACCTTCGCTCGTAACTTCTCTGGGATGACTGCCTGCTGGCCCCAGAGTAGGCAGCCCCTTTCAAGGGAGAGCTCGACTCTGCGCCTGAAAAACGATTTGAACTCCTCCTCGGGAGGAGTTGTGGGCCACCCTTTCCTTACCCAGGAACTGACTTGGGACAGGATTTTGTCGGCTGCTGTGGCTTTGGCGAGGTCTGCCGGAACTATGGGGGGCGAGTCGAGAGACTCGATCAGCAGGACTTGATGGTCCTGCTCTACCTCGCATGCGGGATCTCCTGAGCTAGGGAGAGGAGACCGGGACAACGCGTCCGCATGGGAGATCTCCTTCCCTGGGCGATAGACCAGCTCATACTGGTAGGCGTTAAGGGAAATTGCCCAACGTAGCATTCTGGGGGACAGAATTTGTGGGGTGGGCTTGCCTGTAGTAAAGATTCCCAGAAGGGGCTTGTGATCAGTCACAACCGTAAATTCGCGGCCATATAGGAAATCGTGGAACTTCTTTGTTCCCGCAATTATGGCCAGGGCCTCCCTATCTGTTTGCACGTAGTTGCGCTCCGCCTTTGAAAGGGACCTAAAGTAGTATGCAACCGGGGCTTCCCGCCCGCTCTCTAACACGTGGCACAGCACCGCCCCCACCCCCACTGGGGATGCATCACAGACTAAAACTACTGGTCTCCTCGGGTCGAAATGAGTCAGGACAGCATCCGAGGATAAGAGCGCTTTGAGCTCCTTGAAAGCTTTCTCCTGCCTATCTCCGCCAAACCGCCTCTTTCTTTAGTAGCGCGTGCAGTGGCTCCGCAACGGATGCCTTCCTTGGTAAGAAGGAATGGTAAAAATTTAGGAGCCCTAGGAATGACTGCAGGTCCGGTTTCGCGGTGGGGCGAGGGGCGTTTTGCACAGCCGCAACCTTGGACTCGGAAGGCTTGATGCCCTCCGGGGTTATTTTGAACCCGAGAAATTCAACCTCCCTCGCAGAAAATACACATTTGTCCCTTCTCAGTCTAAGTCCCGCTTTCTCGAACACCGAAAGGAACCTGTCTAGCCTCCTCGCTAGTTCTGATTCGCTCCCCGCTGTTATCAAAACATCGTCAAAATATGGGAGCATGCCTGGAAGCCCCTTTAAAAGGCGTTCCACAAGGGACTGGAAGATCCCAGGGGCCGAATGTACGCCGAACTGTAGGCGCATTACCTTAAATGCCCCTTTGTGCGTAACGATGGTTTACGCAGCGGCAGCGGCTGGGGTTACTGTGAGCTGCTGATACGCCTGCGCCAGGTCTAGCTTGGCGAAACACCTCCCCCCATGCAACGTGGCCAGTAAGTGGCTAACCACTGGCACTGGATATGCATTTGGCCGAATGGCCTTGTTAATTGTACATTTGTAGTCAGCGCAAATCCTGACCTCCCCGTTGGATATTAAGGCTGTAACAATTGGAGTCTCCCACTCCGCTGAATCAACTGGAACCAAAATCCCCTGCCCCACCAATTTGTCCAGTTCCGCCTCAATCTTGTCCTTGAGGGCGTAGGGCACTCTTCTTGGCTTGAGACGTATGGGCCGGATTTCTGGGTCCAACTCAAAGGAAACTGGGGGCCCCTTGTAAGTCCCGAGCCCCTTCTTGAAAACGTCCGGGTGCGCATCGCATTGGGTCAGTCTCTATGGCGTTAATGCCGGACAGTTCAATTCCCAGGGGAGCAAACCACTGGGTTCCCAAAAAGCAACATCTTCCCCCCCTTGAGAACCACTAAGGGCAGTTTCTCTGTGTAATTTTTGAACTTCACCGTGAAGTTCCCCACCCCCAACACTGGGATCCCATAGCCCTGCACGTCCCGTAAGTGTGACTTCATGGCCCGCAACTTGGGCCGCGCGTTTGGGGGAATGCGCATGAACTCTTTCTGGGACAGGATGGAGTAGGACGACCCCGAGTCTATTTCCATCCTCACTGGAACCCCTTGTAACAGTACCTCTACAAAGAAGCGCCGGTGCTCCAGGCCCACGCGGTTCATGCCTTCCGCGCCATCATTGGCTGAGACCTTTCCGATGCCGGCTGCCTTTCGTTGGTGTGCTTGAGGGTGTCTCGATGCACCCTTGTCCTCGGTTCGCCCGCGCCTGCAGACTCTGGCGATGTGGCCCTTCCGGCCGCAGTTGTGGCACTCGGCCCGGAATGGGCATCTCGTCCGGTCGTGAGATGCCCCACAGCCATCGCAACGGGGGCTTCCTCGCTCGCTGGTCTGGCGCCTCTCTCCGCGTTTCTTTACCTTCTGTACATCGTCGTCTCGCTGGAGCAGGAGTCCGCCGTCGTGGAAGACTCCTCGGAGGTTGCTGGAGTGCCTGCGGGCGACCAGGGTGCCCGCCAGGCCATTTTCACCGACGTCCGCCGGGCCGCTTGCACGGGTGACTTGGCCCTCTCAGGTGCGGCCCCTCGGGACTTGAACACTCTGACCCCGCTCCTGGCCGCCTCGGCTGCTTGGGCCTCCCGCAGTACCTCGTTGAACGTGAGGCGATGGTCGCGGGTCATCAACTTCCTCTGGACCTCCTCGTCCCTCAGGCCACACAGCATGCGGTCTCGGAGGGCCGTGTCCAGGTCCTCCCATTGGCAATTGATGGCCGCGAGCCTGAGGGCCGCCGCGTAGGCGGATACGGACTCTCCCGGGCGCTGGTCCCGCCTGTGGAATGCGACCTGGGCCGGGAAAATTGAAATGGGAGGCTGGAAGTGCTCCCTCAGTAACGCCAGGATGCGGTCGATTGGCACCACGTCTACCTTCCAGGGAGCCACCAGGTTCATCAGGATACGCAGCATGGCCGGCCCCACCTGGGCTAGGAAGTGCGAGCGCATCGTCGATGCCTGCAGCATCCATTGCGTGCCGAAACTGGCACTCGTACAGCTCCCATTGTTCTGGATCGCTGATATCAAACTGGTGAGGTTTGACCTTGGGACACGCCATGTATCCCATCCTCATCGCCAATTTAGTGTCTTGCACGGAAGACAAAGAAGGAGCAGCAGTGGGGGCTAAAACACAGGTTTATTTCATGATGGTCAGGATGAACATGTGGTAATGGCGGAGGTACAGCTCATTTTATACTGCAGTAATACATGTGAATAATGTTGCACGGTAGCTCATTGGCTGCTACTGGCGTGACGTCATTCTGAGTCACGCCCATCTTCTCCAGGTGATCGTAGCGCGGGAAAGGTTCCCGCGGCTGCCAGTGATTGGGGGAATGTGAACCATGTGAGCTGAGCGCTCACAGCTGCCCTCTATGGGTAGCTTACTCGCGTTCCTTAAACAGCTGGGTTACATTGTAATCATTGTCAGGTTACATTCATACATTCTTAAAGTAATACTGTTACATACACAACAGTTTTCCAGGCTGAAGGTAGGTCGGATCATTGGGGTTGGGGGCAGGGGGGCAGGGGGGCACCCCACTTTTCCTAAGGGAACCCCAGGACGAGGGGGGGTGAGACCGTGGCCCCACCGCCCCCAAGACAGAGGCAATGGCAGTGGGGCACCTGTGTGGTTTGAGTGAGACACGGATTACCGTGCGCATGCGCTCCGGTATCTAGTCATGCCTGCCACATGACCACAGAAACGTCTGCAGCTGTAGAGCAGGACAAAATGGGGGAGCAAGGAGGGGCACCTTGCACATGCTCTGGGAACCCTCTGCAAAGCCCCTCCCCCAATCCCGGCCTCAGGCGTCATTGATAAATGGCGTGACCAACAGATAAAAATTTATTTCTTTTGGACCTTTTCCTCATAAACAAGACCAGATCTTTCCCAAATTTGGCCATGGGAGGTGGGAAGGTTGTCCTTTGTGCCCCCCTCCCGATCCAGCCCCCCCCCCGCTCTCTCAAGACGAAAGGAAGTGAAATCAAGCCCCACAAACTCTGCTCTCTGCCGCAGTTTGGGGGCTGTGGATTGAGGCATGGCCCCCCATTTGCTGCCCAGGCTGTGTGCCAAGGGGGTCCGAGCTAGGGCCTGCAGCCACCGCCTTCCGGAGACGGAGGTGCACCCGGTGAGCTTGTAGGGAGATTTTGGGTTTGGGGCTAGCGGAGGGTTTGGGCAGGAGCAGTCTACCACTAAATACCATCCCATGTGGGTCCAGAGTGTCATTGGTGGGCAAAACACAGGTACATATCCGGGCGGTAGGTTGTCCTTGTGGAGTGGATTTGGCCCCCTCCCGGGCTGTGACTGCGGTGGCTGAAGTGGTTAAGATGCTGAACTTGCTGACTGGAAGGTTAGATTCCCGGGTGCGGCACAACGGAGTGAGCGCCCATCTGTTCTCCAACCACAACCTAGCCTAATGTAACAATATTTAGAGTATAAACAAGATGTTTTGGGTAGATTTATTTATTTATCGTATGATAGTTATGTACATTGATGTTGCTATAACAACAAGCACAAATTTACCATCTCAAGTTCCTGGCTAGAGTTCTACATCCAAGTTTGAAAGCCATTGAAAGGTTTCATCTGTGACACTATTTCAAGTAGATTAATAGGTACCACTTTGGTGGGGAAGGTAAACTGCGTTCCATACACTCTGGTGTTGAGGCATGCCTGCCACATGACAATGGAAATGTCTGGCTCTTTGGCTATAAACAGAAATGAGCACTGAATCCTAGAGTCGTATACAACTGGTTTTTGAGCAAGGCCGACCTTTAACTTTACTTTCTGGTGTTTAGTCATGCCTGCCATGTGACCAGGGAAACGTCTGCAAATACAGACAGCACTGGCTCTTTGACTATAAATAGAGATGAGCAATGAACCCTAGAGTCGGCTACGATGGGCTTGTGTGCAAGGGCGGCCTTTACCTTTACCGGGGAGGGGGGGTTGGGGGGAGGCTTTGCTTTTGAGCCTCAACATGTTGTCCATCCTCCTCCACCCTCTTTCAGGCTCCTTGAGGAGGATCCGTGGCAACTGCCAAGGAAATGCCCGCCAGTACCGCCTCTATGCCTTGGACGTGAGTTCGTAGCCGGGTGATGCCCAGGGTGGGCAAGGGGGCTTTGGCAGACCCAGGGGGTTTATTGGGGGAGGGCAAACAAACGCGTCCCTTTTTAAAAAAAACACCTCCCCCTTCTCCCTCCCCCGCTCCCCGTCCGGGATTATGAGTGACGCCTATCTTTGGTGGGGGTTTGTTTCCTGGAGCGGCCAAGAGGTGGCGCTGCAGGATAAGGTTGGAAGAGGCCAGGCAGGCAGAGCGGCGGAGTCCCAGCATTCAGGCGCCAAAGAAGGACAGGTGGGGGAGGGGGGGATGGGATTCACTTGCGCGGGGGGGGGGAGGAGGAGGAAGAGGGCCTTCTTCTTCTTCGTACCTGGGCCTGAGGCAGCGACCGGCAGCAAAGGTATTTTTTTTTAAAAAAGGCATTTATGAGGAAAAAATTTATTTGGGGGGTGGGGGCAGGGACTGAGGTAAATGCTATTCTCTGCCACTGTGTGACTCTCTCTGGCTCTTCTTCCCACTCCAGTTATTGAAGGCCTGAATATTATGTTTTATTGAGACTCAGACTCCCCCTCCCCTTTTCTCCCCACTACACAAAAGAAATCACCTCACAGGCTCCCTTAATTCCATCAATGCATATTGTACCTTTTTACACCCTCAGTCAGGAGGGGGGGGGCAGTGGGTGCCAATGCCAAATGAAGTGGGGGTCTCTGAGCTGAATGTTTGTCAGGGCGCCTCTTTCCACCCCCATTTATTTTTCTCTGGTCCCACCCAAGATGCATTGCCTTCCCTTACAGGAGTTAATTGGGCAGTTGGAGTGGGCTGGAAAGAACAGATTCTTTTTGTGGTTGTTGTCTCTTCTTTTGTTGTGCAACATATACTGCCAACTACCTGAAAGGTTTTGGCCTTCAGCTAGATGTGTGTTGACGTCTATACCCGTGATATGGCAAACCTTTGGCACTCCAGCTGTTCTTGGACTTCAATTCCCAGAAGCCCAAGTCCCCGTGAATCCACACCAATGGGTTCACTGCACCTACTCAGAAACTTGGCCTTCTGGGAATTGAAGTCCAAGAAGAACACCTGGAGTGCCAAAGGTTGGCCATCTATCCTTGAGTCTTATATACCCTACTACTGACGTAGGTCAATGTTTATATATGTATTTAAATGTTATGAATCCACCTTTATATGTATTCTAAACTCATGCCCGATGAGTTTGAATGCAGAAGTTTATACAGTGATACCTCATACAACGTCCAACCTTGGTTCCACAAGTTTGTACTTTATACGGATTTGAACTTTGTATGAGGCATGCAAAATCCTAGCCACGATGCCTCATACAACGTTCAAATCCTTGCCGCGATGCCTCATACAACGTCATTTCCGTAGAGATACATTGTACTGCAACAACACAGACTTCAGGGCAAAGTCAAGGAGACAGACAGGAAACTGACAGAACTTTAAGAAATCATTGTCTAAAGGCTAAAAACATTACAAAAACATGTCAAACAACCCTTGATTGTCCAAGGACCTGAAGAATGCTGCAAAAATCCCAGGAATGCTTCTAAAAAGTCTGACGAAAAAATTCAAAAAAATCCAAAATCGTGCTCAAAACCACTCCTAAACATTCTTCGTCTCATGCAAAACCCACAAGAGCAATGCACACATGTGTCCTGCCTTTTATACTGCCCAGGCACAATGCAACCTGGGAAAACCCCAATGCCTCATACAAAGTTGCACGACTTTGTATGAGGCAACTTTTTTCAAGTAATTAGGCGATGTTGTATGAATCCAATGTTGTATGGATCAGACTTTGTATGAGGTATTACTGTATCTCTAAGCACTTATATCCAATTTATGCCCAGAGCTCAGTGTATAAAAACTTTTTTACCGTATTATTGTGTTGCATGGTATTTCTAAGAATATTACAAGCTACAATTCTATAATGTTTCATAAAATAAATACAATTGTAGATGTGTTTTGAGTGTAGTACATTTCTATATAATTATAACTAGCAGAGGTTGCCCGGTGTTGCCGGGCTGTTTTAAATGGTATTAGAATTTTGTTGTTGTTGTTGTTAATGTTTGTAAAGAAGAGGTTAGTCTATAATTAAAATTTTTAGTTATACACATTTTTTTTGGTGGCCTGTTATAAACTGTGATGAGTTTTGTTTGGTGTTTTGGTTTTGTGGATGAAAAAAAAGAACAAAGGATGATATACTTTTTCCAAAAAAAAATATTTAACCCAATAATTTGTTAGTATGTATTTTTTTTAATAGTTGTACCGTAGGTAATAATTTTAAGAATGTGAAAATACATGTTTTTCACAATAAATGTTTTTTAATTGATTTTTATTAAAAAAAATAAACAGACATACAGAAAAAAAAGAAAACAATAACATTACAATACAGTAATACCGCAAAGATAACCTCAATACAATATTAACTCACATTCATAGAGGCTAGCACATAACAGTACTTATACTGATTGTTTACCATTTAACCACAATATTAGATACCACAATGTAAAATATTATTCAATCAAACAATAAAAGTTTTCTAAGCTACCTCTATAATAATTTTTTAATAATTACAAATCACCCTGTGAATATATACAATGCCCGGAGAGTTTAGTTGCTATTTCAACTCCAAAAACCTCTTTGCGATGGTGCAGGTCCTGAACTGTCATTTACCATAAGAGAATGATCCACAAACGGTTTCCATATATTACAAAACCTATTCTCTTTTAAATTATCTCGTTTCACTTTAATCTCCCATGTCAATCTGTCATTCAATGCTAGGCTCCACATTTCCTTGTACCATTCTCCGATCTGTATATCTACATCATTTTTCCAATTTCTAGCTATACATTGTCTACCTGTGGTCAATACAATTTCCAATAATTCTTTTTCCTCCTTATTCAAACCCAAACCTTCCACATTTGTTAAAAGAATGGTACCTAACACCAACTTGACCTTTTTACCCAATATTTCACCAAACTCCCCTTTCTATTCTTCCCCAAAAATCCCTTATTTTTTTACAACTCCACCACATGTGTTCATATGTTCCATCTGTTTCTTTACATCTCCAACATAACTTATCTCTTTTATTATCCATCTGATAAAGCTTTAGTGGTGTCAAGTACCATTGCCACAACATTTTAAAATTATGTTCTTTAATTCTTACAGACATTGTTCTCATGATCCTCTTTTTCCATTTGTTTCTCCATTCAACCTCCCCAATCTTTATATTCAAATTTTGTTCCCACTTCCGCTTCAAGTCTTCCTGTGGATCATTACCCTTGTTCAATATAATATAAAGTTTGCTTACAAGACCCTTAATGCCTCCTTCCCCTTTTCTGATCTTTATTACCAAATCCTCAAATTCCGTCTTATTTCTATCTAACCCTGCTTCTCTTTTATATTTTTTATTCCAGTTATCCGCCTTCAATTTCTGAAACCAATCCAAGTTTAGCTTCTCAAATATTTTTTTCCTCTTAGTATCATCATCACACACTTTTAACCAATCCGTCAATAAAAGCACCACATTTTTATCCAATATTTCCATTTTTTCCTTATCTATTTTTATTGGGAAACACCCCATATCCGTCAATTCCAAAATTGGAGAGAGATTTGGGACTATATCTTTCTTTACTTTCTTCCACACTTCCATGAGACCTCTCATCATAATATTATTTGACCTTTTCACCTTATCCTTTGTTCCCAAAAAAATCATACTACCAATGTCTCTATATTCTTTCATCTCCAGTTGCTCCCAAATTGTCTTTTCTCTTGCCAAGATCTTCACAACATTCTTAATTTGAAATGCTCGATAGTATGCTAACAAATTTGGCATACCCAAACCCCCTTTTTTCTGAGACAAGTACCATAGTTTCTTTGGAAGTCTAGATTTTTTACCACCATTACAAAAGCCATTGAACATCTTTTGAAACTCATTAATTTCCTTCTCCTTCAGATGGATCGCTAGTGCATCAAATAAAAAATTAATCTTTGGCAACAATATTATTTTACAAATAGCGATCCTTCCGAACCATGACAGCTTCAACTTCTGAAACTCTTGTATTTTATTCTTAAATTCCACTCTCAAGCTGTCATAGTTCAATCGTTTAAGTTCTTCTAATTTATTTGAGATAATTATCCCCAAATACTTCAGCTTATCTTTAATTTGTATATTAAGTGTCTCCACATTCCTACCCATCTCACTTGCTCCCAAATTACACAACATCAATTCTGATTTATCCCAATTTATCAATCCAGTTATAGCTTCAAATACCTGTAAGTGATCTTTGATCCTGTCCATTACCAGCTCCGGGTGTTTCACCATAAGCAATGTAATCCGCATACATGCTCACTTTGTTACCCATAATCCCTTCTATATTTAAATCATCCCTTATATTTTTAGCTAGAATCTCCATTGCCATAATAAATAAGATAGGAGATAATGGACAGCCCTGCCTAGTACCAGCCTCTAAATTTACCACATCAGTAAGCTCCTCATTTACTCTAACCCTAGCGTTCCCTTTTTGATATAATAAATCTATTACCCTATTGAATCTATCCCCAAACCCATATTTTTTAACTATTTCTTTAATTGAAGACCACTGTAATGAGTCGAATGCCTTAAAAATATCTAATGATAATAAGCCCACCTTTTCCTTAGTTTGGTTAACGTTATCAATTAAATCTAATACCCTTCTAGTCAAATCCGCCATATGCCGACCTTTTAGGAACCCAACTTGATCTACATTTATGTATTCCCCCATAAAACTGTTTAATCGATTAGCCAATATTGCTGTGAAGATCTTAGCATCCTGATTTATAAGTGAAATTGGTCTGTACGATTCCACTCTTTCGAGATTTTTGCCAGGCTTTGGCAGTAGAACGATTGTGGTGTTATACCATGAAGTCGGAATTGATCCTCCATCTAAAATATAATTATATAGCTTCACCAATTTTGGAACCACTACCTCCTTAAATTCTTTGTAAAACTCTGTCGATAATCCATCATCCCCCGGAGCTTTCCCCGTCTTCAACCCACTAATCACCTCCTTAACCTCTTTATCATTAATCCTTTCCTCCATTTTCTCCCTATGTTCTTGTTTTATTCCATTCCCTAACTGTCTCTCCAATATCTTTTTAAGCTTTTCCAGGTCTACTTCCTTTTTTGCATATAATAGCTGATAAAATTCCCTGACAATTTTACATTTATCTTCGTTCTTATTACACCTTGAACCTTGCTTATCAACCAATACCCCTATTTCTCTTTTTTCCCTTTTAGCCTTAGCTGCTCTTGCTAATAATTTTGAACTTCTATTACTAAATTCAAAATATTCTCTATTTAAATAATTCAAATCTCGTTTAACTTTATCAATATCCTTACCCATTAGTTCTGCTTTAAGCCTTTGTAATTTCGTTAAAAAAATTTATCTTTACTTTTCGCATGATCCTCCTGTAATTGTTTTATTTCTCTTTCTTTTTCTATCTGTTCTGCTTTATATTTTTTATATTTAAAACTTGCCAATTTTATACTTTCCCCTCTAAAAACCGACTTCATGGTATCCCATACCACATTAAAATTAACCTCATTATTATCGTTCCACTGCCAACTTTCTTTCCATCTTCCCATAATCTGCTCTTTACATTTCTGATCTTTAAACAAATTAGGATCGTACCTCCAATTTCTAACTCTTCGAGTATCTTTTTGTACTTTCAATTCCAAATATACTTTAGCATGATCCGATTCCTTGATAATCCCAGTTTCCATTCCTTCTATGTCTTTAATCAAATTTTCGGTAAGAAAAACATAGTCTATTCTTGAGTAGGTCCCATGAACATGTGAAAAAAAAGAATATGCCCTTTCAGAGCCTTTACTCTCTCCAAGAATCCTTCAGACCCATAACATCCATCCACTTATCCAAAACCTTCCCTTTCAAGCCAATTCCACTTCTTGATATATTTGTACAATCTAACCCTGACCTAATCAAATTAAAGTCTCCAGCCACAATAGTTTTTGCAACGTTCTCGAATTCCACTATTTTCCGAATTTTTTCAAGGAACTCCACTTGATGATCATTTGGAGCATAAATATTTACCAACATGATTTCCTCATCCTCCAATTTTCCTCTTACTATTAAATATCTACCCTCTTGGTCAACAACCCTTTTTGTGATCTCAAATCCTAATTTTTTAGAAATCATGATTGCCACCCCTCTTGCTTTTGATGTTCCAAACGCCATCTCATAATGTTGCATCCATCCTAAAAAAAGTCTATTCGTGTCTTTTGACTTCTGATGGGTTTCCTGTAAAAACAAAATATCTGGTCTATCTTTCTTCAGCGCCAATTCCAGTCTCCGTCTCTTAAGAACAGATCCTGTACCCTTCACATTCCATGATATTATTTTAATACTTCCCATAACCTACTTCCTTTCCAAGCTCTAAACTCTCCATCGGGCGTGCCACCAACCACCCCTTATCCCTATAACATACAAAACTACATAGAACACACACTATCTCTCTCCCCACTTTCTTACAAAAAAACCGCCTTTGACAACCAAAGAGGGGAGAGGGGGGACATGCAAGATGTGCCTTCCTACCGGTGCTACGCGCTATTCACCATTCTATATCGATTAAATGCTTTAAATTGTTATAATCTGATTCTCATTACTCCTTACTTGTCTCCTCCTCCACCATGATCGACAGCTCCTCCTCCTCCTCCCTTCGCTGCGGTGTTCCACCTGTTGCCCCGCCAGCCTCCTCCCTCCCGTATTCCCTCCCCAATGCTCCCGATTCCATCAATTCCTTCTTAAGATTTATCCATTCTTCCGAATCTACTTTTACCAGTTCCAACAAGCTCAAATACTCCAATGGATTGGTCCCTTCATCTATTACCTGCATTCTTTTATCATAAAAAAAGCGCAGTTGCTGCGGAAATCTCCAGTTGTACCTTATATTTTTACTCATCAATAATTTGGTTACAGGCCTCATCTTATACCTCCAGGTTCTTTCTTTCAACGAAATATCATTGTAAACTTCTACGTCAGAGCCATCAAATTTCAAAGCATCAGGACCAGCGCGTTTCAAATGGGCCATTACTTTTAGCTTGTCTGCCCAATTTGCGAATTTTACCAACACATTTCTTTGAACCACCCTCCCTCTTCTTGGGCCCACCCGGAATACACTTACAAAATCTTCCAGGACAAATTATTTTCCCATATTCAAACCATTTAACCACTGAACCACTCTTTCCCTTAACAAGTCCGGAGTTCGTTCCACGACCTGACGGATCACAATATTCTGCTTTCTCATCATATCTTCCACAGCATCAATCCTTCTCTCTTGTTCCTCCAATTTCAGCTTATTCTCCAGCACCACCTCCTGAGTCCCTTTTATTTCCTTTTTTATGGCAGCTACCTCGGTTTGAACCAATTTCACATTTCCCTCAATTTTTTTCAAACTTAAGTCCACCTTTTTTGAAAAATCTGCAACAGATGATACCACCTTATCTTGCTTTTTCATCATTTCATTTCTGTCTTTCACCCTTGAATCCTCATTCTTCTCCAATTTCTGAAACAGCTTGCCAATTTCCACCATAATTTGGGTTTGATCGTAGGGCACTGTGGGCGGGGATGAAGACTGAGGGGCTTCCTCCATTGGTACTTTTTCCTTCTTCTTAAGCTTAACAGCTGGATTTTCTTCCTTTGCTTTCCCTCTTGTACCTTTATCCATAATAGTATAAAATCCCAAAGTTGCAGATCGTTGTAAAAATTAGTCAAACAAATAAGCCTATAACACTGCAACCCCTGGTTCCACAAGTCCAACAGGGAAACTTATATTAAGCAGAAGTCCAAAGAGTTATTGTAATCCACAAAAAAGAGCAGAAGGAACCAATATTCCCAACAGGCAGCTGAGAAGAAAAAAAAGAAGGGCAAAAAAGAAAATAATAATCCACAGCGGGTCCGTTTCCCCAAAGCAGTCAGTCCAGCCAGTCGTCTTCCACACTGCAATGTAAGTGCTCCAAGGAAACAGTCACCCAAAACTTCTCCTTTAAATCCAAGCTGCCGAAAAGTAAAAAGAAAAAAAGGGAGGGGAGACTGGAGGGAGAAAAAGCCCAAAATCCAAGCAGGAAAAGTGAGAAGCAATATTTTCCAAAAAGATTAAGTATTTATAATCCACATGGTGAAGGGGCAAAAAGAAGCCCAATTAATCCTTCTCTTGAAGCGGACAAGTCAAAACACCATTTTCCAGCTGCTGCTTTAACTTCTGGGTAAAAGCCCCCCTTCTTCTTCTTTGGAACGGCAAACTTTTTCCAAACACTTTAAGCTGGGAAATTCACTGTTACCTTCCAATGTTATAGCCCAGACAAGTATTTTTTTTAAACCACTTTGTTATCATCAAAACACAGCGTGGGCCTTCTGGTGTGTGAAAAAAACACAAACCCAAACACGATCACTTTCGTTTTCCAGAATCACCGCCATTAACAAAACAATCACTTGTTTTCATCTACTTCCACCCATTTCCATTTCAAAGCCCGGGCTCATTAAACAAGATCTCCAGCTGAGTTTAATCTTTAGTACTCCATTCATGCACTTACATGCAGCTGTTTTCGTGCCAAACAACTTCTTGCCAGCTCCAAAGCTTCTCTGCAGTCTCGCTGATCCCGTTCTCAGCTCCTTGGCAGAAAAGCCGCGACTGCCGTCGCAGGCCTCACTAGCCCAGGAAAACCTCCCGAACTTCGACCATCCGACTTCAAAAGTTCCCAAAATTTTCCAAAAAGACAAGCAAGATTCTTATCTACAGAAGTTGCCACTTTAAAAGTTTCCCATTTCACTCCAACACATTAATTACCACTTTGTTAAGCGCGAGCATCCGAATCAAGATGTTACTCGTCGGCCATCTTAGCCAAGCCCCCCACAATAAATGTTTTTAAACTGTGTATTGATGTTTTTGTTTTTTATTTGAGTAAAAATTCAGCACAGGATTTTTGAATAGTTTTTATTTTATTTTATTGACATCTGTTTTTGATTTGTGTAAAATTATGATTTTGTGTTATTTGTTTTTACTTGTTTTTACTCTTGGGGCCTTTTGTGTGGGGCTGTTGTGTCTTTTTGAATGTTTTTATTATTGTGGGCAGCAAGTGCTGCTGGTAGGGGTTATCTTGTATTTTGACTGTTTTTTCTCTCGTGGCCTCTGGGTGGAGCTTCTTCCAGTAAGTAGTCTCTTTGTTTATTCATTTCTTTTCCAGTCGTTGTGGTGTGAGGTCGTGTGGTGGTGAGTTGGCTGTTTTTCTTTATTTAGGGTGGTGGTGGTGGTTGGATTTTGTGGTGTTTGGCTGGGTGCTGGGTGTGTTTTGAAATTTTGGTTTTTGTTTACTTTGTCTTGTTTGTTGGTGTTATTTTTGTTTGTTTTTGTGTATTTTTGGATGTTTTTGATTGTTTTTGTGTTTTTTGGTGTCCTACGGGGGGATCCCCTCTCCGCCGTCTCCCCTGGCTCTGGAAGGCTTGGGGGGACAGACCCCTTTTGTCTCCCCAAACCTTCCAGACTCATGGGACCCAGGATTGGGGATCAAATCTCAGTTGTGGTTTCCCCTTTAATATCGGGGGGGTTGTGATGGAGAAAAAGGGTCTGTCTCCCCAACCCTTCCGGACCCAGGAGAGCCATCGGAGATGGGTTCCTTGGGTTTGGGAGGGTTGGGTGGAGAAAAGGGGTCTGTCTCCCCAACCCTTCCGGACCCAGGAGAGCCATCGGAGATGGGTTCCCCCCCCCAACTCAGTTTTTAAAGAGAAGTAACCGCTTGGTTTCTTCTCTTTAATATGGTGTGTGTGTGGAGGGGGGAGGGGAATCCCCTCTCTGCCAGGTCCCCTGGGGTCAGGAGGGTTGGGGAGACAGACCCCTTTTGTCCCCCGAAACCTTCCAGACTCATGGCACCCAGGAGAGGGGATCGAATCCAGGCCACCCTCTGATACTAAAAGGGAAATCTCAATTGTGGTTTTCCCTTTAATATCAGGAGGGGAATCCCCTCTCTGCCAGGTCCCCTGGGGTTAGGAGGGTTGGGGAGACAGACTCCTTTTGTCCCCCCCAACCCTCCCAACCCCAGGAGAGCCAGTAGAGAGGGGGAGCACAACACCCCCCCAGTGATATTAAAGGGGAAACTCCGATGGGGAGCTTTAGGCGCCGTTGGGGAGGGGGGCTTTGGTTCCCGCGGCTTGGCGTACTTGCTCTCCCGGTGTTTTTATTTTATTTTTGGGCACCGGCTTCCTCAGCGTTCTGCGCGCTCATGGTGCGCAGGACGCTAGGGCTTGTAGTTATGGGTTTGTGCTTTGTGTTTGTGCTGCGGTTTTTTTAAATGGTTTTTTTTATTGACCACGTTGTGTTTCCAAACGCCATGCCGTGCGAGAGCCTCTCAGCCTGATTGGCTCTGGCGTGGCGCGGCGCGGCGCAAGGAATGTTGGGAAGTGAAGTTGTTTCCCTTTTTTCGTGTTTGTGGGGCTGTTGCCCCACTGCCAGTTTTCTCAATCCTTCGTTGACCTGTGGACCCAGATCGGCCGTGTGCACGAAGGGTGAGTGCAGGCAAGTAGGGCAAGGCATAGCAACCTATAGCCAGTTCCAACGGTTAACCCTTGGTTTTATAGGTTTTATTTATTTATTTATTTTATTTATAGTCAAATTTGTATATGCCGCCCGCTCAGGCAGAACCCGACTCAGGGCGGCATCACAACAATTCACAAAAGACATAAATACAATTATAAAAAAGTATAAAAAGCCCCCCCAACCCACCCCCTTTAAAAACCCATATGTCCCACCCACCCACTATACAAAGGAGGAGGAGAAAGTTCTTATACAAGCCAGCAGGCGGGCACCATAGTCCCATTCGGGCCCCACACCTGCCCTGCCAGCCAGGTCTTCACTCCTTTCCTGAAGGGCAGCAGTTCACTTTGGAGTCTTAGGTCTATTGGCAGGAGGTTCCAGAGAGTTGGTGCGGACACGGAGAAGGCCCTCCTTCGGGTGCTAGACAAATGTGCATCCCTAGCCGGTGGCACCACTAGAGAACCCCTCCTGTCCGCTCTGGTTGGACGGGCAGACACTCTTGGGACGATGCGGTCTCTAAGGTATCCCGGCCCCCTGCCATGTAGGGCTTTAAAGGTCAAAACCAGCACCTTAAATTGCACCCGGAGACAAACTGGTAACCAGTGCAGCTCCCGAAGTAGGGGAGAGGCATGGGGATATCGCCCACACCCCATCACCACCCGGGCCGCCGCATTCTGGACCAGCTGCAGCCTCCGAATGGTCGTTAAGGGCAGCCCCATGTAGAGCGCATTACAATAGTCTAGTCGGGAAGTAACCAGAGCATGGGTGACCATAAGCAAGGAGCCCCGGTCCAGGAGAGTGCGCAATTGGCGAATCACCCGAAGTTGGGCAAAAGCCCTCCTGGCCACAGCCGCCACTTGTTCTTCCAGCAGCAGCCGCGAGTCCAGAAGAACCCCCAAATTGCGCACTGGGTCTGTCTGGGGCAGAACGGCCCCATCCAGTACCAAAGATGGTAACTCCCTGGATAACGCGGGGCCCCTTATCCACAGCCACTCTTTCTTGCTGGGATTCAGCCGAAGCCCATTGGCCCCCATCCAGACCCCAATGGCCTCTAGGCATCCGGACAGGATTTCAACAGCATCACTGGGGTCCCCACGGGCCGAGATGTACAACTGTGTATCATCCGCGTACTGATGGTACCGCACCCCGTGGGAACGAATGATCTCACCCAGCGGCTTCATGTAGATGTTAAATAAGAGAGGAGAGAGCACAGAGCCCTGAGGCACCCCATATTTGAGGGGCCTAGGGCTGGACCTCTCACTCTCCAACCATACCGACTGGGTACGGCCCTTCAGAAATGAGGAAAACCAGGACAACACAGTGCCCTGGATCCCCAGTCCTTCGAGTATGGCATGGTTAAGATGGATACATATCTTTAATGAAATGATAAAAACCAGTCCCACATCATTTCCCCCTTAAGCCAAGAGGGTGAAGAGAAGCCCTTCTCAGAACCCTTCGTAAGTGTCCAGCAAGGGAAAGCCAAACCATCTGTTGGTTATAGGTTTTTTAGGATCATGACTTCATCAAGTTGGCAAGGATTTTACACAGTATACAGAATTAAAGAAAAGATAATACAGAGCAAATATTCAAAGTGTCAGGTGTGAATCCATATTCTTGTTCTGTTCTATAGGTCTGTGTTTGCAATGGCCACTAGAGTGTGAAAGTCACAGCAATTTTATTCCCAAAAGCTAACATCCCCTTATTCTGTCCTACTACATATATAATGTCAAGTATGATGTCACAGCCGTTATTATGGTATCCTAGGAATCTTCTTGTCTTCAGCTTAACCAAACAAAAAAAAGCCATGGTAACAAAGTCATGGATATGAAATCTTCATGTCTTCAGCTTAATCAAAAACCAAAGATAAGAAAGGCACAGTAACCACATGTTTCTCTGCTGCATGCTCATGCCGTAGTGTGCGAGTACAGGCTGGAAAGTCCTTTAGTTGTGTGCAACAGGAAAGACAGTAGTTGGAAACATTCAGTTATGCAGTTTAATAAAGCAGATCACGAGCTTGTATCCAAAGGAAACCCATAAAGAATACAAGATTTGTTGGATCGGGGCCGCGGGGCAGCCGTTGGGTCCCGGAGGAGACTGGTCAGACAATGAGACACGAGGCAAGATGGAGCGAAGACCAGTGATTTATTCAGGGAAAATCATTAGTAGGCTGCGTCAGAAAGAGCTGCGATCAACATAACATGTTTACACGGGTTAATTGGGAACCTCTCCCGGGGAAGTTAATTAACTAAATTAAACACTGACAGGGGAACTCCATTGTTCCATGCTTATCCTGGGGTAAACATGGCCGATGTTGGTTCAAGGGCTTGGGGTAATCCGCGGGTGCGATATTACCTATTACATGACTTATTAGTTAGACATCCAATTTCCTCTTGCTCGAACTGCTTGTCAGGTCAGCTGTGGGTGAATTAAACTATGGCTATTAATCCGCTCCCCAATTTCTGTCCCCTCGGAACCAATGGCTCGAAGGAGCAATCTCCCAAGTTATGGTTCTGTCAGGGACAGTATACCAATTGTGTGCGCTGAACCTGCACTCGCCCTTTATTTGTTTGATTGGACCTGACAGACGGCTCGGCGTAGGAGTGGCATCAGCTGATGTGGAGTGATGACATTCCGGGGTTCTCTCCATGGGGGACATCTCGACATCAGTAAGGGAATACATTGCACGAAACAACACACTGCTGTTCCCAGTATTACCACCCCCACAATCACCTTGAGTGTCGTCTGTAGCCAACCCCATGGGAACCACGACCATAACGAATTCCACCAACCCCACGTAGCATCTTCCTTGATGTTTTTGACCAAGGTGTGTAGGCCTGTGAGCTGGCTCTGTACCTTATGCGAGTTGTCTGTGAGATTAAAGCAACACATGCCGTGGACAGACTCGCAACCCAAATGATGTAACAACAGGAGGTAATCGATGGCTGCTCAATTATCCAGTATGGCATGGCGAAGCTCTGTCTGCTCTTGATTAAGCAGCACTATCGCCGAGGAGGTGTGGTTAATGGCTTTTGCCAAAGCGCAAGCCAATTGACCAATTCTCCGAGCGTTGCCGACGGCTAAGCCTGGCACGCCAAGTATGCTGACTGCTAGCGAGATGTACTCAGCTTTACTCAGAATTCTAATGTTCCTATCACATGAACTGTCTAACTGGGTGGCACGAGCGTGCCGTATGTGTGAAGGAACATTTGTGCTTGGTGCAACCATGTCTCTAGTGGGAAGCAACAATGTCAAGCGACTGATACAACATGTGGAATCTGATACATTTGCGGGAATGTAGTTCCAAGTATACTGATTGCATGTAAAGAACCATCCTGAAGGCAAGGTAACATGAACATACATTGAGTTAATAGTCTCTGGGTTATCAAGTCCAGTTGCTGCTGCCGGGGTCGAGGCAACAGCGCTGTGGCCCGTCGACCGCAGAACAGCCGGTCATTTGAGCACAAGCAGTTCGAGCTGACCACCACTCGAGGAGTGTAGAGAGTGGCTGTGTCAGCCAGCAAGACTTTGGTGACTTGGGTTCCCCAGTGCGCATACGTTGAAAAGCCAGTCTTGTAAAACGGATCAAATATCCGCTTCACCAACCAGTCACCGTTCCTGATGCGCGTATCTGGGGAGTGACACACTGGGATGAGACATGTGCTCAGAATTGAGGCAGAAGCGGTGGTCTGCCTCAGGCAAAAATCGGACTGATTGACGAGGGTCGCCAATCTTTCCCAAACGTTGTAGTGCAGCCGGGCAGAGAGATCTCTGCCTGGCATCAGATTGTTGGCTTCCAGCGAAGCTGCCTGAACGCCTCCCCCTGCAAGTAGGGAGAGGATCAGGATGATGGTGGCCATCACGGAATTAGCTGTGATCAGGGAAAAAGCTGCAACCAAGATGTTCTCCGGTGTCGGCTCCTTGTCCTCGCGCCGGACGACCTCCGCTGCTTCTTGGCAAAGGGTTTTGGCCATCCCCCAGGTGATCTTCGGCACTGTCATCTGCTGTCGCCGCCTCCTCCGCTTGGCTTCCCCGGTCAGGGTGAGGTCCTCCATCTCCGGGATCGGGTCCGGGACGGCCTGGGTCCACGCCATTGGACTCGAAGTGAGGCTTGACACACCGAGCTGGAATCCAGACGACACCTGTAGGAGACATAATTGCAGCATACCCTCTTCCCCATGTTATGAGCGGCACCGGGCCCTTCCAGGAAGGATCCGGTGGCACTCGGTAACACACCATTGGCTGAGGAAGAGCTTCCAAACGGCCAAAGTGCTTCTCCCGCGGAGTGCAATCTGAAAAAACATTAAGGTGATTGTACGTGAACAACACCTTGTTCAGACAATGCTGTGCCTGACCCTGAGATTTGGGGAGGGCTGGTAGTTCTCCCCCTTTCTGTTTGTTTGTCAATGTAGGACTTAAGTGTCCGATTGACCCGTTCCACAATCGCTTGCCCCTGCGGATTGTACAGAACGCCAAAGGTGTGCTTAATGTCTCAGGTGGCCATGAAGTTGGCCAGCTGCCTGGAGCTGTAAGCTGGAGTGTTATCGGTTTTCACGTGCCGTGGTTTGCCCATGACTGCGTTTTGGGAAGAGGTGTGTGGTAAATACACCCATTCCACGATACTCGCCCGTCGCTCGGAGTCCACCCCTAGGGCTCCGGTGAACATGGATCCGGTCCGAACGATGTACAAGTTCAGGATCGGAGCATATGGCCCCTGACTAATCCTGTTTACCCATCTCTGGCTGAGAACTTGGTTGACCTTCTCGAGAGTCAAGCGCGCCTCTCGAGGAATTTGTATCTGGTCTGCCGGCTGCTTACCTAATGTTAGCAACAAGAAGAGCGGTTTCCAAAGATCCGTATCCAATCTGAAATATGGTCTGGCCCAATTAATGTTTCCCAAAACCTGCTGTAATTCTACCAGGGTGACTGAATCCTTTAAATTGATCTGAGGCAAAACTGGTGCTGCGAAAGAACGGAGAAGCTGATGGCCCAAGTATGAAAACGGCTCGGTTCTCTGAACTTTCTCTGGGGCAATGAGTAACCCTTTTTCCCCCAGGGTGACCTGGAGGTCTTTAAACATTTTGCTGCCGAGTTGCGGCGCTGCGACCAAGATATCATCCATGAAATGACACACTAAAGCCGTGGGGTGAAGGTTTCAAAACTTTGCCAGTGCGTTGTGAACATAAATTTGGCACAGGGTGGGTGAGTTGAGCACCCCCTGTGGCAAATATTTCCACACGTAACGTTGCGTAGGCTCTCTGTGGTTCACAACTGGCACCGTAAAGGCGAACCTTTCCCTGTCCCTAGGATCTAGGGGAATTGTATAAAAACAATCCTTAAGGTCTATGACCAAGATCTCCCATCCCTCGGGGATCATATTCGGATTCGGGATGCCGCATTGAAGCGGACCCATTGGCTGGATACATTTATTGATCTCTCTGAGATCGTGAAGGAGTCGCCACTTCCCTGACTTTTTCTTGATGACAAATATGGGTGAATTCCAAGGACTGGTGGACTGTTCTATATGTCCTGCGTCTAGCTGTTCTTTTACTAGCTGTTTCAGGGCGACTAATTTCTCCCCTACTACCGGCCATTGCTCTATCCAGACAGGCGTGTTGGTTAGCCATTTAAGTGGCAGAGCCATTACCCGAAGGTAAGAGTGGCACGGCATTGCTGCAGAGTCTCGCCCCCAAAGGTTGACGTGCACGTCCAGAATGTGCAGCCGGATGACCGCTGTGCCGTCGGCCTCAGGGATCGTGACCTCTACCCAATCTAGGCTTCTAAACGCTTCTTGGATACCGCCTACCCCCCACACGTCAGAGACCGGCTCAATAGCCCACTCCTGCGGCCACTGACTTCGGCTGACCATGCTGACGTCAGCTCCGGTGTCCAGCAACCCGGTGAACGGTTTTTTATTTAAAAATACCTCTATAACCGTTCACCGTTTCCACTCTATGTTGGTCTCCACTGCGGCTAAGACCTGGTATCCTTGCACTGCCCCACTTGCGCTCGAGCGGTCTTCCGACCCGGACTCTGAGCTGTCCCTGAGCCTTTCCTGGCTGCCTGCTGGCGAGTTACAAGGAACCATGATCAGTTGCGCTAACGTGTCTCCCTTGTGAATGGTTTGGGGTAGGTGTGTCCAGAGTTGAACTTGGAGAACACCCGAAAAATTGGAGTCAATTACTCCCGGAATTACAAGAATTCCTTGCGCTCCTGCAACACTACGAGGCAAAATTAAGCCTATGTTTAGGCAGGGGTCCCATGTACTGGGAATCGACCAGATAGACTGTGCCTGGCAAGTCGCATGTGACTTCGGACTGGCAAGTCAAATCTAGCCCTGTGCTGCCTTTGGGGCTGGCCTGCGCTTTCGAAATGTCTGGAATGTGATTGTAATCTAATCCAGCTCTGGCTCTCCCAGAGTGAAGGAGGTCTCTGTTTGGACCGGGGCCAGAGACATGCCCTCGTTCCGGTTTCCCGAATTCGGACAGAATTTGGACCAATGGAAGCCTTTGTTACACCTCGGACATGGGGTGGTTGGAGCCTTGGGACGGCCGGCATGTTGGCCGCTGCCCTTGGATCGGCACTCCCTAGCGAAATGACTGATCTTGCCACAATTGTGACATGCTCCTTTGGTCTTGTTCTTGGGTTTCCTACCCCCTTGTACCGCCGCTGCCAACAGACCCATCTTGTAGGAATCTGTGCCAAAGTCGGCACAAGCCCTAATCATGTCCGTGAGAGTCAGGTCGGGACGATTGCCCAGTGACTGCAAGATCTTACGGCAGTCGAGATTGGCGTTGTCCTTGGCCAATTTCATCATGAGCTCTTGTTGGGCTTGCTCGTTATCAATCTGTCTACTGACTGCTTCCTCCAGTCTATTGATAAAGTCCATGTAGGACTCCTGGGCGCCCTGTTTTACTCCGGTGTAATTTTTAGCTGCTTTGCCAGTTGCTGGGACTTTGAAAAAAGCCCTGAAGGCTGTCTCAGCTGACAACTGAAGGGTGGCGATTGGCAAGGCGGTCTGCGCATCGATGGATTCGAACGCACCTGAGCCATATAGCTGGTCAGGAATTACTGCTCCGCCCATCCTGGCAGCCCTTGCCTGTGCCTCGAGGCGATACTCGCTGTCCCATAGCAAATACTGGCTGGGGTTGAGCATCATTCGCATGATGGCTTTCCAGTCGTGCGTAATGAACATCGTGTTTTTGCACACTTGCTGAAGCGTGCCCCTAGTGAAGCGACTCTGAAGTCCTGACTCTGAGATGGCCTTCCGTATAGCCATGAGAAGCTTGTACAGAACTGGCGAATGAACCACTTGCTGCTGGCCCGTGAGGGCATCTATTTCTAAGCGAATTGGGCAAATTTGGCTAAGCTCAGCTAGTTCTTCTGCTGGCAAATCCCCCTATCTGATCTCTTCCTCAACTGTGCGCTGAAGGGCACTCTTGGTAGCTTGGGAACCCGTAGCTGTCAGAGAAGCGCCAGCGCTCCTCGTTCCATGCATTCCGCCGGTGACGTCTGCATGATTAGAGCTTGCGCCGACGTTGGCACAGAATCCTACAAGATGGGATTGCTAGCGGCAGCGGTGCAAGGGGGTAAGAGACCAAAAGGAAAGACCCAAGGAGCATGTCACAGTTGTGGCAAGGTCGGTCACTTCGCTAGGGAGTGCCGATCCAAGGGAGGCGGACAAAAGTCTGGCCGTTCCAAGGCTCCGAAAACCCAGTGTAGAAGAGGCTACCATTGGGCTCGAGACTGTCCGGATTCGGGAAACCGGAACGCGGGCATGTCTCTGGCCCCGGTCCAAACAGGGACTCCCCTCACCCAAAGATCACTAGAGCTAGACTAAATCCCGGTCACATTCCAGACATTGCGAGGACACAGGCCAGCCCCAAGGGTAGTACAGGGTTAGACTTGACTTGTCAGGCGGACGTTACATGCGACCTGCCAGGCACGGTCTATCTAGTGGACTCCCAGTACATGGGTCCACTGCCCAAGGGCTTTATAGGTTTAGTTTTGCCCCGCAGTGTAGCTGGAGCATGCAGAATTTTCATAATTCCAGGAGTCGTTGACTCGAATTTTTCAGGCGTTCTCCAAGTTCAGCTTTGGACTCACCTGCCCCAAACAATTCACAAGGGAGACACCTTAGCGCAACTGATCATGGTTCCTTGTCACTCGCCAGCAGATAGCCAGGGAAGGCTCAGTGACAGCTCCGAGTCCCGGTCAGAGGACCGCTCGAGCGCCAGTGAGGCAGTACAAGGATACCAGGTCTTAGTGACAGTGGAGACCAACATTGAGTGGAAGCAGCGCCCCGTTATCGAGGTATTTTTGAACAAAAGAGTGTTCTCAGGGTTACTCGATACCGGAGCGGATGTGTCCGTGATAAGCAGAAGCCAGTGGCCAAGGGAGTGGGCCATTGAGCCGGTCTCCGATGTGTGGGGGGTAGGCGGCGTCCAGGAAGCGTTTAGGAGCCGAGAGTGGGTGGAAGTCACAATCCCAAAGGCTGACGGCACGGCGGTAATTCGGCCGCACATTCTTGACGTGCACATCAACCTTTGGGGGCGAGACATCTTGCAGCAGTACGGTGCTACGCTTACCTTCGGGTAATGGCGTTGCCACTTAAATGGCTCACCGACACGCCGGTTTGGGTAGAACAATGGCCGGTAGTGGGAGAGAAGTTAGTTGCCCTCAAGCAGCTAGTTAAAGAACAGCTAGACGCAGGACATATAGAACGGTCCACAAGTCCTTGGAATTCGCCAATTTTTGTGATTAAGAAAAAGTCGGGGAAGTGGCGACTCCTCCACGATCTCAGAGAGATCAATAAATGCATACAGCCAATGGGTCCGCTTCAATGCGGCATCCCAAATCCGAACATGATTCCCGAGGGGTGGGAGATTCTAGTCGTAGATCTCAAGGATTGCTTTTACACAATCCCCTTAGACCCCCGGGACCGGGAAAGGTTCGCCTTTACGGTGCCGGTTGTGAACCACAGCGAGCCCACGCAGCGTTACGCGTGGAAATTTTTGCCACAGGGCATGCTCAATTCGCCCACCCTGTGCCAAATTTATGTTCACAACGCACTGGCAAAGTTCCGAAGCCTTTACCCTAAAGCCATAGTTTGCCATTTCATGGATGACATCTTGGTCGCGATGCCGCAACTCGGCAGCGAAATGTTTTCTGACCTCCAGGCCAGCCTGGGGGGCAAAGGTTTACTCATTGCCCCAGAGAAAGTGCAGAGAACCGAGCCCTTCTCATACTTGGGTCATCGGCTTCTCCGCTCTTTCGCAGCACCAGTTTTGCCCCAGATCAATTTACAGGACTCAGTCACCCTTGTAGAGTTGCAGCAAGTTTTGGGTAACATCAATTGGGCCAGACCGTATTTCCGATTGGATACGGATCTTCTAAAACCGCTCTTCTTGCTGCTAACTTTAGGTAAGCAGCCGGCAGACCGGATAAAGATTTCTCGAGACGCACGCTTGGCTCTCGAGAAGGTCAACCAAGTTCTCAGCCAGCGATGGGTAGATAGGATCACCCCAGGGCCATATGCTCCGATCCTGAATTTGTACATAGTACGGTCAGGATCCATGTTCACTGGAGCGCTCGGCGTAGATGCCGAGAAAGGGGCGAGTATCGTGGAGTGGGTGTACCTTCCGAACACCTCTTCACGAAACATCGTTCCTCCCCAAGAATTAGTCTCCGCGGTGGTTTACCGCGGAAGGCTGAGAGCTAGGGACATTTCAGGGCATGATTTGGCCAAAATCGTAGTCCCGTTCACCAAGGAACAAATCCAGCAATTAATGCAGCTCGGTGACTCACTTCCAATAGCCCTGGAAGGATTCACCGGAAGCTTGGCATACCACTTGCCAAAGGACCGCAGACTTGTCTCACTCCAAATGCAGACAGTCAGCTTGTTTGAATTGCTCTCGCTGGTTCCACTTCAGGGGGCCAGAACAGTTTTTACTGATGGTGGTCGCACATATGGTGTCTTGACCTGGCAGGAGGGCCAAGCTTGGCGCACGCTGCTAACTCTTCCACAAAAGTCTGCGCAGCGGGCAGAGTTGGCAGCGGTGAACCTTGCTTTGCGCACCTTCGCCAAAGAACGTTTAAACATCATCACTGACAGTATGTATGTTAGGAATTTGCTTCACAGTCTACCGGGAGCATACATCACTCCTGCGATAGACAAGAATTTGCTTAGCCTGTTTCTCACTGCTCAATTTCACTTGCGAAACCGCACGGAGCCGCTCTATATTGCCCACATCCGAAGTCATCAAGACCTACCGGGTCCGATTTCCGCGGGCAATAGCAGAGCGGATGCGGCGGCAAGGGAAATTCAGCAACGTTCAGTTTTGGGTGTTTTTACTACTCCAATTCAGAGTCATGCTTTTTTTCACCAAAATGCCAAAGCGCTCGCCAGACAGTTCAATCTGCCACTCTCTCAAGCCCAAGGCATAGTTCGCTCTTGCCAGCATTGTGCAGGGGCACCGGGGGGGCCCTCGTGGGGGGTCAACCCACGAGGGACAGAGGCCAATCAGGTGTGGCAAATGGACGTCACGCATGTTCCGCAGTTCGGCAGATGGCAGTACATACACGTTTGCATAGACACTTTTTCTCAGTTCGTTTGGGCAACGGCGCAGAAAGGGGAGACTGCTTCCCACGTGGAGCAGCACCTCCTTTCCTGCATTGCAGCCATGGGCAAACTTCGGCACGTTAAAACCGATAACGCCCCGTCCTACAGCTCTAGGCAGTTGGCCGCCTTCATGGCCACTTGGGATATTAAGCATACTTTTGGCGTTCCTTACAATCCGCAGGGGCAAGCGATTGTGGAACGGGTCAATCGGACGCTCAAGTCCTATATTGACCAACAAACAGAAAGGGGGGAGCCACCAGCCCTCCCCAAGTCACAGGGCCAGGCACAGCATTGCCTGAATAAGGTATTGTTCACGTACAATCACCTTAATGTTTTTTCGGATTGCACGCCGCAGGAGAAGCACTTCCGCCACTCGGAAGCCCTCCCGCGACCAATGGTCCGATACCGGGTGCCACCGGACCATTCTTGGAGGGGCCCGGCGCCGCTCATAACCTGGGGAAGAGGGTATGCTGCAGTTATGTCTCCTACAGGTGTCGTTTGGATTCCAGCTCGGTGTGTCAAGCCTTACTTGGAGCCACATGGCGTGGACCCAGACCGACCAGAGTCCGATCCCGGAGATGGAGGACCTCACTCTGACCGAGAGGACCCGTCGGAAGAGACGGCCACCGACGACAGCACCCAAGATCACCTGGGGGATGGTCAAGATCCTTTGTCGTGAGGCCGAGGACACCGTCCGGCGCGAAAGGAAGGAGCCAACGCCGGAGAACCTCACAGCTGCAGTTTTCACCCAGATTCATGCCAACACCCTGGCGCTCACCATCATCCTGACCCTTTCCCTGCTTTTGGGGGGAGGCGCTCAGGCCGCCTCGTTGGAGGCCAACGGTTTGCTGTCCGGCGGAAACCTCTCTGCCCGGATGCAGTACAATATTTGGGAGAGGTTGGCGGGTCTCGTCAACCAGTCCGATTTTTGCCTCAGGCAGGACCTTGGTTCTGCTTCGATTCTCAGCACCTGCTTCATCCCAGTGTACCATTCTCCAGGCGCGCACCCCAGGGATGGGGATTGGCTTGTGAAAAGACTTTTCAGCCCGTACAACCCAGCGGCTTCTTCAGGGTATGCCCGTTGGGAGATGCGGCTAACCATGACTTTGCTGGCTGATGCAGCCACCCTCCACACTCCTAGGGTGGCGGTCAGCCCGAACACTACCTGTGGACGAATGTACGGCTGCGCTTCAGCTGGTCGTACCCGGCGCCGCTGCCTCAACGTTGGCAGTGGCAATTGGACTTGCAATAACCCGGTACAACTTAGCACCATGTACGCTCATATCACCCTGCCATCCGGTTGGTTCTTCACATGCAACCAGTATACGTGGAACTACATTCCTGCTTATGTTTCAGACTCTATATGTTGTATCAGTCGTTTGACATTGTTACTCCCTACCAAGGATATGGTCACCCCAAGCACAAATGTTACAAATGTTTCAAATGTTCCCTCACTCGTACGGCACACTCGCACCACCCAGTTGGACAGCTCATGCGAGAGCAGCTTTAGAGTAATGAGCCCTGCCGAATATCTCTCTTTGGCAGTCAGCATCTTTGGCGTGCCAGGCTTAGCCGTCGGCAACGCAAAGAGGATTGGTCGCTTGGCTTGCGGTCTAGCAAAAGCCATCAACCACACCTCAGCGATAGCGCTCCTTAATCAAGAGCAGGCAGAGCTTCGCCATGCCATTCTTGACAATCGAGCGGCTATCGACTACCTCTTATTGTTGCACCACCTAGGTTGCGAATCCTTTCATGGTATGTGCTGTTTCAACCTTACTGACAACTCCCGCAAAGTACAGAGTCAGCTCACTGATCTCCACACCATAGTCCAGGGCATCACAGAGGGTTCTGCATGGGGAGCTTGGTGGAGTTCATTGTGGAACTGGATGTGGTCATGGATCCCCTGGGGGTGGCTCCAAACGGTACTCAAGGTGGTTGTGGGGGTGATTATACTAGGCATCGCACTCTTCTGCTTTGCGCAATGTATTCCCTCGCTGATCTCAAGGTGCCGCCCCAGAAGGAAACCCCGAGACGTCATTCCCGCTCATCAGCTGGTCCCGCTCCTACGCAGGGTCGCCGGTCAGGCTCTTAAGAAAAATTAAAAGGGGAGATGTGGATTCCCCGTGCCCCCGTGGGCACGGAACGGCCCGGCAGAGGCCACTTTCGGGAGAAAGGCTCCCTGGCCCGTGGGCTCTGCGAGCACCCAAATTAAGGGGGGTGGATAAATGATAGGGTTTGATTCACCCAATTACCTGACCTGACCAGCGGACCTGCTGAGAGAGCAAATACGTTACCTATTAGAGTAATCTCTCATCTCCGAGCCTCAGTCTCATCCCAGAAGCAAACAGGAGTCATGATTGCCTTAGTCTAAGCCCAAAACAATGGTGTTGTCCCAGCCAGTGTTTGTCCGCACTAATTAACTTCCCCCCGAGAGATTCCCAATTAACCTGAGTAAATAGGTGATGTGATTCACTGTTGGGTGACGGTTTTTTCTACCTTGCCTTCTGATCTATAAATGGTTATGCCTTTTCCTCAATAAAGCACTGATCTTATCCTCCTCCATACTGCCTCGTATCGTTCTTTGATCAGTCTCCTCCGGGACCTCCGGCCCTCTGCGGCCCCGATTCCTACAGGAAGGGTTTTTTCCCTTAACGTTGGTAAAGAGCCGGGCTGTTTTAAATTGTGTTGTAAGGGTTTTGGTTTTTTTTTTTGTAATTTACAGTATGTAAAAAAGAGGTGGTGGTTAGGGGTGGTTTTGGGTGTGCACAACCATCACTACCCATACAACACCACTCCAACCACCAACACACACATTAAAAATTCCTGGCAAGGCAGGAGTGTTGTGTGTTTGTGTGTGTGTGAGAGAGAGAGAGAGGTGTGTGTGTGTGTGTGTGTGTGTGTGTGTGTGTGTGTGTGTCTGTGTGTGTGTGTGTGTATTGTCCCCCCCAACCCTTCCAGAGCCAGGGGACACTGCAGAGAGGGGATTCCCCCCCCCCCGCAGGACACCCCATTATTAAAGAGAAGAAACCAAGCTCTTCTCTTTTAAAACAGTGTTTGGGTGGGGGGGTGTATTCGATCTCCTCTTCCTGGTCCCCTGGGGTTGGTAGGGTTGGGGGTACAAAAAGGGTCTGTCCCCCCAACCCTTCCAGAGCCAGGGGACCCAGCAGAGAAGGGATCATCTCCCCCCCCAAAAAAAAACAACAACAACAACACTCCGTTTTTAAAGAAAAGAAACCAAGTGGTTTCTTCTCTTTTAAAATGGAGTGTGTGTGTGGGGGGGATTCATTCTCCTCTCCCTGGTCCCCTGGGTTTGGTAGGGTTGTGGGGACAAAAGGGGTCTGTCCCTCCAATCCTTCTGAACCCAGCACCTTTCATTGGCTCCCTAACCCTTACCTAACCCTTAGCTTTTCCTGGCTCCCTCCAGCTGGGTCTTTCAAAGTCTTTTCCTCTGGTTCCCAACGTGTTTTTTTTAAGCCAGCGCGCGTTCCCAGCCTCCTCTGTGCTCGTATCCCTCAGCCTGATTGGCTGAGGGGTTGCACAGTGCAAAGGATGCTGGGAATTGAAGTCCTTTTTCTTTGTTCACATTCGGGGGGGCTCCTGCCCCACTGCCACATTTCTCAACCTGACAGTTACCTGCGAACCTGGTTCGGGTGAGTGCAGGGAGGCTCGGTCGGGGCTAGTGGGGCCTGTTGCAACATCCTTTGTCACATTCTAGGTATAGATAAATATATACACACACCACACAACATCTGGCAGACAAACTCCAAAAGCAGCGCTCTCTCTGTCTCTCTCTGTCTCTGTCTCTCTCTCTCTTTCTCTCTCTTTCTCTCTCTCTCTCACACACACACGCACACGCACACACACACATTTGGTTCGGCTTCAGTCTCAACCTACTACCCACACAAGGAGAGATATTCGCTTCGGAATGAAACAAGCCTAGGTGTGAGAGAGCCAGCCTTGCACACACTCTCTCTCCCTTTGACATGCAAACAAACCAAGTTTCCACACAAAACACACATACATACAACCTTATTTTCCAACTACAGCACAATCTCTTTCCTCCCCCCCCCCAATAGACGCAATTGCTTTTGAACATGGAAACCATGAAGAAAGCTCCACAGTCCACCTTCCACACACCCCCATCTACTTAGCTTAGCATCCCTCCCTTGTTGGATTGGAGCCACGAAGCGGCTGTTGGGTCCCGGAGGAGACTGGTCAGAAGAAGACGCGAGACAAGATGGAGCGAAGACCAGTGGTTTATTGAGGGAAAATCATCATCATATATAGGAATTCAAGGCAGCGTGTGATAGAATCGTCATCTGACAGAAAATCACATGTTTACCCGGGTTAATTGGGAATCTCTCTCGGGGAAGTTAATTAACTAAGGCAAACACTGGCAGGGGAAGTCCATTGTTCCTAGCTTGCACAAGAGTAAATATGGCCACTATTGACGCTAGGGCTTGGGGTAATCCGTAGGTGCGGTATTACCTATTTCCTAACTGCTTAGTTAGGCATTCAATTTCCTCCTGCTTGGACTGCCTGTCAGGTCAGATATGGGTGAATCAATCTTATGACTATTAATCCGCTCCCCAATTTCTGTCCCCGCGGAGCCCAGAGGCCTGGAGCGTTCTCACATGGCATGGCCTCTGTCAGGGACAGTATGCCAATTGTGCTCGTGGATACCACACTCCCCCTTTTCTTGTTAGATTGGACCTGACAGACGGCCCTGCGCAGGAGTGGCATCAGCTGGCGTGGGGGGATGACATTCTGGGGTTCTCTCCATGGGGGACATCTCAACATCAGTGAGGGAATACATTGCACGAAACAACACACTGTTGTGCCCAGTATTACCACCCCCACAATCACCTTGAGTGTTGTCTGTAAGATTAAAGCAACACATGCCATGGACAGACTTGCAACCCAAATGATGTAACAACAGAAGGTAATCGATAGCTGCTCGGTTATCTAGTATGGCATGGCGAAGCTCTGTCTGCTCCTGGTTGAGCAGCGCTATCGCCGAGGAGGTGTGGTTGATGGCTTTTGCCAAAGCGCAAGCCAATTGACCAATTCTCCGAGCGTTGCCTATGGCTGAGCCTGGCATGCTGAATATACTGACTGCTGCCTGGTTTTTCAGAACTGTGGGTCTGAATCCAGACTGCTTTCTGTAGCATGGCAAGATAATGAGATGTGTCATTGATCTCTCACTGTGACAGAACTGGTTTTTCCTAAGGTAATTCTAAGCTATCTCTGCAACCTGGTGTTGTGCAAAGGTCTTTCTAGCACCTATGGGGAGGTGTGAAAGTCATGGATATAACTTACAATGGCTGGAGATTACCGGCTACCGAGTGCTCAATCTTTCCAAGCAATGGGCCGGTGCAAACATGGGCCGGTCTGGCTTCCTTTGATGGAAGCTGGCCATTATTAACAATATGCGACCCTATGTATACAGAAATTCAAGTGTCCCTTGCAAATCCCAACTGGAGCATTGTACAAGGCATGCATGAATAAAGAGCAACTACAGATAACAATAGCAATAGAAAACATTCAGCTGCTTTTCGAAGATGAGGCTTCCCTTTTTGGTGGGGTTTCATGTGTAACTTGAGCTTGGAAAAGTCTTGTTTTGTGGAAAAGCATGGTCCTTAGAAGTAGCACTGAGTATGCAAAATGTTCATAGAAATGTCTTTGGAGATGTAAGTCATAAAGGAAGACGGACAGCTGATGACATCCAAGGCAGTGACTGGTGCCATCCTTTGCAGTAGCTGAACTTGGCATCCGAGCCTGATTCTGGCCTCTGGGCCTGCATGGGGAAGAGACTTGTTTGGGAGATAAAAATTCTGAAAGAGTTAGTTAGTTTTTGCACTTATAGGATAGCATTGCTGTGCAACTATGGGATGTTGTTCCCCCCTTTCTGTTTGTTTGTCAATGTAGGACTTAAGCGTCCGATAGACCCATTCCACAATCGCTTGCCCCTGCGGATTGTACGGAACGCCAAAGGTGTGCTTAATATCCCAGGTGGCCATGAAGGTGGCCAGCTGCCTGGAGCTATAAGCTGGGGCGTAATTGGACTTCATGTGCCGAGGTTTGCCCATGGCCGTGGGAAAGGAGATGCTGCTCCACATGGGGAGCCGTTTCTCCCTTCTGTGCTGTTGCCCAAACAAACTGTGAGAAGGTATTAATGCAAACGTGCATGTACTGCCATCTGCCAAAATGTGGGGCATGTGTGACTTCCATCTGCCACACCTGGTTGGCCTCTGTCCCTCGTGGGTTGACCCCCCACAAGGCCCCCCCTACTGCCCCTGCATGATGCAGACAGGTACGGACTATGCCTTGGGCTTGGGAAAGTGGCAGGTTGAACTGCCTTGCAAGTGCTTTGGCATTCTGATGAAAGAATGCATGACTCTGAATTGGAGTTGTGAAGACTCCCAAAACTGACCATTGCTGAATTTCCTTTGCAGCCGCACCTGCTCTGCTGTTGCTCTCAGAAATCGGACCAGGCAAGTCCTGGAGGCTTCTGATGTGGGCTACATAGAGCGCCTCGGTGTGGTTCTGCAAGTGAAATTGAGTTGTGAGAAACAAACTTAGCAAGTTCTTGTCTATGATGTATGCCCGGTAGACTGTGAAGCAAATTCCAAACATACTGGCTGTCAATAATTATGTTGAAGCGTTCTTTGGCAAAGGTGCACAAAGCGAGGCTCACCGCTGCCAACTCTGCCCGCTTGCGGAAGAGTCAGGAGCGTGCGCCAAGCTTGGTCCTCTTGCCAAGTAAGAACCTAATATGTGCGACCCCCATAAGTGAAAACTGTCCTAGCTCCCCGAAGGGGAACCAGTGACATTAATTCACACAAGGTGACTGTCTGCGTTTGAAGCGAGGCGAGTCTGGGGTCTTGAGGCAAACCTTGGCGCATGACATGCCAGGCTTCCCTTGGGCAAATTTCTCATGAAGGCCCCCCTGGGCACATCCGCCCATGGTGTGTGTGCGCACATTTCCTGGAGCTATTCTTGTGCTCTGTGAGAAGGGTGCCAGATGCTGGCTTAGCCTTTTGCCTGTGCTTAGACTAACAGCAAAAAAGGAAAGGGGTGGCCTGAAAATGCCTGTATCTGATTGAAAATGTGACCTGACTGCATTCTTAAAACAGTCCTAGGCAGTCCTGGCTAATGAGTGGCACTCTGCACATTCTCAGGAGCTCAGGGGCTAATCCTCCCTTTGTGCTCTGGAGTTTGTGAAATGTGTCTGCTCAAATAGAGAGGGTGCTGTGGGCCAGGTGCCATACTTAAAATGACCGACTAAGACTTATTAAAAACAAGCCAACTATGACGTGCCAGCTGTAAGGAAACAATACACAAAAATGAAAAGACACACAAGTTAAACATTTCCAGCAGGGAGTTCCAATGGCGAAAGGAGGAAAGGAGGAAAGACAAGTCAGAAGTTAGCACAATGAGAATGCAACAACTCTTATCATAACGAAATCAGATTAGGTCAGATAATTAAGACAACTGGCTGGGATCCTCCTGTTAAGGAATCCCTACCAGTAATTAACTCTGGACCCTGTGAAAGGAAGCAATTTAAGACTGTAGAAAGAAATAAATTGGTTACTTCTACGGCCTGGAGAGGAGTTTTGTTCCTGTAAAAAGGTAACGATTAAGCATTTTCTGAATATACAGAGCGCAAGAATGTTTGCGTGCTTTTTCCTGTGAAAGGGGTACAATGAGTGAGTTACTTTACACAGATTAAAGTCAAAATACCAGAACAGTATCTTTCTTAAGAGAATGAAGGAGAGTTAGAACGATTCTCAACCTGCGGCCAGATGTGGGTAAGTGGGCCAGATGCGGCCCACGTTGCTCTGCCACTACCTCCACCAAGCCAAGAAGGGCTGCGTGGCGAAGGAAGGGCAGGATGACTGTCCGGACCCCCAGAGCTGTCTGAGGCCCCGGAACTTGGCCCCTGACTTTAAAAGGTTGAGAACCGAGGTTACAAGATGATAACACAGTACACACATGAAGACAATGCAATTCTCTCATTCCCAGTGAGATATGTGACTTAAAGACGCTAAGGGACATTCAAACACCTTAAAACACAGAGATGGGGGTTTGAGAAACACAGACGTAGGGAGGGGCCCCATAGTTTATGATTTAGTGAGGAAAACTCATAGAAGTGATTCTGGTTTTCAGATCGCGCTTCTGAAAAGAAAAATCTGTTTTCCTGAGTGGCACGGATTGCAAAACCGGTTTCCAAGAGTGGCTTAATCCTTTGACAAAGAAAAAAGTCTCAAGAGAAGAAGGGGGGTCACCCTGCTCTATTGCAGGTTAGGATCCCCCCCCCCTCCTGCTTTCGCTGCCTGGGTGCCTTAAGCTGCTAAGCAGGCAAGGCAAAGGGGCTTTGCTCACCATGCTTTCTCAAACCTTAAATAGTTCCTGCCCATGAACAGAGTGCAAACTGTTTAACACATACTTCACAGTGACACGCAGTTACACACAAGGAACACTTTGCAATCATACTGTTGTCATAGAGACAAGGCTTTTGCAATCATACACAGTTCTTGCAGTCATACATTCAGTGGTGCACCACGCATACACACATTTATTTACGCATTTGCACATTCCTCCCCTGCTCTGCAGTGTTCTATACTACACATGAGGAGATGACTTATACACAGCTGGCTATCACAACCATCTGGGTGCTTCTACTTAGGGGTGAGTTTCTCTGGGCTACTCGAAGGTGAGACAAGTAGGTTCTGCCTGTGCCTTGGGAGAGCTCGGGGTACTATTGCTGGGATGGTTCCTCTGGCATAGCCAGGGCGATGGCTGCCTCCTTTCTAGCCTGGGCCAGATGCATGCCGGAGGGCCGGATTCCCGGATCTCGGTGCTGTCTCGCCCTCCAGTGCCAGCATGGCCATTTGGTTTTAGGCTTATTCGGGCAACCTTTTGAAGATCTGCCTGGTCTAAATTGGCATTCTCTTCTAAGGTGTCTCATTTTTCCACACTGGAAGCAGGCGCCTTTGGGTTTTGGCACTGCTCTGTGCCTGAGTGTGGTAATGGGTCTGCTCTGGAGCCCTGCGTGGCCAGGGGCCACGCAGATTTCCATGAACAGTGGGCGCTGAGCAGCCCTGCCTGAAAGTGTGTCTGCCTTCAGATAGGCTGAACACAGCAGCTGGGTGCTCGCTAATTGTGCCACTGGCAATTTCCCCGTGAATGGATCTTCCTCACCCATGCGCTGAATGGAGTCCTTAATTGGCAGGGAACTTTTAACTGTCAGAGAAGCGCCAGGGCTTCTCATGCCATGAATTCCTTCAGTGACGTCTGCAGCTGTCACTGAAGGAGAGCTCCCTACACTGCCCTGCTTAAACTGAAATGACGGATAGAGAGCCGCTGGGGCTGATGGCTCTGACTGCGCTGGGGGTTTCTGGGTCTCTATCCGGACTGGGTCTACCTCTGCTAAGAGTATCCTACATTTGCTCCATGTGCGAATTACGCCATCTGGAGCTCTCGGGGGTTGCTGAATGCAGACTCCTATCTGATCCCAAAGCTGAAGGGTTAACGTGCCTACTTCTGGGTGAAGCAGGCAGTGCTCCCTCAAGACCAAAAGTCGCGCTAGTTCTCCACTGTGAATGCTTATCTGGTATACCCTGGCCAGGGCCTTGAATTCCTCTACATGAATTCTTTGACTAGCGGACGGATGTTGCCGCTGAGGACAAGTCCCCATATTACCTGCCGGTCCTTTGAAGTCTCCTTCTCGGGATGAGTTGACGCGTCTGAAGTTCAGGCAATAAGTTTTGCGTGACGAATCTCTGGGTAGAGCTCGGAGCGTGGACTGCTGCCATGGGCCCTCGGTGGCCTCTGCGCTGTCAGGGGTTCACAGCCGACCCTGAGCGGAACGCATTTTTCCGTGCTGCAACCGCCGCGATAGCCGGAGCAAGCTGTAGGATGCCTCTCTGAGATGCCTCGCCATGTAGCTGTCTTCCCAATCGGATGGCTTTTCGACCGGGGCTGCCGTGCTGTCCTCCGGGGTGATCGGACATGGTTCTAGTGTAGAACCGGACCGCGTAGATCGCTTACTCACGAGTAGGATCACGTCGGGGTCACCAGATGTTGGATTGGGGCCGCGAAGCGGCTGTTGGGTCCCGGAGGAAACTGGTCAGAAGAAGACGCGAGACAAGATGGAGCGAAGACCAGTGGTTTATTGAGGGAAAATCATCTTCATATATAAGAATTCAAGGCAGCGTGTGATAGAATCGTCATCTGACAGAAAATCACATCACATGTTTACCTGGGTTAATTGGGAATCTCTCTCGGGGAAGTTAATTAACTAAGGCAAACACTGGCAGGGGAAGTCTATTGTTCCTAGCTTGCACAAGAGTAAATATGGCCACTATTGACGCCAGGGCTTGGAGTAATCCGCAGGTGCGGTATTACCTATTTCCTAACTGCTTAGTTAGACATTCAATTTCCTCCTGCTTGGACTGCCTGTCAGGTCAGATATGGGTGAATCAATCTTATGACTATTAATCCGCTCCCCAATTTCTGTCCCCACGGAGCCCAGAGGCCTGGAGCGTTCTCACATGGCATGGCCTCTGTCAGGGACAGTATGCCAATTGTGCTCGCGGATACCACACTCCCTTGTCACATTCCAGATGCAAAAAAAGAAAAGGGGCTTGTTGAATTAAATAGAAGAGAGAGAGATTGCAGAGCGATAAACGGGGGGGAGGGGACCGAAGGGGGGATTTATGGGGCTTAGTCTCAGAAAGGAACAGGAACTGGGCAGAGAAATGGGCGTGCAGTTTTTCTACACTCCTAGAGGAAAGGAAAAGTTTTACTGAGATACATACAAAGAAAAAGTTGATTTTAGAAGAGACACAGCAGCAAAAGAAAGAACAGTCAGTGGCATTTCAGGTTACAAGAAAGAGTCAGAGATAGTATGAGTGGTGGTGGGGGGCATAGGTCAGAAAGGGGGGGAATCTGAGCATTAAAAGAAAGGTTGAATCAACCGAAGAAGAAGAAGGGGGTCTTGTGAAGGGGGGGGAGATATGAGAATTTAGGAATGGTTTAGCTGAAAACAACCACAGATGCTGGAGTAAGTTCAAACTCTTTATTGATTGCACATCTCTTCTCTTACGGCATCCCCTGGAAGGACGCCATGGATCTGGATGCCTCGTGTGGTGGTTAAGCCAGGTAAGCATCCTTTATATCCCTTAGGGAAAGAGGGGTTAAGGGTGAGAGGTCAGGTAGAGGGATGAGGTCAGAGTGGAGAAGAGCAGTGAGTGAGGCATTCCTTATCTGACAGGAGAATACCAGGTTGGGCTGGGGGGGAGGACAACCCTTTTTAAAGAGAGGAAATAAATTTATCTTTAGATGAAACACAAGCCGTTTTCAAAGGGTCGCAAGCGCTTGAAATTGCTTCATGGGTTTACTGAGCAGTAAACCTATTCTTGTGGATCCATAGAGACTTGAGCTTCTGGGAATTGGAAGTCCAAGAACACCGGAGTGCCAAAGGTTGGCCATCGGTCCTTGAACTTAGCTTTCCGGATGTTCTTGGACGTCAATTCCCTGAAGAAGCCCTGATGAGCAGGAGTGCTGACTTGGGGCTTCTGGGGATTGAAGTCCTAGAACAGTCTGAGGGCCAAAGGTTCGCCATCACTGGTCTACTGTATGACCATAGCAGGATAACCTGGCCAGACTTTACCCTTAGGGTCGGAGTCCCTCAATGAAAGACCTTCTCTTGCTTCGTTCTCTTGTGTGTGTGTGGTGGTGGTGATGGTGGTGGTGGTGGTGGGTGTACCACTGCTACTTAGGTGGAACAATAGCAACAGGAGTGGGGGTCTATCTTCTTGTCAACTGGGTGTAGGTTTAGGGCCACCTGTCACAACCCGCATTATGGCTTCATGTACAGCCATGCCCCCTTCTTTCACGTGTGTGGATGCGTTCAATCCCTTTAGTTCGAAATCGTCCGCCGAAAGCAGCGACGACGAGGACGTTCGGAGGGTCCGAAAGGAGGGCCGGCGTTGCGACGGCTGCGGGGCGGCTCACGACCGTGCCAGGTGCCCATTCAGAAAGGCCGAGTGCCACAACTGCGGGCGACGCGGGCACATAGCCAAAGTCTGCAGACAATGGCGAAAGGACTGGAGGAGCTCGCCCGACCGCCCAGCGAGGGACCGGAGGAGCTCTCCCGACCGCTCAACGAGGCCTGACCGCTCGACGAGACCAAAGGATGGCGCCCGGCCCACGAGGAAGCAGGACGGCGTGGGCCGCATCTCAGACGACAGCGACGACGACGCTCCGGTTTTCAGCGTGTCCTTGGGACACCCCCGTTACTTTGTTGAGGTACTGGTGCAAGGGGCCCCTGTTAGGATGGAGATTGACTCTGGCTCCTCTTACTCCATTATTTCCCAGAGGGAGTTTTTGAGAATTGCCCCCCGCGCACGGCCCAAGCTCAAAGCGTTGAGGTCCACGCTTCGGGACGTGCAAGGGAACAGTATCCCGGTGTTGGGGGTTGGGAATTTCCAGGTTCAGTACAAGCGGCACGCCGCGGAACTCCCCCTAGTCGTTCTTAAGGGAGGTAATTGCAGCCTCCTCGGGACTCAATGGTTTCAGCCCCTGGGTTTGTTCATTGGGGGGGTGCACGCCGTTGGGTCTGACCCGATACAGGAGGTGTGCGACGCGCACCCCGAAGTCTTCAAGAAGGGACTTGGGAAATTCAATGGACCCCCAGTAACGTTCGACCTGGACCCTGAGGTCCGCCCAATCAGACTTAAACCGCGCAGGGTGCCTTTTGCACTCAAGGACAAAATAGAGGCGGAACTGGACAAATTAGTGGGCCAGGGGATTCTTGTTCCTGTTGATTCCGCGGAGTGGGAAACTCCAATTGTCACAGCATTGAAGGCCAATGGGGAGGTTCGCATTTGCGCCGATTATAAGTGCACCATTAATAAGGCAATCCGCCCTAATGCATACCCGGTGCCGGTGGTCAGCCATTTGCTAGCCAGGTTACATGGGGGAAAGTGTTTCGCCAAGCTCGACCTGGCTCAGGCCTATCAGCAACTCATGGTAACCCCTGCCGCAGCTGCTGCACAGACCATAATCACGCATAAGGGGGCGTTCCAGGTGACGCGCCTCCAATTCGGCGTGAACTCGGCGCCTGGAATTTTCCAGTCGCTCGTGGAACGCCTCCTCAAAGGGCTGGACGGCGTTTTACCATATTTTGATGACGTATTGATAACGGGGGGGAGTGAGGTTGAGTTGGCTAAAAGGCTAAACAAGGTCCTGGCGGCGTTCGAACGGGCGGGGTTGAGGTTGCGAAAAGACAAATGCGTCTTCTTCGCGAAGGAGGTTGAGTTCTTAGGGTTCCGAGTAACTCCCGAGGGGATCAAACCATCCAAATCCAAGGTTGCCGCCATCAAGAAAGCCCCTCGCCCCACATCCAAGCCCGAGCTGCAGTCGTTCCTAGGGCTCTTAAATTTCTACCACTCCTTCCTTCCACGGAAGGCTGCGGTGGCCGAGCCGCTTCACAAGTTGCTCAAGAAAGATGCGGCATGGATGTGGGGCGATGACCAGGATCGAGTCCCGAGGAGGCTGCAATTACCTCCCTTAAGAATGACTAGGGGGAGTTCCGCGGCGTGCCGCTTGTACTGAACCTGGAAATTCCCAACCCCCAACACTGTTCCCTTGCACGTCCCGAAGCGTGGACCTCAACGCTTTGAGCTTGGGCCGTGAGCGGGGGGCAATTCTCAAAAACTCCCTCTGGGAAATAATGGAGTAAGAGGAGCCAGAGTCAATCTCCATCCTAACAGGGGCCCCTTGCACCAGTACCTCAACAAAGTAACGGGGGTGTCCCAAGGACACGCTGAAAACCGGAGCGTCGTCGTCGCTGTCGTCTGAGATGCGGCCCACGCCGTCCTGCTTCCTCGTGGGCCGGGCGCCATCCTTTGGTCTCGTCGAGCGGTCACTCCTCGTTGAGCGGTCGGGCGAGCTCCTCCGGTCCCTCGCTGGGCGGTCGGGCGAGCTCCTCCAGTTCTTTCGCCGTTGTCTACAGACTTTGGCTATGTGCCCGCGTCGCCCGCAGTTGTGGCACTCGGCCTTTCTGAATGGGCACCTGGCACGGTCGTGAGCCGCCCCGCAGCCGTCGCAACGCTGGCCCTCCTTTCGGACCCTCCGAACGTCCTCGTCGTCGCTGCTTTCGGCGGACGATTTCGAGGTTCGCCGGGCTGCGTGCACCGAACTCTCTGCTTTGTCGGCCTTCGGCCGCCAGTCCTGGAGCTCTTGCACCCCAGCCTTCGTGGCTTCCGCGGCCTGTGCCGCTTTCAGGACCTCCTGCAACGTGGGGGGCGGCTCCTGATTCATTAGCGTGCGCTGAATCTCGGCGTCCTTCAGGCCGCATAGCACGCAGTCCCTGAGGGTGACTTCCAAATTTTCCCATTTGCACGGGCCGGCAGCCAGGCGCAGGGCCGCTACGAAAGCGGCGACCGACTCATCAGGCGCTTGGACTCGCCTCCAAAACGCGCTCCGAGCGGGAAACATCGCTACCGAGGGCCGGAAATGGTCTCGCAGCACCTTCAGGAGCTCTTTTGCCTTGAATTCAGCCGCCTTTTTGGGTGCGATGAGGTCAATCAGTACTCTCTTTCCGTCGTGCCCGAGCATTCTGGTGAGGATGGCTCTCTTCTTTGCCTCGTCCGTCACCTCGAACTCCACCAGCGCACCTTGGAAGTCCATTTCGAAGAGTTCCCAATCTTGCGGTTTCTTGATGTCGAAACCGGCGTATGTCTTGGTCCGGTGGGCAGCCATTATCCCACCTTCATCGCCAATTTAGTGTATGGGACCAAAGACACCAGGACAGCCGAAGAGCTGGCTTAACACAACTTTATTACATGCTGGTCAGAGGGAACATGAGGTAATGGCGGACGAACAGCTCAATATATACAGTGGCTATACATTTGAATGTGGCTCCTTGATAGCCTATTGGCTACAGGCTGCATGACGTCATTGCAGGTCACGCCCTTCTTGTCCAGGTGAAGGTAGTGGCGGGAATCTTCCCGCGCTGTTGTTCTAGGTGAGTCTTGGACCAATGAGCTTGGACGCTCGCTATTGCCATCTAGTGGTCACTAGCTCGCGTCCTATTAAGGTTACAGTGATTCAGCTGTAGGTTACATTGTTACACATAGAAGAGGTTACATTGGATACACATGGATCGGTACATTGTTTAAAGGCACAGGCGTCCCACTCCCTGTGGGGAAGACGGGCCTCTTCTGGTCTGGAGCATTGGCAACTCTCACAAGTGCCGACCATGTGCTCGATGTCGGCGTCTAACTGGGGCCACCAAAAGTAGCTTCGGGCCAGCGCTTTGGAGCACACGATTCCGGGGTGGCTGACGTGCAGCAGTTTAAGCACTCGCGGTCGAAGGGATGTAGGGACCACCACCCGCTGCCCCCACAAGAGGCACCCCCTCTCTAGGGACAGTTCCAGCTTTTTCCTAAAAAATGGGGCGAATTCCTCTGCTGGGGAGGACGCCGGCCACCCTTTCTGTACCCAGGAGCAAACCGCCGCCAACGTTTTGTCCTTCCTTGTCGCTGTGGCAATGTCAGCGGGCACTACGGGGGGCGAATCCAGTATCTCTATCATGAGAACCTGATGGTCCCGCTCCCCCTTGCTCACCTGGCTGGGCGTCAGGGGGAGGGGGGACCTCGATAGAGCGTCCGCATGGCTGATTTCTCTCCCGGGCCGGTACACCAACGCGTGCTGGTAGGCGTTGAGAAAAAGGGCCCACCTAAGCATTCTCGGGGACAGGATCTGTGGCGTGGGCTTATCTGCCGTAAAAATGCCTAGTAGGGGCTTGTGGTCAGTCACGATGGTGAAGGGGCGGCCATACAGAAAATCGTGAAATTTTTTGGTCCCCGCAACTATCGCCAGCGCCTCCCTGTCTGTTTGGGCGTAGTTTCTCTCCGCTTGGGACAGGGACCTGGAGTAGAACGCTATTGGGGCCTCCCTTCCGTTTCCCAACACGTGGCATAACACTGCCCCCACCCCCACCGGGGATGCATCACAGATCAGTACCACGGGCCGTTTGGGGTCGAAATGGGTCAGAATGGCGTCGGACGCCAGGAGTCATTTTAGTTCCGTAAATGCCCTCTCCTGGTCATCGCCCCACATCCATGCCGCATCTTTCTTGAGCAACTTGTGAAGCGGCTCGGCCACCGCAGCCTTCTGTGGAAGGAAGGAGTGGTAGAAATTTAAGAGCCCTAGGAACGACTGCAGCTCGGGCTTGGATGAGGGGCGAGGGGCTTTCTTTATTGCGGCAACTTTGGATTTGGACGGTTTGATCCCCTCGGGAGTTACTCGGAACCCTAAGAACTCAACCTCCTTCGCGAAGAAGACGCATTTGTCTTTTCGCAACCTCAACCCCGCCCGTTCAAACGCCGCCAGGACCTTGTTTAGCCTTTTAGCCAACTCAACCTCGCTCCCCCCTGTTATCAATACGTCATCAAAATATGGTAAAACGCCGTCCAGCCCTTTGAGGAGGCGTTCCACGAGCGACTGGAAAATTCCAGGCGCCGAGTTCACGCCGAATTGGAGGCGCGTCACCTGGAACGCCCCCTTATGCGTGATTATTGTCTGTGCAGCAGCTGCGGCAGGGGTTACCATGAGTTGCTGATAGGCCTGAGCCAGGTCGAGCTTGGCGAAACACTTTCCCCCATGTAACCTGGCTAGCAAATGGCTGACCACCGGCACCGGGTATGCATTAGGGCGGATTGCCTTATTAATGGTGCACTTATAATCGGCGCAAATGCGAACCTCCCCATTGGCCTTCAATGCTGTGACAATTGGAGTTTCCCACTCCGCAGAATCAACAGGAACAAGAATCCCCTGGCCCACTAATTTGTCCAGTTCCGCCTCTATTTTGTCCTTGAGTGCAAAAGGCACCCTGCGCGGTTTGAGTCTGATTGGGCGGACCTCCGGGTCCAGGTCGAACGTTACTGGGGGTCCATTGAATTTCCCAAGTCCCTTCTTGAAGACCTCGGGGTGCGCGTCGCACATCTCCTGTATCGGGTCAGACCCAACGGTGTGCACCCCCCCAATGAACAAACCCAGGGGCTGAAACCATTGAGTCCCGAGGAGGCTGCAATTACCTCCCTTAAGAACGACTAGGGGGAGTTCCGCGGCGTGCCGCTTGTACTGAACCTGGAAATTCCCAACCCCCAACACCGGGATACTGTTCCCTTGCACGTCCCGAAGCGTGGACCTCAACGCTTTGAGCTTGGGCCGTGCGCGGGGGGCAATTCTCAAAAACTCCCTCTGGGAAATAATGGAGTAAGAAGAGCCAGAGTCAATCTCCATCCTAACAGGGGCCCCTTGCACCAGTACCTCAACAAAGTAACGGGGGTGTCCCAAGGACACGCTGAAAACCGGAGCGTCGTCGTCGCTGTCGTCTGAGATGCGGCCCACGCCGTCCTGCTTCCTCGTGGGCCGGGCGCCATCCTTTGGTCTCGTCGAGCGGTCAGGCCTCGTTGAGCGGTCGGGCGAGCTCCTCCGGTCCCTCGCTGGGCGGTCGGGCGAGCTCCTCCAGTCCTTTCGCCGTTGTCTGCAGACTTTGGCTATGTGCCCGCGTCGCCCGCAGTTGTGGCACTCGGCCTTTCTGAACCTGGCACGGTCGTGAGCCGCCCCGCAGCCGTCGCAACGCCGGCCCTCCTTTCGGACCCTCCGAACGTCCTCGTCGTCGCTGCTTTCGGCGGACGATTTCGAAGTTCGCCGGGCTGCGTGCACCGAACTCTCTGCTTTGTCGGCCTTCGGCCGCCAGTCCTGGAGCTCTTGCACCCCGGCCTTCGTGGCTTCCGCGGCCTGTGCCGCTTTCAGGACCTCCTGCAACGTGGGGGGCGGCTCCTGATTCATTAGCGTGCGCTGAATCTCGGCGTCCTTCAGGCCGCATAGCACACAGTCCCTGAGGGTGACTTCCAAATTTTCCCATTTGCACGGGCCGGCTGCCAGGCGCAGGGCCGCTACGAAAGCGGCGACCGACTCATCAGGCGCTTGGACTCGCCTCCAAAACGCGCTCTGAGCGGGAAACATCGCTACCGAGGGCCGGAAATGGTCTCGCAGCACCTTCAGGAGCTCTTTTGCCTTGAATTCAGCCGCCTTTTTGGGTGCGATGAGGTCAATCAGTACTCTCTTTCCGTCGTGCCCGAGCATTCTGGTGAGGATGGCTCTCTTCTTTGCCTCGTCCGTCACCTCGAACTCCACCAGCGCACCTTGGAAGTCCATTTCGAAGAGTTCCCAATCTTGCGGTTTCTTGATGTCGAAACCGGCGTATGTCTTGGTCCGGTGGGCAGCCATTATCCCACCTTCGTCGCCAATTTAGTGTATGGGACCAAAGACACCAGGACAGCCGAAGAGCTGGCTTAACACAACTTTATTACATGCTGGTCAGAGGGAACATGAGGTAATGGCGGACGAACAGCTCAATATATACAGTGGCTATACATTTGAATGTGGCTCCTTGATAGCCTATTGGCTACAGGCTGCGTAACGTCATTGCAGGTCACGCCCTTCTTGTCCAGGTGAAGGTAGTGGCGGGAATCTTCCCGCGCTGTTGTTCTAGGTGAGTCTTGGACCAATGAGCTTGGACGCTCGCTATTGCCATCTAGTGGTCACTAGCTCGCGTCCTATTAAGGTTACAGTGATTCAGCTGTAGGTTACATTGTTACACATAGAAGAGGTTACATTGGATACACATGGATCGGTACATTGTTTAAAGGCACAGGCTTTAGGACACAACAATCCCAGAGCAGCCACCTCTGTTGCTGAGAAGACACTTAGGGCCAAAGCTGACATGTGCGCAGTGTGGATGCTTGAGTTGCCCATTTTTAACTTTGTGAATTTCCAGAGGATGTGGTTTCTTGTACTCACTTGGGCTTTGGTATCCAGGCAGGGCTGCTTAAAAGAGAGAACGTGTCCGGTCAAGCGTCACATGGAAGTATTTTGGTGTTTGTAACCCATTCCTTTGCCATGTATAGAAATATAATAAATAATAAATAAATAAAAATAAATATAATATTCAACTCCACCCCCACACCTGTTCCTCTGGTCAGATAGCTCCCCCCTCCCAGCACCGTTTTGCCTTGCGTTTTCCCATCCTTTAGCAACTGACTCAAGTGGTTAAGAGGCTGACTGGGAGGTCAGCAGTTCAACACCCGAGGACTGCAGGACAGAGAGAGTGCCCTTCTCTGCCCCAGTTCCTGCCAACATAGCAGCTTAGAAGCAAGAAATTGCAAGTAGATAAATAGGTACTACTGAGTTCTGTGCCCTCTGGTGTTTAGTCGTGCCTGTCACATGTCCACGGAAACGTCTGCAGACACAGATGCCTGATTTTTTTAATGCTATATATGGAGTTGAGCACTTAACCCTAGTCATATACGAGTGGCTTTTGAGCAAGAGTAATTTTTACCTTTACCTTTACCAGCTGTTTGGTCTACAGAGACTCCACTCTAATTTTGCTGTGGCTAAATCTTTCAAGCGTTTCCAAGCTTGCCTCCAGTTATGCTTCCTATCCAGGTGTTCTCATTATTCCTTCCTCCTATATTTTCCTTTCTTCTTTCCCCTCCCTCCCTTTGGCTCTTTTTTCCTTCCTTCTTTCCCTTCTATTCTCTCCTCCCTTTCTTTTCCTTTCTCACTCTCCTTTTTCTTTTTTCTCTTTATTTTCTTCTCCTCCTTTCTTTCCTCCCTTCTGTTCTCTCACTCTCCTGATTGAGAAATAAATCCCAGCTCAAAACCCCATTCTGCCTCTTCTTCTGGTTTCTCTGGGTTTTTTTGGGTGTGTTTGTGTTTTAGGAACTCTTTATGGCTGTTTTTGATGCTGTTCCCAATCTGGTCTTCAAAACCTTTTCTGTAAATGTCGCTTTTGCTCATAAGCTAGTCGTATCCGACACTTGGGCTCAGTGCTCATCTCTGTTTCTAAGCCAAAGAGCCAGCGGTGTCTGCTTCTGCAGATGTTTCCTATCTGCCACATGGCAGGCACGACTAGACACTGCCCGGAGCGCACGGAATGCTGTTTACCTTTCCTGCCGAAGTGGCCCTTATTTATCTCCTTGTAATGTCTTGCAATTTCAAACGGCTCGGTTGATAGGAGCTGGTGCCCCCTCACACTCTTCCCCCCCCCCAATTCTCCTCTTGCACATTTCTTCCTTCCTTACTACCTTTGTGTGGGTGTTTTCTTAGATCTTTGCCTCATGAGAGCCCAGAGGTTTAATTGTTTGTGATGACAGGACTTTGGTGCCTTTTTAAAGTGATTTCTTTTCCCCTCCTGTAGCTTATGATGATGATGATACTCTTCTCCTTGGGCTGCTTCTACCTTCTCTCTTTCCAGGTATGTGTGTGACACGTGAAGTTCTTCAGCCTCTGTAATAATCATGTGGCTTTTGGGAGAAGGTGCCCTCACTCTCCTCCTCCTCTTCAGTCTTCTTCACCCACTGGCTGGTTCTAGGAAATAAAAGTTCTCATTAATGAAAAGGTGTGTTGGGCTGCAGTCCATGTCTGATTTTTAAGCTCGATGCTGACACCCCCACACTAGGCGCCTCTTCTTTCCACCTCATTATTTGTGTTTCTCTGTCTCGCCCCCCCTCCAAAAAATGCCTTTTGCATCCCTTGACAGGAATCAATCGGGAAGTTGGAGTGGGCTGGAATAAACATTCTTTTTCTGGGTTGTTGTCATCTCTTTTCTTTTGTGGTGCGTCATATACTGTGAACTACCTGAATGGTTTTGGCCCCCAGTTAGATGTGTTGACTTAGACCCATGATATGGCAAACCTTTGGCACTCCAGATGCTCTTGGACTTCAATTCCCAGAAGCCCAACAGTCCCCGTGAACTTCACTGCGCCTACGCAGAGACGGCTTTCTGGGAATTGAAGTCCAAGAAGAACACCTGGAGTGGCAAAGGTTGGCCATCCATGACTGCAGTCTTCTCATACCCTCCTACTAATAGGAGGGAGGAAGGAAGGAGCTCCCTGCGCAAGGAATGACACATTAGAGGAGGAGGAGATGTGGCTCTAAGTCAACCTCCCCAACGTCATTTGGGGGAGGACCCTGAATAGGCTGAGGGAACTCCTTCTTTTTGTGCCGTATCCGATTCCAAATATTGGCGATCCCTTTGCGGTCCTGAGACTTTTTTGCACCACAAGTTCCTCATCATCATCATCATTCCCATGCCAGGATGGATGATGCAGATCCTGGCCTCCATCAAAGATTGATTCAATTGGGATTTCATCTACTTGGGGACAGTTATCACCCTTCCCTGTGTACTTTGGCCACCCAAGGCCGCTAGTCCTCAGGTTTGTCAGGGGCTTTTGGGGATTGAAGTCCTAGAACAGTCGGAGTGGCCAAGGTTTGCCATCACTTGTCTGCTGTATGACTATAGCAGGATAACCTGGCCAGACTTTACCCTTATGGTCGGAGTCCCTCAATGAAAGACCTTCTCTTGCTTTGTTCTCTTCTGGGGAGTGGGGGTGTCCCACTGCTACTGAGGTGCAACAGGAGTGAGGTGGTGGTGTATCTTCTTCTCACCTGGGTGTAGGTTTAGGGTTATCTGTCACATTATGGCTTAATGCACAGCCATGCCCCCTTGTTTCACGTGTGTTGATGCGTTCCATCCCAGAGGAGTCTGCTGTAAGAAGACACACTCGGGGCCAAAGCTGACATGTGCGCAATATGTGGAGGCTTGAGTTCCCCATTTTTAACTTTGTGAATTTCCAGAAGATGTGGTTCCATGTACTCACTTGGGATTTGGTATCCAGGCAGGGCTTCAAACACACACAAAGGACAGACAGCAGTAATACAGTCCCTGCTCTGATAAACACCATGGTAAGAAATGCCTCTACCGCTTTAAAGTCTCTGTTACATAGCTGTCAAGTATCCCTTATTGGCCGGGAAAACCCCTTTTTTTACCCTCTTTCCTGCCATCATCCGTTATTAATTAGACTGCAATGCCCTATTGCCACCATTGGAGAGCAGCACAGGATAAGCATAAGCATAAGCACAGGATAAGTCAAGTATCCCGTATTTGCTGGGAAATTTCCCTTATTTCCAAATCCAAAACTTGACAGGTATACTCTGTTATTACTAAGGTGTATCACTGCATCATATTAAATCCCCCCCCCCCCCACTTAGTACAGCATCTTCTTTTGCTTGGAAGTTAACTGACAGACAAAACAGACAAATAGGAGACTTCTACAACTTGAAGGACATAAGGATGAAAGTTCATCGCTTCCAGTATTATGTTGCAAAAGGTTTACCAGGGAAAACCATTTGGGGTACAGGCAGTTTTGCAAAAAGGGAGGTTTAAAGATATAGGATTAACATTTTACCACCTCCAATTGTAAAGCTATGGGGTTACCTACTCTGGTCCTGAAAGGGCAAAAATGCTCTTTACCTCTGAAATACAGAGCGCGCAGGAGTCTGTGGGATAACTTGTAAGAGATGCCAGTTCAAAAATGAAGGCGGGAGGCACTATCTTCACCAAAGGGGACTGCACAACTCTGAATGATTTCTTTCCCTGCACTGTCTAGTGGTATTAGTGTAGGGAGGAATATGGTAGAGAAACATTTTAAAACTGGTCTAATGTTACAAGGATATGACATATAATCAAGCATTGTAGGTTGTGGGTAATTTCTATGTAAATATGTACAAAACATCGCATTTGAGCTAAATAAGCAACCCCTTTCAGAGCAGAATTGATCATTTTGTAACAGAGGGCTTGTCTCTGAAATGATGTGTGTAATTTTGTGTGTGTGGGGGGGGGAGAGAAAAGAATGCTGAAATTGAGTTGAAGATTTAACTAGCCTGAACAAAACAGAAGAAATTGGGTTGCAACCTTCCATCTCTAGCTTAGTCTAAACCTCATACTTCTCAGCATCCAAAGCTCCCCAGGGTCCTGGTATACTCTTTCTTCCAAATAATAATCAGCAAACTGTCAGAGCTGTAGAAAGGTAGTTTTTGGTTAGTCTTTGGTGGATGTGGGTAATTTTAGGAACTATAGTCCAAAAATGAAATAAATAAAGTACAGGTGTACACTGGGGTGGCCTGTTGACATGTAGTACTGATAGCTTTAGAACAGGCAAAGGAGTATGCAAGGGTGTATGTCACACTGCACAAACATCATGAGTGCTGCAGGGTGGGATGAAGCACAAGCAGGAATTAAGATTGCTGTGAGAAACATCAACAACCTGAGACCTGCCGATATAGACAAATGCTTTTAATGCTTAACTGTCTAGGTTTAGGTTTTTAACATTGTTTTTATTTATTTATTTTTAATTTATTTAGTCGTATTTATATATGCCGCCCACTCAGGCAGAACCCGACTCAGGGCGGCATTACAACAAATTCTAAAAACATATAAAAACACCTTAAAAACTCCTTATCCCACCCATCCATCCTACCCACTCTAAAAAAGGAAGAGAGAGTTCTTAATTCTTTACGTAAGCCAGCAGGCGGGGACCGTGATCCCATTCGGGCCCCACACCTGCCCTGCCAGCCAGGTCTTCAATCCTTTCCTGAAGGGCAGCAATTCTCTTTGAAGTCTTAGATCTATTGGCAGGAGGTTCCAGAGAGTTGGTGCGGCCACGGAGAAGGCCCTCCTTCGGGTGCTAGACAGATGTGTACCCCTAACTGATGGCACCATTAGAGAGCCCCTCCGGTCCACTCTAGTTGGACGGGCAGACACTCTTGGGACGATGCGGTCTCTAAGGTATCCTGGCCCACTGCCATATAGGGCTTTAAAGGTCAAAACCAGCACCTTGAATTGCACCCGGAGACAAACTGGTAACCAGTGCAGCTCCCGAAGTAGCGGTGAGGCATGGGCATATCGCCCACATCCCATCACCACCCGGGCTGCCGCATTCTGGACCAGCTGCAGCCTCCGAATGGTCGTCAAGGGCAGCCCCATGTAGAGCGCATTACAATAATCTAGTCAGGAACTAACCAGAGCATGGGTGACCATAAGCAAGGAGCCCCGGTCCAGGAGCGTGCGCAATTGGCGAATCACCCGGAGTTGGGCAAAAGCCCTCCTGGCCACAGCCGCCACTTGTTCTTCCAGCAGCAGCCGTGAATCCAGAAGGACCCCCAAGTTGCGCACTGGGTCTGTCTGGGGCAAAACCGCCCCATCCAGTACCAAAGGTGGTAACTCCCTGGATAACACGGGGCCCCTTATCCACAGCCACTCTGTCTTGCTGGGATTCAGCCGAAGCCCATTGGCCCCCATCCAGACCCCAATGGCCTCCAGGCATCCGGATAGGATTTTAACAGCATCACTGGGGTCCCCACGGGCCGAGATATACAACTGGGTGTCATCCGCGTACTGATGGTACCGCACCCCGTGGGAACAAATGATCTCACCCAGTGGCTTCATGTAGATGTTAAATAAGAGGGGAGAAAGCACCGAGCCCTGAGGAACCCCATACTTGAGGGACCTAGGGCTGGACCTCTCACTCTCTAACCACACCGACTGGGTACGGCCCTCCAGAAAAGAGGAAAACCAGGACAACACAGTGCCCTGGATCCCCAATCCTTTGAGCCGTTCCAGAAGGATACCGTGGTCGACGGTATCGAAGGCCGCTGAGAGGTCAAGAAGAGCAAGGACAGATGGATAACCCCCGTCCCGCTCCCGCCAGAGATCATCCATTAGTGCGACCAATGCCGTCTCCGTACCATACCCGGGCCTGAATCCTGATTGAAAGGGGTCTAGATAATCCGCTTCCTCCAGGACACTCTGCAGCTGGCGCGCCACCGCCTTCTCCAAAACCTTACCCAAAAAGGGCAGGTTGGAAACCGGCCTGTAATTGTTAAGGTCAGCTGGGTCAAGGGATATTTTCTTCAGGAGGGGGCGCACCAAAGCATGTTTTAATGGTGCAGGAAATACCCCCTCCCGTAAGGATGCATTTATTATCGCCCCAACCCAGCCACCTGTCCCCACCCTGGAGGCTTTCACCAACCAGGTGGGACAGGGGTCCAAAGGACATGTAGTGGCACGTACAGCTGCAAGGAGCCTGTCCACTTCATCAGGGATAACAGGATCAAACTGATCCCAGATCGTACAGCAAGACTGTGCTCCGGCACCCCCCCGACCCTCCCCATCCACGCCGGGACTCAGTCCTGAACGAATCCGATCAATTTTCTCCACCAGATGGTCAGCAAAGTCCTCAGCTGAACCCTGCCAACCGGGCACCGATCTCCCCCTACCGAGGAGGGACCTGGTTACCCGGAACAGAGCGGCTGGGCGATTATCAGCGGAGGCAATAAGGGTGGTGAAGTATTGACGCCTCACCACCCCCATCGCCACTAGGTAGGCCCTAATAGCAGCTCTAGCCAGTGTCCAATCGGAGTCATCCCGGGTCTTCACCCAGCGGCGCTCTAGGCGTCTCTTTGCCCGTTTGAGATCCCGCAGTTCATCTGTGAACCACGGGGATGACCTAACCCCACGGGCGTGGAGAGGCCGCAGTGGCGCGATTTCATCCAAGGCTGCTGTTGCCGTCCTGTTCCACAGGTCGACAAGTGCCTCAGGTGAATCGTGGAGCCGATCCAGAGGAACATCCCCTAGTTCCCTCTGGAATCCATCTGGATCCATTAGTCGCCGAGGGCGGGCCATTTTAATAGGCCCTGCCTCCCTACGATGAAGCGTCGCCCCCAGGAAGTCAAGAGTCACCAGATAGTGATCTGACCATGGCACAGGTGAGATGGCTAAATCCTGTAATCTCAGGTCATTCTGCCACTGCTCCGACAAGAAAACTAAGTCTGGCATGTGACCACTGCCCCTGGTCGGACCCCGCACTACCTGAGTCAGGCCCATGGCTGCCATGGAAGCCGTGAACTCCCTTGCCACCTCAGAAGCCATCCCCAACGATGGCAAGTTGAAGTCCCCCAGAACCATGAGCCTCGGGAACTCCAACGCCAGCATCGAGGCGGCTTCGAGGAGCTCAGGCAGGGCATCCCTTACCCTGCAAGGGGGCAGGTACAGGAGTAAGATCCCCAACTGACCCTTGGGGCCCAACCGTAGAAGCAGGGCCTCACAACCAGACACTTGTGGAGCAGTGGCCCTAGCAATTCCCAAGGACTCCCTGGCAACAATGGCGACACCACCGCCCTTCCCCTCACCTCTAGGCTGGTGCCAGATACCGAACCCAGCTGGACACATATCCGAAAGAGGTACTCCATCTTCAGGTGTCAGCCAGGTTTCGGTGATGCATGCCAGGTCGGCCAGCCCCTCCTGGATAGCATCTTGAATCAGGGGGGCCTTATTACATACCGATCTGGCATTCACCAGCAGCAGCCTAAGGGTGGGGTCACTGTGGATCTGCTGCTCAGGACCCAGAGATGTACCTGCAGGGCTGAAATGAGGGACCGCACTTAAACATCGGGCCCGCATTCCCCGAGTGCGGCCCGCCCCATGGTACCCGCCATACCGCCCCATGCCCGTCACAACACCTATATGGATCCCTGGAACCTCCCTAGATGAAATGCTGCCCCTCCTTCCTGGCTGGCAGGACCAACTCTCTCTCTTCCCACCCCATCCACAATCCCCCCCCTGGTTCCAGCAACATGCATGGGCTCCCGGAACGAGCAGGGAGCGCTGGCAAGTCCCGGCGTCGACATCTCCTTCTTCTTCCCCCCAGGTGGGAAGGGCGGAGGCAGGGGGCGGGGGGACGTCCGTGCACGGCGGCAGCGTCTTCGGCTCCCTAGAGCCACGGGGAGCCCCTTTAAACTCCCTGCCCGATGGCGGGGGGCGGGGAGGGACATCCGTGCGCGGCGGCGGCGTCTTCGGCTCTTCAGAGCCACGGGGAGCCCTTTTAAACTCCCCGCCCGATGGCAGGGGGCGGGGAGGGACGTCCATGCGCGGCTGTGGCGTCTTCGGCTCTTCGGAGCCACGGGGAGCCCTTTTAAACTCCCCGCCTGATGGCAGGGGCGGGGAGGTACGTCCGTGCGCGGCGGCGGCGTCTTCGGCTCTTTAGAGCCACGGGGAGCCCTCTTAAACTCCCCGCCCGATGGCAGGGGGCGGGGAGGGATGTCCGTGCGCGGCGGCGGCGTCTTCGGCTCTTCAGAGCCACGGGGAGCCCTCTTAAACTCCCCGCCCGATGGCAGGGGGCGGGGAGGGACGTCCGTGCGCCGCGGCGGCGTCTTCGGCTCTTCAGAGCCACGGGGAGCCCTTTTAAACTCCCCGCCCGATGGCAGGGGGCGGGGAGGGACGTCCGTGCGCGGCGGCGGCGTCTTCGGCTCTTCAGAGCCACGGGGAGCCCTTTTAAACTCCCCGCCCGATGGCAGGGGGCGGGGAGGGGCGTCCGTGCGCCGCGGCGGCGTCTTCGGCTCTTCGGAGCCACGGGGAGCCCTCTTAAACTCCCCGCCCGATGGCAGGGGGTGGGGAGGGACGTCCGTGCACGGCGGCAGCGTCTTCGGCTCTTCAGAGCCACGGGGAGCCCTTTTAAACTCCCCGCCCGATGGCAGGGGGCGGGGAGGGACGTCCGTGCGCGGCGGCGGCGTCTTCGGCTCTTCAGAGCCACGGGGAGCCCCTTTAAACTCCCCGCCCGATGGCAGGGGGCGGGGAGGGACGTCCGTGCGCGGCGGCGGCGTCTTCGGCTCTTCGGAGCCACGGGGAGCCCTCTTAAACTCCCCGCCCGATGGCAGGGGGCGGGGAGGGACGTCCGTGCGCGGCGGCGGCGTCTTCGGCTCTTCGGAGCCACGGGGAGCCCTTTTAAACTCCCCGCCCGATGGCAGGGGGCGGGGAGGGACGTCCATGCGCGGCGGCGGCGTCTTCGGCTCTTCAGAGCCACGGGGAGCCCTTTTAAACTCCCCGCCCGATGGCAGGGGGTGGGGAGGGACGTCCGTGCGCCGCGGCGGAGTCTTCGGCTCTTCGGAGCCACGGGGAGCCCTTTTAAACTCCCCGCCCGATGGCAGGGGGCGGGGAGGGATGTCCATGCGCGGCGGCGGCGTCTTCGGCTCTTCAGAGCCACGGGGAGCCCTCTTAAACTCCCTGCCCGATGGCAGGGGGCGGGGAGGGACGTCCGTGCGCGGCGGCGGCGTCTTCGGCTCTTTGGAGCCACGGGGAGCCCTTTTAAACTCCCCGCCCGATGGCAGGGGGCGGGGAGGGACGTCCGTGCGCGGCGGCGGCGTCTTCGGCTCTTCGGAGCCACGGGGAGCCCTCTTAAACTCCCCGCCCGATGGCAGGGGCGGGGAGGTACGTCCGTGCGCGGCGGCGGCGTCTTCGGCTCTTTAGAGCCACGGGGAGCCCTCTTAAACTCCCCGCCCGATGGCAGGGGGCGGGGAGGGATGTCCGTGCGCGGCGGCGGCGTCTTCGGCTCTTCAGAGCCACGGGGAGCCCTCTTAAACTCCCCGCCCGATGGCAGGGGGCGGGGAGGGACGTCCGTGCGCCGCGGCGGCGTCTTCGGCTCTTCAGAGCCACGGGGAGCCCTTTTAAACTCCCCGCCCGATGGCAGGGGGCGGGGAGGGACGTCCGTGCGCGGCGGCGGCGTCTTCGGCTCTTCAGAGCCACGGGGAGCCCTTTTAAACTCCCCGCCCGATGGCAGGGGGCGGGGAGGGGCGTCCGTGCGCCGCGGCGGCGTCTTCGGCTCTTCGGAGCCACGGGGAGCCCTCTTAAACTCCCCGCCCGATGGCAGGGGGTGGGGAGGGACGTCCGTGCACGGCGGCAGCGTCTTCGGCTCTTCAGAGCCACGGGGAGCCCTTTTAAACTCCCCGCCCGATGGCAGGGGGCGGGGAGGGACGTCCGTGCGCGGCGGCGGCGTCTTTGGCTCTTCAGAGCCACGGGGAGCCCCTTTAAACTCCCCGCCCGATGGCAGGGGGCGGGGAGGGACGTCCGTGCGCAGCGGCGGCGTCTTCGGCTCTTCGGAGCCACGGGGAGCCCTCTTAAACTCCCCGCCCGATGGCAGGGGGCGGGGAGGGACGTCCGTGCACGGCGGCGGCGTCTTCGGCTCTTCGGAGCCACGGGGAGCCCTTTTAAACTCCCCGCCCGATGGCAGGGGGCGGGGAGGGACGTCCATGCGCGGCGGCGGCGTCTTCGGCTCTTCAGAGCCACGGGGAGCCCTTTTAAACTCCCCGCCCGATGGCAGGGGGTGGGGAGGGACGTCCGTGCGCCGCGGCGGAGTCTTCGGCTCTTCGGAGCCACGGGGAGCCCTTTTAAACTCCCCGCCCGATGGCAGGGGGCGGGGAGGGATGTCCATGCGCGGCGGCGGCGTCTTCGGCTCTTCAGAGCCACGGGGAGCCCTCTTAAACTCCCTGCCCGATGGCAGGGGGCGGGGAGGGACGTCCGTGCGCGGCGGCGGCGTCTTCGGCTCTTTGGAGCCACGGGGAGCCCTTTTAAACTCCCGGCCCGATGGCAGGGGGCGGGGAGGGACGTCCGTGCGCGGCGGCGGCGTCTTCGGCTCTTCGGAGCCACGGGGAGCCCTCTTAAACTCCCCGCCCGATGGCAGGGGCGGGGAGGGACGACCGTGCGCGGCGGCGGCGTCTTCGGCTCTTCAGAGCCACGGGGAGCCCTTTTAAACTCCCCGCCCGATGGCAGGGGGTGGGGAGGGACGTACGTGCGCCGCGGCGGCGTCTTCGGCTCTTCAGAGCCACGGGGAGCCCTTTTAAACTCCCCGCCCGATGGCAGGGGGCGGGGAGGGACGTCCGTGCACAGCGGCGGCGTCTTCGGCTCTTCAGAGCCACGGGGAGCCCTCTTAAACTCCCCGCCCGATGGCAGGGGGCGGGGAGGGACGTCCGTGCGCGGCGGCGGCGTCTTCGGCTCTTCAGAGCCACGGGGAGCCCTTTTAAACTCCCCGCCTGATGGCAGGGGCGGGGAGGTACGTCCGTGCGCGGCGGCGGCGTCTTCGGCTCTTTAGAGCCACGGGGAGCCCTCTTAAACTCCCCGCCCGATGGCAGGGGGCGGGGAGGGATGTCCGTGCGCGGCGGCGGCGTCTTCGGCTCTTCAGAGCCACGGGGAGCCCTCTTAACCTCCCCGCCCGATGGCAGGGGGCGGGGAGGGACGTCCGTGCGCCGCAGCGGCGTCTTCGGCTCTTCAGAGCCACGGGGAGCCCTTTTAAACTCCCCGCCCGATGGCAGGGGGCGGGGAGGGACGTCCGTGCGCGGCGGCGGCGTCTTCGGCTCTTCAGAGCCACGGGGAGCCCTTTTAAACTCCCCGCCCGATGGCAGGGGGCGGGGAGGGGCGTCCGTGCGCCGCGGCGGCGTCTTCGGCTCTTCGGAGCCACGGGGAGCCCTCTTAAACTCCCCGCCCGATGGCAGGGGGTGGGGAGGGACGTCCGTGCACGGCGGCAGCGTCTTCGGCTCTTCAGAGCCACGGGGAGCCCTTTTAAACTCCCCGCCCGATGGCAGGGGGCGGGGAGGGACGTCCGTGCGCGGCGGCGGCGTCTTCGGCTCTTCAGAGCCACGGGGAGCCCCTTTAAACTCCCCGCCCGATGGCAGGGGGCGGGGAGGGACGTCCGTGCGCGGCGGCGGCGTCTTCGGCTCTTCGGAGCCACGGGGAGCCCTCTTAAACTCCCCGCCCGATGGCAGGGGGCGGGGAGGGACGTCCGTGCGCGGCGGTGGCGTCTTCGGCTCTTCAGAGCCACGGGGAGCCCTTTTAAACTCCCCGCCCGATGGCAGGGGGCGGGGAGGGACGTCCATGCGCGGCGGCGGCGTCTTCGGCTCTTCAGAGCCACGGGGAGCCCTTTTAAACTCCCCGCCCGATGGCAGGGGGCGGGGAGGGACGTCCGTGCGCGGCGGCGGCGTCTTCGGCTCTTTGGAGCCACGGGGAGCCCTTTTAAACTCCCCGCCCGATGGCAGGGGGCGGGGAGGGACGTCCGTGCGCGGCGGCGGCGTCTTCGGCTCTTCGGAGCCACGGGGAGCCCTCTTAAACTCCCCGCCCGATGGCAGGGGCGGGGAGGTACGTCCGTGCGCGGCGGCGGCGTCTTCGGCTCTTTAGAGCCACGGGGAGCCCTCTTAAACTCCCCGCCCGATGGCAGGGGGCGGGGAGGGATGTCCGTGCGCGGCGGCGGCGTCTTCGGCTCTTCAGAGCCACGGGGAGCCCTCTTAAACTCCCCGCCCGATGGCAGGGGGCGGGGAGGGACGTCCGTGCGCCGCGGCGGCGTCTTCGGCTCTTCAGAGCCACGGGGAGCCCTTTTAAACTCCCCGCCCGATGGCAGGGGGCGGGGAGGGACGTCCGTGCGCGGCGGCGGCGTCTTCGGCTCTTCAGAGCCACGGGGAGCCCTTTTAAACTCCCCGCCCGATGGCAGGGGGCGGGGAGGGGCGTCCGTGCACCGCGGCGGCGTCTTCGGCTCTTCGGAGCCACGGGGAGCCCTCTTAAACTCCCCGCCCGATGGCAGGGGGTGGGGAGGGACGTCCGTGCACGGCGGCAGCGTCTTCGGCTCTTCAGAGCCACGGGGAGCCCTTTTAAACTCCCCGCCCGATGGCAGGGGGCGGGGAGGGACGTCCGTGCGCGGCGGCGGCGTCTTCGGCTCTTCTGAGCCACGGGGAGCCCCTTTAAACTCCCCGCCCGATGGCAGGGGGCGGGGAGGGACGTCCGTGCGCAGCGGCGGCGTCTTCGGCTCTTCGGAGCCACGGGGAGCCCTCTTAAACTCCCCGCCCGATGGCAGGGGGCGGGGAGGGACGTCCGTGCACGGCGGCGGCGTCTTCGGCTCTTCGGAGCCACGGGGAGCCCTTTTAAACTCCCCGCCCGATGGCAGGGGGCGGGGAGGGACGTCCATGCGCGGCGGCGGCGTCTTCGGCTCTTCAGAGCCACGGGGAGCCCTTTTAAACTCCCCGCCCGATGGCAGGGGGTGGGGAGGGACGTCCGTGCGCCGCGGCGGAGTCTTCGGCTCTTCGGAGCCACGGGGAGCCCTTTTAAACTCCCCGCCCGATGGCAGGGGGCGGGGAGGGACGTCCATGCGCGGCGGCGGCGTCTTCGGCTCTTCAGAGCCACGGGGAGCCCTCTTAAACTCCCCGCCCGATGGCAGGGGGTGGGGAGGGACGTACGTGCGCCGCGGCGGCGTCTTCGGCTCTTCAGAGCCACGGGGAGCCCCTTTAAACTCCCCGCCCGATGGCAGGGGGTGGGGAGGGACGTACGTGCGCCGCGGCGGCGTCTTCGGCTCTTCAGAGCCACGGGGAGCCCCTTTAAACTCCCCGCCCGATGGCAGGGGGCGGGGAGGGACGTCCGTGCACAGCGGCGGCGTCTTCGGCTCTTCAGAGCCACGGGGAGCCCTCTTAAACTCCCCGCCCGATGGCAGGGGGCGGGGAGGGACGTCCGTGCGCGGCGGCGGCGTCTTCGGCTCTTCAGAGCCACGGGGAGCCCTTTTAAACTCCCCGCCTGATGGCAGGGGCGGGGAGGTACGTCCGTGCGCGGCGGCGGCGTCTTCGGCTCTTTAGAGCCACGGGGAGCCCTCTTAAACTCCCCGCCCGATGGCAGGGGGCGGGGAGGGATGTCCGTGCGCGGCGGCGGCGTCTTCGGCTCTTCAGAGCCACGGGGAGCCCTCTTAAACTCCCCGCCCGATGGCAGGGGGCGGGGAGGGACGTCCGTGCGCCGCAGCGGCGTCTTCGGCTCTTCAGAGCCACGGGGAGCCCTTTTAAACTCCCCGCCCGATGGCAGGGGGCGGGGAGGGACGTCCGTGCGCGGCGGCGGCGTCTTCGGCTCTTCAGAGCCACGGGGAGCCCTTTTAAACTCCCCGCCCGATGGCAGGGGGCGGGGAGGGGCGTCCGTGCGCCGCGGCGGCGTCTTCGGCTCTTCGGAGCCACGGGGAGCCCTCTTAAACTCCCCGCCCGATGGCAGGGGGTGGGGAGGGACGTCCGTGCACGGCGGCAGCGTCTTCGGCTCTTCAGAGCCACGGGGAGCCCTTTTAAACTCCCCGCCCGATGGCAGGGGGTGGGGAGGGACGTCCGTGCGCCGCGGCGGAGTCTTCGGCTCTTCGGAGCCACGGGGAGCCCTCTTAAACTCCCCGCCCGATGGCAGGGGGCGGGGAGGGACGTCCGTGCGCGGCGGCGGCGTCTTCGGCTCTTCAGAGCCACAGGGTGCCCTTTTAAACTCCCCGCCCGATGGCAGGGGGCGGGGAGGGACGTCCGTGCGCGGCGGCGGCGTCTTCGGCTCTTCGGAGCCACGGGGAGCCCTCTTAAACTCCCCGCCCGATGGCAGGGGGTGGGGAGGGACGTCCGTGCACGGCGGCAGCGTCTTCGGCTCTTCAGAGCCACGGGGAGCCCTTTTAAACTCCCCGCCCGATGGCAGGGGGCGGGGAGGGACGTCCGTGCGCGGCGGCGGCGTCTTCGGCTCTTCAGAGCCACGGGGAGCCCCTTTAAACTCCCCGCCCGATGGCAGGGGGCGGGGAGGGACGTCCGTGCACAGCGGCGGCGTCTTCGGCTCTTCAGAGCCACGGGGAGCCCTCTTAAACTCCCCGCCCGATGGCAGGGGGCGGGGAGGGACGTCCGTGCGCGGCGGCGGCGTCTTCGGCTCTTCAGAGCCACGGGGAGCCCTTTTAAACTCCCCGCCTGATGGCAGGGGCGGGGAGGTACGTCCGTGCGCGGCGGCGGCGTCTTCGGCTCTTTAGAGCCACGGGGAGCCCTCTTAAACTCCCCGCCCGATGGCAGGGGGCGGGGAGGGATGTCCGTGCGCGGCGGCGGCGTCTTCGGCTCTTCAGAGCCACGGGGAGCCCTCTTAAACTCCCCGCCCGATGGCAGGGGGCGGGGAGGGACGTCCGTGCGCCGCGGCGGCGTCTTCGGCTCTTCAGAGCCACGGGGAGCCCTTTTAAACTCCCCGCCCGATGGCAGGGGGCGGGGAGGGACGTCCGTGCGCGGCGGCGGCGTCTTCGGCTCTTCAGAGCCACGGGGAGCCCTTTTAAACTCCCCGCCCGATGGCAGGGGGCGGGGAGGGGCGTCCGTGCGCCGCGGCGGCGTCTTCGGCTCTTCGGAGCCACGGGGAGCCCTCTTAAACTCCCCGCCCGATGGCAGGGGGTGGGGAGGGACGTCCGTGCACGGCGGCAGCGTCTTCGGCTCTTCAGAGCCACGGGGAGCCCTTTTAAACTCCCCGCCTGATGGCAGGGGGCGGGGAGGGACGTCCGTGCGCGGCGGCGGCGTCTTCGGCTCTTCAGAGCCACGGGGAGCCCCTTTAAACTCCCCGCCCGATGGCAGGGGGCGGGGAGGGACGTCCGTGCGCGGCGGCGGCGTCTTCGGCTCTTCGGAGCCACGGGGAGCCCTCTTAAACTCCCCGCCCGATGGCAGGGGGCGGGGAGGGACGTCCGTGCGCGGCGGTGGCGTCTTCGGATCTTCAGAGCCACGGGGAGCCCTTTTAAACTCCCCGCCCGATGGCAGGGGGCGGGGAGGGACGTCCATGCGCGGCGGCGGCGTCTTCGGCTCTTCAGAGCCACGGGGAGCCCTTTTAAACTCCCCGCCCGATGGCAGGGGGTGGGGAGGGACGTCCGTGCGCCGCGGCGGAGTCTTCGGCTCTTCGGAGCCACGGGGAGCCCTCTTAAACTCCCCGCCCGATGGCAGGGGGCGGGGAGGGACGTCCGTGCGCGGCGGCGGCGTCTTCGGCTCTTCAGAGCCACAGGGTGCCCTTTTAAACTCCCCGCCCGATGGCAGGGGGCGGGGAGGGACGTCCGTGCGCGGCGGCGGCGTCTTCGGCTCTTCAGAGCCACGGGGAGCCCTTTTAAACTCCCCGCCCGATGGCAGGGGGCGGGGAGGGGCGTCCGTGCGCCGCGGCGGCGTCTTCGGCTCTTCGGAGCCACGGGGAGCCCTCTTAAACTCCCCGCCCGATGGCAGGGGGTGGGGAGGGACGTCCGTGCACGGCGGCAGCGTCTTCGGCTCTTCAGAGCCACGGGGAGCCCTTTTAAACTCCCCGCCCGATGGCAGGGGGCGGGGAGGGACGTCCGTGCGCGGCGGCGGCGTCTTCGGCTCTTCAGAGCCACGGGGAGCCCCTTTAAACTCCCCGCCCGATGGCAGGGGGCGGGGAGGGACGTCCGTGCGCGGCAGCGGCGTCTTCGGCTCTTCGGAGCCACGGGGAGCCCTCTTAAACTCCCCGCCCGATGGCAGGGGGCGGGGAGGGACGTCCGTGCGCGGCGGTGGCGTCTTCGGCTCTTCAGAGCCACGGGGAGCCCTTTTAAACTCCCCGCCCGATGGCAGGGGGCGGGGAGGGACGTCCATGCGCGGCGGCGGCGTCTTCGGCTCTTCAGAGCCACGGGGAGCCCTTTTAAACTCCCCGCCCGATGGCAGGGGGTGGGGAGGGACGTCCGTGCGCCGCGGCGGAGTCTTCGGCTCTTCGGAGCCACGGGGAGCCCTCTTAAACTCCCCGCCCGATGGCAGGGGGCGGGGAGGGACGTCCGTGCGCGGCGGCGGTGTCTTCGGCTCTTCAGAGCCACAGGGTGCCCTTTTAAACTCCCCGCCCGATGGCAGGGGGCGGGGAGGGACGTCCGTGCGCGGCGGCGGCGTCTTCGGCTCTTCAGAGCCACGGGGAGCCCTTTTAAACTCCCCGCCCGATGGCAGGGGGCGGGGAGGGGCGTCCGTGCGCCGCGGCGGCGTCTTCGGCTCTTCGGAGCCACGGGGAGCCCTCTTAAACTCCCCGCCCGATGGCAGGGGGTGGGGAGGGACGTCCGTGCACGGCGGCAGCGTCTTCGGCTCTTCAGAGCCACGGGGAGCCCTTTTAAACTCCCCGCCCGATGGCAGGGGGCGGGGAGGGACGTCCGTGCGCGGCGGCGGCGTCTTCGGCTCTTCAGAGCCACGGGGAGCCCCTTTAAACTCCCCGCCCGATGGCAGGGGGCGGGGAGGGACGTCCGTGCGCGGCGGCGGCGTCTTCGGCTCTTCGGAGCCACGGGGAGCCCTCTTAAACTCCCCGCCCGATGGCAGGGGGCGGGGAGGGACGTCCGTGCGCGGCGGTGGCGTCTTCGGCTCTTCAGAGCCACGGGGAGCCCTTTTAAACTCCCCGCCCGATGGCAGGGGGCGGGGAGGGACGTCCATGCGCGGCGGCGGCGTCTTCGGCTCTTCAGAGCCACGGGGAGCCCTTTTAAACTCCCCGCCCGATGGCAGGGGGTGGGGAGGGACGTCCGTGCGCCGCGGCGGAGTCTTCGGCTCTTCGGAGCCACGGGGAGCCCTCTTAAACTCCCCGCCCGATGGCAGGGGGCGGGGAGGGACGTCCGTGCGCGGCGGCGGCATCTTCGGCTCTTCAGAGCCACGGGGAGCCCTTTTAAACTCCCCGCCTGATGGCAGGGGGCGGGGAGGTACGTCCGTGCGCGGCGGCGGCGTCTTCGGCTCTTCTGAGCCACGGGGAGCCCTCTTAAACTCCCCGCCCGATGGCAGGGGGTGGGGAGGGACGTCCGTGCGCGGCAGCTGCGTCTTCGGCTCTTCAGAGCCACGGGGAGCCCTTTTAAACTCCCCGCCCGATGGCAGGGGGCGGGGAGGGACGTCCGTGCGCCGCGGCGGCGTCTTCGGCTCTTCAGAGCCACGGGGAGCCCTCTTAAACTCCCCACCCGATGGCAGGGGGCGGGGAGGGACGTCCGTGCGCCGCGGCAGCGTCTTCGGCTCTTCAGAGCCACGGGGAGCCCTCTTAAACTCCCCGCCCGATGGCAGGGGGCGGGGAGGGACGTCCGTGCGCGGCGGCGGCGTCTTCGGCTCTTCTGAGCCACGGGGAGCCCTCTTAAACTCCCCGCCCGATGGCAGGGGGTGGGGAGGGACGTCCGTGCGCGGCAGCTGCGTCTTCGGCTCTTCAGAGCCACGGGGAGCCCTTTTAAACTCCCCGCCCGATGGCAGGGGGCGGGGAGGGACGTCCGTGCGCCGCGGCGGCGTCTTCGGCTCTTCAGAGCCACGGGGAGCCCTCTTAAACTCCCCACCCGATGGCAGGGGGCGGGGAGGGACGTCCGTGCGCCGCGGCAGCGTCTTCGGCTCTTCAGAGCCACGGGGAGCCCTCTTAAACTCCCCGCCCGATGGCAGGGGGCGGGGAGGGACGTCCGTGCGCGGCGGCGGCGTCTTCGGCTCTTCAGAGCCACGGGGAGCCCTCTTAAACTCCCCGCCCGATGGCAGGGGGCGGGGAGGGACGTCCGTGCGCGGCGGCGGCGGCTTCGGCTCTTCAGAGCCACGGGGAGCCCTCTTAAACTCCCCGCCCGATGGCAGGGGGTGGGGTTGAGTGCTTTTAGCTAATGCTGTTTTAGTTGTGTTATTGTTTTGTATTGTATTACATGTTAGCCACCCTGAGTGGTGTCCCCACCAGGAGGGTGGGTTATAAATATTTTTATAAATAAATATATTTATAAATAAATAAAATAAATAAATAATAAAACTCACCAAATATACAGACAAGGAACGAACTCTAGGAATAGACAGGGGCAAGGCTTGTGATGAGAATGCAGGGCCCTCTGTGATGCCCTTTACACTTTTAAGATGCAAAAAGCAGCCTAGCATGCACTATCTGTTATCTTACAGCTCACAGATGTGAAATTGCAAAACAGGGAGTGGAGATTGTGGAACTTTAAATGTTGCTTTTTAGGCCAAAAATATATGTTGGCTTAAAGATTATGGGAGGCACAATCAATGCTAAATATCCTACAGCATAGGTTTTGAAATTTTTTGCTACACTGAATACCTAGCACGTGGCTTCTTTTATTTTTATAATGTTGGATTGGGGCCGTGAGGAGGCCCTTAGGATCCCGGAGGAGACTGGTCAAAGGAACGACACGAGACAAGATGGAGCGAAGACCAGTGGTTTATTGAGGAAAAGACATCATCATTTATAGGAATTCAAGGCAGCGTGTGATAGAATCGTCATCTGACAGAAAATCATATCACCCATTTACCCGGGTTAATGGGAAATCTCTCTTGGGGAAGTTAATTAACTGGGGCAAACACTGACAGGGGAAATCCATTGTTCGGGGCTTACACCAAGGTAAATATGGCCTCTATTTGCACTTCGGCTTGGGCTGATCTGTGAGTCAGTAACTGCCTAATACGTAACGGAGGTTAGTGATTCGCTTCTCTCAGCGGAATCGCTGGTCAGGTCATATGTGGGTGAATCAACCCTTATGATTAATTCGCCCCCCCCCCCAATTTCCATGCTGGCAAGGGCCAGAGGCCAGGAGTCTGCTCGACTGGTTTGACCTCTGCCAGAGGCCGTTTGTGCCAAGTGCATGCGGAATCCGCATCCCCCCTTTTTCTGTTATTTATGGACCTGACAGGCGACCCTGCGTAAGATGGGCATCAGCTGGTGTACGGGAACGACGCTTCGGGGTTCCCCCCACGGGGGGCATCTCGATAGCAGCGAGGGAATACATTGCATGAAACAACATCCTGCTATGCTTAGTATTACCACCCCCGTAATCACCTTGAGCGTTGTCTGGAGCCACCCCCATGGGAGCCATGACCACAAGGAATTCCACCAATCCCATGAAGAACCCTCCTTGATGTTCTTGACTAGGGTGTGAAGATCTGTGAGCTGGCTCTGTACCTTACGGGTATTGTCGGTGAGATTAAAGCAACACATGCCATGAACAGATTCGCAACCAAATGATGTAACAACAGAAGGTAGTCTATGGCTGCTCGATTGTCTAGGATGGCATGGCGAAGCTCTGCCTGCTCCTGGTTGAGCAGCGCTATCGCTGAGGAGGTATGGTTAATGGCCTTTGCTAATCCGCAAGCCAATTGACCAATTCTCCGAGCGTTGCCGACGGCTAAGCCTGGCACGCCAAGTATGCTGACTGCCAACGAGACGTATTCAGCTGGACTCAGGACCCTAATGTTGCTATCACATGAGCTGTCTAACTGGGTGGCACGAGTGCGCCGTATGGGTGCGGAAACATTTATGCTTGGGGTAACCATATCCCTAGTGGGGAGTAACAATGTCAAGCGACTGATACAACATATGGAATCTGATACATTTGCGGGAATGTAGTACCAAGTGTACTGGTTGCATGTAAAGAACCAACCCGAAGGTAGGGTAACATGAGCATACATTGCGCCAAGTGTCTGTGGGTTATTACAAGTCCAGTTGCCGCTGCCGACTTCGAGGCAACGGCGCCTACGGCCGACTGCGGAGCAGCTGGTCATTCGAGCACAAGTAGAGTTCGGGCTGACCGCCACTCGAGGGGTGTGGAGAGTGGCTGCATCAGCCAGCAAAGTCATGGTTAGCCGCATTTCCCAGCGGGCATATTCTGAGGAGCTTGCTGGGAGGTATGGGCTGAAAATCTGTTTCACTAGCCAGTCGCCATCCCTGGGGTGCGTGCCTGGAGTGTGGCACACTGGGATGAGACAGGTGCTCAGAATTGAGGCAGAACCAATGTCCTGCTTCAGGCAAAAATCGGACTGGTTGACGAGACCCGCCAACCTTTCCCATATGTTGTAATGCATCCTGGCAGAGAGATCTCCGCCTGGCATCAAATCGTTGGCCTTCAGTGAGGCTGCCTGAATGCCTCCCCCCTCAAGTAGGGAGAGGGTCAGGATGATGGTGACTGCCACGGAGTTGGCATTGATCTGGGCAAAGACTGCAGCTACGAAGTTCTCTGGTGTTGGTTCCCTCTCCTCGCGTTGGAGGACGTCCCGGGCCTCACTGCAAAGGGTCTTGACCGTCCCCCAGGTGATCCTCGGCGCTGTCGTCCGTAGTCGCTGCTTCTCGCACCGGGTCCCCTCGGTCAGGGTGAGGTCCTCCATCTCCGGGATCGGACTCGGGTCGGTCTGGGTCCACGCCATGTGGTTCCAAGTGAGGCTTAACACACCGAGCTGGAATCCAGATGACCTGTAGGAGACATAACTGCAGCATACCCTCTTCCCCAGGTTACGAGTGGCACCGGGCCCCTCCAGGAAGGGTCCGGTGGCACCCGGTAACGAACCAGCGGTCGCGGGAGAGCTTCCGAACGGCGGAAGTGTTTCTCCTGTGGCGTGCAATCGGAAAAAACATTAAGGTGATTGTACGTGAACAATACCTTATTCAGACAATGCTGTGCCTGACCCTGTGACTTGGGGAGGGCTGGTGGCTCCCCCCTTTCTGTTTGTTTGTCAATATAGGACTTGAGCGTCCGATTGACTCGTTCCACAATCGCTTGCCCCTGCGGATTGTAAGGAACACCAAAGGTATGCTTAATATCCCAGGTGGCCATGAAGTTAGCTAACTGCCTGGAACTGTAGGACGGGGCGTTATCGGTTTTCACGTGCCGAGGTTTGCCCATCACCGCGAAGCAGGCTAGGAGGTGCTGTTCCACATGGGAAGCGGTCTCCCCTTTTTGCGCTGTGGCCCAAACGAATTGCGAGAAGGTATCAATGCAAACGTGCATGTACTGCCATCTGCCAAACTGCGGGACATGTGTGACGTCCATTTGCCACACCTGGTTAGCCTCTGTCCCTCGTGGGTTGACCCCCCACGAGGGCCCCCCCGGTGCCCCTGCACAATGCTGACAAGAGCGAACTATGCCTTGGGCTTGAGAAAGTGGCAGGTTAAACTGTCTGGCGAGCGCTTTGGCATTCTGATGAAAGAATGCATGACTCTGAATTGGAGTAGTGAAAACACCTAACACTGATCGTTGCTGAATTTCCTTTGCGGCCGCATCCGCTCTGATATCGCCTGCGGAGATTGGACCCGGTAGGTCCTGGTGACTTTGAATGTGGGCAATATAGAGCGCTTCCGTGCGGTTTCGCAAGTGAAATTAAGCTGTGAGGAACAGACTCAGCAAATTTTTGTCTATCGCGGGAGTGATGTATGCTCCCGGTAGACTGTGAAGCAAATTCCTAACATACTGACTGTCAGTAATAATGTTTAGGCGTTCTTTGGCGAAGGTGCACAAGGCGAGGTTCACCGCTGCCAACTCTGCCCGCTGTGCGGACTTCTGTGGAAGAGTTAGAAGCGTGCGCCAAGCCTGGCCCTCCTGCCAAGTTAAGACGCCGTATGTGCGACCCCCATCTGTAAAAACTGTTCTGGCCCCCTGAAGTGGAACCAGCGAGATCAATTCATACAAGCTGACTGTCTGCGTTTGAAGTGAGACGAGTCTGGGGTCCTTTGGCAAATGGTATGCCAAGCATCCGGTGAATCCTTCCAAGGCAATTGGAAGCGAGTCACCGAGCTGCATCAGCTGCTGAATTTGCTCTTTGGTGAACGGGACCACGATTTTTGCTAAGTCGTGCCCTGAAATGTCTCTAGCTCTCAGCCTTCCGCGGTAGACCACCGCAGAGACCAATTCTTGGGGAGGAACGATATTTCGGGAAGAGGTGTTCGGTAAATACACCCATTCCACGATACTCGCTCCTTTCTCGGAGTCCACTCCTAGGGCTCCGGTGAACATGGATCCGTCCCGAACGATGTACAAGTTCAGGATCGGGGCATATGGCCCCTGAGCAATCCTGTCCACCCACCTCTGACTGAGAATTTGGTTGACTTTCTCGAGAGCCAAGCGTGCTTCTCGAGGAATTTGTATCCGGTCTGCCGGCTGCTTACCTAGCGTTAGCAGCGAGAAGAGCGGTTTTAAAAGATCCGTATCCAATCTGAAATACGGTCTGGCCCAATTAATGTTACCCAAAACTTGCTGCAATTCTACCAAGGTGACTGAGTCTTTCAAGTTGATCTGAGGCAAAACTGGTGCTGCGAAGGAACGGAGAAGCCGATGACCCAAGTATGAGAAGGGCTCAATTCTCTGCACTTTCTCTGGGGCAATGAGTAAACCTTTCTCCCCCAGGCTGGCCTGGAGGTCTGTAAACATTTCGCTGCCGAGTTGCGGCGCTGTGACCAAGATATCGTCCATGAAATGGCACACTAAGGCTGTGGGGTGAAGGTTTCAAAACTTTGCCAGTGCGTTGTGAACATAAATTTGGCACAGGGTGGGCGAATTGAGCATCCCCTGTGGCAAAAATTCCCACGCGTAACGCTGCGTCGGCTCGCTGTGGTTCACAACCGGCACCGTAAAGGCGAACCTTTCCCGGTCTCTGGGGTCTAAGGGAATAGTGTAAAAGCAATCCTTGAGGTCTACGACCAGGATCTCCCAAACCTCAGGAATCATATTCGGATTTGGGATGCCGCATTGGAGCGGACCCATTGGCTGTATGCATTTATTGATCTCCCTGAGATCGTGGAGGAGTCGCCACTTCCCCGACTTCTTCTTGATGACAAAAATGGGCGAATACCAAGGACTAGTGGACTGTTCTATATGTCCTGCGTCTAGCTGTTCTTTAACCAGCTGCTTTAGGGCGACTAATTTCTCCCCCACTACCGGCCATTGTTCCACCCAGACTGGCGTGTTGGTGAGCCATTTAAGTGGCAATGCCATTACCCGAAGGTGAGAGTGGCACCGTACTGCTGTAAAATGTCTCAGCCCCAAAGGTTGATGTGCACGTCCAGAATGTGCGGCCGAATGACCACTGTGCCGTCAGCCTTAGGGATCGTGACTTCCACCCACTCCCGGCTTCTAAACGCTTCTTGGATGCTGCCTACGCCACACACATCGGAGACCGGCTCAATGGCCCACTCCCGTGGCCACTGGCTTCGGCTGACCACGCTGATGTCAGCTCCGGTATCGAGCAACCCTGAGAATGATTTTTTATTCAAAAATACCTCAATAACTGGTCGCTGTTTCCACTCAATGTTGGTCTCCACTGTCGCTAAGACCTGGTATACTTGCACTGCCTCACTTGCGCTCGAGCGGTCTTCTGACCCGGACCCTGCGCTGTCCCTGAGCCTTCCCTGGCTATCTGCTGGCGAGTTACAAGGAACCATAATCAGTTGCGCTAATGTGTCTCCCTTGTGAATGGTCTGGGGTAGGTGCGTCCAGAGTTGAACTTGGAGAACACCTGAAAAATTTGAGTCAATGACTCCCGGAATTACAAGAATTCTGCGTGCTCCTGCTACACTGCGAGGCAAAACTAAACCTATGAAGCCTTTGGGCAGGGGTCCCATGTACTGGGAATCCACCAGATAGACTGTGCCTGGCAAGTCGCATGTGATGACCGCCTGGCAAGTCAATTCTAGCCCTGTACTACCCTTGGGGCTGGCCTGCGCCTTCGCAATGCCTGGAATGTGAATTGAATCTAGTCTAGCTCTGGCTCGCCCAGAGCAAGGGAAGCCTCTGTTTGGACCGGGGCCAGAGACGTGCCCGCGTTCCGGTTTCCCGAATTCGGACAGTATCTGGACCAATGGTAGCCTTTCTTACACTTCGGACACGGGGTGGTTGGAGCCTTGGAACGGCCGGAATGTTGTCCGCCGCTCTTGCATCGGCACTCCCTAGCGAAGTGACCGACCTTGCCACAATTGTGACATGCTCCCTTGGGTCGGGGTTTCCTGCCTCCTTGCACCGCTGCTGCCAGCAGACCCATTTTGTAGGAGTCTGTGCCAACGTCGGCGCAAGCTCTAATCATGTCCGTGAGAGTCAAGTCGGGACGGTTACCCAGTGACTGCAAGATCTTACGGCAGTCGAGATTGGCGTTGTCTTTAGCCAATTTCATCATGAGCTCTTGTTGGGCTTGCTCATTATCGATCTGTCTACTAATCGCTTCCTCTAAGCGATTGACAAAGTCCATGTAGGACTCCTGGGCGCCCTGTTTGACTGCAGTGTAATTTTTGGCCACTTTGCCAGATGCTGGGACTTTGAGGAAAGCCCTGAAGGCCGCCTCAGCTGACATCTGAAGAGTGGCAAGTGGCAAGTTGGTCTGCGCATCGATGGATTCGAAGGCACCTGAACCATATAACTGGTCAGGAAGTACTGCCCCTCCCATCCTGGCAGCCCTTGTCTGAGCCTTGAGGCGAAACTCGCTGTCCCATAGCAAATACTGGCTGGGGTTGAGCATCATCCGCATGACGGCTTTCCAGTCGTGCGGGATGAACATGGTGTTCTCGCACACTTGCTGAAGCGTGCCCCTAGTGAAACGACTTTGGAGTCCTGTCTCTGTAATGGCCTTCCGTATAGCCATGAGGAGCTTATACGGGACTGGTGAATGAACTACCTGCTGCTGCCCTGTGAGGGCATCCATTTCCAAGCGAATTGGACAAATCTGACTAAGCTCAGCTAACTCTTCTGCTGGCAATTCCCCCTTCCTGATCTCTTCCTCAACTGTGCGCTGAAGGGCACTCTTAGTTTGGGAACCTGTAGCTGTCAGAGAAGCGCCTCCGCTCCCCATTCCATGCATTCCACCGGTGACGTCTGCAGCTGTCACCGAGGGAAAGCTCCCTACACTACTCTGCTTAAACTGAAGTGACGGATAGAGCGCCGTGGGCGCCGATGGTTGTGCTGGTGCTGGGGGTTCTTTAGCCTCTACCCGGACTGGGTCTACCTCTGCTATAAGTCTCCTACATTTGCTCCATGTGCGAATTATGCCCTTGGGAGCTTTCGGGGGTTGCTGAATGCAGTCACCTATCTGATCCCAGAGCTGAAGGGTTAGCGTACCTGCTTCTGGGTAAAGCAGGCAGTGTTCCCTCAAGAACACCAAAAGTCTCGCTAGCTCTCCACTGTGAAACCTTATCTGATACACCCTGGCCAAGATTTTGAATTCCTCCTCATGAATTCTTTGGCTGGCGGACGGACGTTGCCGCTGAGGACGTCCCCATATTACCTGCGAGGGTCCTCTGAAGTCTCCTTCTCGGGACGAGTCGACGCGTCTGTAGTTCAGGCAATAGGTTTTGCGTGACGAATCTCTGGGTAGAGCTCGGAGCGTGGCCTGCCGCCACGGGCCCTCGGTGGCCTCTGCGCTGTCAGGGGTTCACAGCCGACCCTGAGCGGAATGCGTTTTTCCGTGCTGCAAGCCGCCACGAAAGTCGGAGCAAGCTGTAGGATGCCTCTCTGTAATGCCTCATCGCGGAACCGTCCTCCCGATCGGCTGGCTTCTGCGCTGTCCTCCGGGATGATCGGACACGGTTCTAGCGTAGAACCGGACCGCGTTGATCGCTTACTCTCGGGTAAGATCACGTCTCGGGTCACCAGATGTTGGATTGGGGCCGTGAGGAGGCCCTTAGGATCCCGGAGGAGACTGGTCAAAGGAACGACACGATGGAGCGAAGACCAGTGGTTTATTGAGGAAAAGACATCATCATTTATAGGAATTCAAGGCAGCGTGTGATAGAATCGTCATCTGACAGAAAATCATATCACCCATTTACCCGGGTTAATGGGAAATCTCTCTTGGGGAAGTTAATTAACTGGGGCAAACACTGACAGGGGAAATCCATTGTTTGGGGCTTACACCAAGGTAAATATGGCCTCTATTTGCACTTCGGCTTGGGCTGATCTGTGAGTCAGTAATTGCCTAATACGTAACGGAGGTTAGTGATTCGCTTCTCTCAGTGGAATCGCTGGTCAGGTCATATGTGGGTGAATCAACCCTTATGATTAATTCGCCCCCCCCCCCCAATTTCCATGCTGGCAAGGGCCAGAGGCCAGGAGTCTGCTCGACTGGTTTGACCTCTGCCAGAGGCCGTTTGTGCCAATTGTGCATGCGGAATCCGCATATAAACTGTATTGTTTTAAAGGGAAATTGTGATTTGGGGGGGTTTGAAACAGGCGAGTTCACTTTAGACAATTAGACACTTTATTATAAAGATCCATAGCATGGTGACATATTTTACCTGATACCTGACACTTTTTGGAGCACACCAATATTAATGGACAAATGGGGGTGGGGTGGGGTGTTGGATCCATGAAATATATCATGTTATTTACTGAGTGTGTGTGGAATACAGCACAAGCAGAAAGTACACGAATGCATAAACATAAAGCAATGCATAAAAAACAGGCCAGAATCTTACTGCAGTTAATTGACTGGCTGCTAGGTCAGGTCTCAGGATGTTTCAGCTGTGTACCTGTTGGATTGTGGCCGTGAAGCGGCCCTTGAGGTCCCGGAGGAGACTGGTCGAGTAACGACACGAGGCAAGATGGAGCGAAGACCAGTGGTTTATGGAGGGAAAAACATCATCATATATAGGAATTCAAGGCAGCGTGTGATAGAATCATCATCTGACAGAAAATCATATCACCCATTTACCCGGGTTAGTGGGGAATCTCTCTTGGGGAAGTTAATTAACTGGGGCAAACACTGACAGGGGAAATCTATTGTTCGGGGCTTACACCAGGGTAAACAACAACAACAACAAATTCTTTATTACAGCCCAAGGCCAGTGTTACAATATCACAAAATAAAGCTGCTTGACACAAGTGAGGCAACCTAATAAAACTATCACAAAATCATGAACACCAGATTATATATACAATAGCAACATACAACCAGAATTACAAGGGATGTTATTTCTATGTCCTGCAGTCATATTCTATGACAGTCAAGTTGTAATCTGGAAGCATTTTCCTTATTCCTTTGATTTTATCTTGCCTTTACGAATACAAGTTACATACCATGCGAATCTAGCGACCGCTATTGTCGTATCTTGCCCTTCACCCGATAAAAGAATATTCAATGTCCTGACTTGATTGTTAGACTTCAAGTTCGGGAAAACACTAAAAAGGTCTCTCCTGTGTTTATTATATAGGGGACACTCTAGCAGAATATGCTCAGAGGTTTCTATCGTATTTAGCTGACATGGGCATAAACGCTCGAGTACTAGGCCTTTCTTAAAGAAATCCTCCCTGTAGGAGGAGGGAAGCATGTTATACCGAATAAGTGTGAAGGAACGTCTATGATCGGGATTTCTTATTAAAGACAAGTAGGCTAAGGGCTTAGCAACATTGAAAGTTGATCTATCAAACAATGGGGAGACTAGTTTACTTAAATCATTTTGGCGATGTATATCGAGAATTCTTTGTTTTATTAACTCTCTAGCATGAATAGATCCTAAGGAAAGAACATAAGGTTTTAAAATGCCATAAGTGGTTAGTGTCCTTTCAAGAGAGCTAATCCATGGTGGCATCCAAGGGTCTGACATTACTAGTTTGAGTAAGCCAGATGGGTAAACATGGCCACTATTTGCACTAGAGCTTAGGCTCTTCTGTGAGTCAGTAATTGCCTAATCGCTAACAGAAGTTAGCGATCTCGCTTCCCTCAGCAGAACTGTCGGTCAGGTCAGATGTGGGTGAATCAACCCTATGATTATTAAGTTCCCCAACTTCCATACTGGCAAGGGCCAGTGGCCAGGAGTTTGCTCGACTGGTTTAACCTCTGCCAGAGGCCGTTTGTGCCAATTGTGCATGCGGAATCCGCATCCCCCCCTTTTTCTGTCATTTATGGACCTGACAGACGGCTCTGCGTAGGAGGGGCATCAGCTGGTGTGTGGGAATGACATGTCAGGGTTCCCTCCATGGGGGACATCTTGACAGCAGCGAGGGAATACATCGCATGAAACAACACACTGTTGTGCCCAGTATTACCACCCCCACAATCACTTTGAGTGTCGTCTGAAGCCAACCCCATGGGAACCACAACCACAACAAATCCCACCACCCCCATGAAGCATCCTCCTTGATGTTCTTGACTAGGGTGTGAAGGTCCGTGAGCTGGCTTTGTACCTTGCGTGTGTTGTCTGTAAGATTAAAGCAACACATGTCGTGGACAGACTCGCAGCCCAAATGATGTAACAACAGGGGATAATCGATAGCTGCTTGATTATCCAGTATGGCATGGTGAAGCTCTGTCTGCTCCTGGTTGAGCAGCGCTATTGCCGAGGAGGTGTGGTTAATGGCTCTTGCTAAAGCGCAAGCCAATTGACCAATTCTCCGAGCGTTGCCTATGGCTAAGCCTGGCACGCTGAATATACTGACTGCTGCCTGGTTTTTCAGAGCTGTGGGTCTCAATCCAGACTGCTTTCTGTAGCAAGGCAAGATAATGAGATGTGTAATTGATCTCTTACTGTGACCTAAGGTGATTCTAAGCTATTTCTGCAACTTCTGGCGTTGTGCAAATGTCTTTCTAGCACCTATGGGGAGGTGCGAAAATGAGCTGGGGATTACCGGCTACCGGGTGCTCAATCTTTGCAAGCAATGGGCCGGTGCAAACATGGGCCGGTCTGGCTTCCTTTGGTGGAAGCTGGCCGTTATTAACAATATACGACCCTACGTATACAGAAATTCAAGTGTCCCTAGCAAATCCCAACTGGAGCATTGTACAAGGCATAAATGAATTAAGAGAAACTACAGATAATAGCAATAGAAAACATTCAGCAGCTTCTTGAAGATGAGGCTTCCCTTCTTGGTGGGGTTTCTTGTGTAATTTGAGCTTGGAAAAGTCTTGTTTTGTGGAAAAGCATGGTCCTCAGAAGTAGCACTGAGTATGCAAAATGTTCATAGGAATGTCTTTGGAGATGTAAGTCATAAAGGAAGACGGACAGCTGATGACATCCAGGACAGTGACTGGTGCCATCCTTTGCAATAGCCGAACTTGGCATCCGGGTCTGATTCTGGCCTCTGGGACCTGCATGGGGAAGAGACTTGTTTGGGAGATAAAAATTCTGAAAGAGTTAGTTAGTTTTTGCACTTATAGGATAGCAATTGCTGTGCAACTATGGGATGTTGTCCCCCCCCCCCCTTTCTGTTTGTTTGTCAATGTAGGACTTAAGTGTCCGATAGGCCCGTTCCACAATCGCTTGCCCCTGCGGATTGTACGGAATGCCAAGGGTGTGCTCAATATCCCAGGTGGCCAGCTGCCTGGGGTGTCATCGGACTTTCATGTGCCGAGGTTCACCCTTGGCCGTGGGAAAGGAGATGCTGCTCCACATGGGGAGCCGTTTCTCCCTTCTGTGCTGTTGCCCAAACAAACTGTGGGAAGGTATTAATGCAAACGTGCATGTACTGCCATTTGCCAAAATGTGGGGCATGTGTGGGTCCATTTGCCACACCTGGTTGGCCTCTGTCCCTCGTGGGTTGACCCCCCACGAGGGCCCTCCTACCGCCCCTGCACGATGCAGACAGGAACGGACTAGGCCTTGGGCTCGGGAAAGTGGCAGGTTGAACTGCCTTGCAAGTGCTTTGACATTCTGATGAAAGAATGCATGACTCTGAATTGGAGTCGTGAATACACCTAAAACTGATCGTTGCTGAATTTCCTTTGCGGACGCATCCGCTCTGCTATTGCCCGCGGAAATCAGACCAGGTAGGTCCTGGTGACCGGATGTGGGCGATATAGAGCGCTCCTGTGCGGTTCCGCAAGTGAAATTGAGCAGTGAGGAACAAACTCAGCAAATTTTCGTCTATCGCGGGAGTGATGTATGCTCCCGGTAGACTGTGGAGCAAATTCCTGTACTGGCTGTCAGTAATTATGTTGAAGCGTTCTTTGGCAAAGGTGTGCAAAGCAAGGTTCACGGCTGCCAACTCTGCCCGCTTGCGGAAGAGTCAGGAGCGTGCGCCAAGCTTGGTCCTCTTGCCAAGTAAGAACCTAATATGTGCGACCCCCATAAGTGAAAACTGTCCTAGCCCCCCGAAGGGGAACCAGTGACATTAATTCACACAAGGTGACTGCGTTTGAAGCGAGACGAGTCTGGGGTCTTATGGCAAACCTTGGCGCATGACGTGCCAGGCTTCCCTTGGGTAAATTTCTCATGAAGGCCCCCCTGCGCACATCCACCCATGGCGTACGTGCACACTTTTACTGGAGTTATTCTTGTGCTCCTGTGAGAAGGGTGCCAGATGCTGGCTTAGCCTTTTGCCTGTGCTTAGACTAGCAGCAAAAAAAGGAAGGGGTGGCCTGAGAATGCCTGTATCTGATTGAAAGTGTGACCTGACTGCATTCTTAAAATGGTCCTAGGCAGTCCAGGCTAAAGAGTGGCACTCTGCACATTCTCAGGAGCTCAGGGACTAATCCTCCCTTTGTGCTCTGGAGTTTGCGAAATGTGTCTGCTCACTAGAGAGGGTGCTGTGGGCCAGGTGCCATACTTAAAATGACTGACTAAGGCTTATGAAAGACAAGCCAACTATGACGTGCCAGCTGTAAGGAAATAATACACAAAAATGAAAAGACACACAAGTTAAACATTTCCAGCAGGGAGTTCCACTGGCGAAAGGAGGAGAGGAAGAAAGACAAGTCAGAAGTTAGCACAATGAGAATGCAACAACTCTTATCATAACGAAATCAGATTAGGTCAGATAATTACGACAACCGGCTGGGATCCTTCTTTTAAGGGATCCCTACCAGTAATTAACTCTGGACCCTGTGAAAGGAAGCAATTTAAGACTGTAGAAAGAAATAACTTGGTTACTATTAAGGCCCGGAGAGGAGTTTTGTTCCTGTAAAAAGGTAACGATTAAGCATTTTCTGAGTAACTGGGGCAAACACTGACAGGGGAAATCTATTGTTCGTGGCTTACACCAGGGTAAACATGGCCACTATTTGCACTAGAGCTTGGGCTCTTCTGTGGGTGAGTAATTGCCTAATCGCTAACAGAAGTTAGCGATCTCGCTTTCCTCAGCAGAACTGTCGGTCAGATCAGATGTGGGTAAATCAACCCTATGATTATTAATCCGCTCCCCAATTTCCATACTGGCAAGGGCCAGTGGCCAGGAGTTTTCTCGACTGGTTTAACCTCTGCCAGAGGGTGTATGTGCCAATTGTGCATGCGGAATCCGCAATGAACAATGGTTTTCCCCTGTCAGTATTTGTCTTAGTTAATTAACTTCCCCAAGAGAAGTTCCCAATTAACCCGGGTAAACAGGTGATGTGATTTTCTGTCAGATGATGATTCTATCACACGCTGCCTTGAATTCCTATATATGATGATGATTTTCCCTCAATAAACCACTGGTCTTCGCTCCATCCTGTCTCGTGTCGTTCCTCGACCAGTCTCCTCCGGGACCCTAAGGGCCGCTTCACGGCCCCAATCCAACAACCAAGCGCTCATTTTTCTCCTCGCGTGGCGGTGTATACACCCCACACCTCCTACCTGCCTATCGGGGTTCCACATGGCAGTGTCTCCATGAGTGTAAATGCTTCTAGGAAGTATTAACTTTAATGTGTGATGTAGTTGTTTCTGGCGCTTTGTTATCCAAAGTTTGGGATGCACTCAGCGCTATTCCATGCTCATAAAGAAGTTTTGTTGTTCAGTCACACAGTCGATTCCGATACTTTGACTGTCACTCTAAAATCTTAAGGAAACATAATTTCCATTTCTCTAGCTTTATGTTTTTGTTTTAAGACATCACTATCAGAAGTGGTCAGAAATTTGTTTATAAAGTGAATTCTTTTTTAATTACTGTTTAAAATTTCAGAAGGAGATAGAAGCTTAAAATGACTGTCATTTTTGTGAATAATCGAAGTTACTTTTGTCAGCTTTACGTAGCGTTCTGCTGGGGCATCCATTTTAACAAATTAAGACTATGGAAACCTTCCTAATGTACATCATCTTTAAACATACATGATCAGCAGTAGCAGTTACAGACATTAATTAAATATGGAAGTATCCATCATGTTTAACTTATCTTGTTACAGGTAGTTGTGCTGGATCAGTTAATGCTAACTTTGTACATTTTGATAACTTCCCCAAACCCTTCAGTGCTGATTTTGGAGCTTTCAGTGCTTCTCAGAGCAACACAACTGCAGCCAGCAAAGCAGCAACAATCCATGTTTCCGATGTTATTTTATTCTGTTCAGAAATTCATTTTCCCTATACGAATTTTCGAGCTCGGAAAAATTCAATCTTCAGTTGGGATTTTTTTTTAGTTCAGAAAAATTCATTTCACTATTTGGAATTTTTGAAAACAGAAAAATCCATTTTTTAGGAATTTTACAGTTTGGAAAAATCCATTTTTCCATTGGGAATTTTCGAATTCGAAAAAATCCATATTTACGATGGGAATTTTTGAGCATGGGAAAATTTATTTTTCTGATGGTAATTTTTTCTTGTTTCCGTTGTTATTTTTTTCTGTTCAGAAATTCCGTTTCCCTATACGAATTTTCGAGCTCGGGAAAATTCAATTTTCAGATGGGATATTTTTTGAGTTCGGAACAATCCATGTTTCTGATGCTATTTTCTTGTGTTCAGAAATTCATTTTCCCTATACGATTTTTGAGCATGGGAAAATTCATTTTTCTGATGGGAAGGTTTTTTTTTAGTTCGGAACAATCCATGTTTCTCGTGCTATTTTCTTGTGTTCCGAAATTCATTTTCCCTATACGAATTCTCGAGCTCAGGAAAATTCAATATTCAGATGGGATTTTTTTTTGTTTGGAACAATCCATGTTTCTGATGCTATTTTCTTGTGTTCAGAAATTCATTTTCCCTTTACGATTTTTGGGCTTGAAAATTCATTTTTCTGATGGGAATTTTTTCATGAGTTTGGAACAAACCATGTTTCCGATGTTTTGTTTTTACTGTTCAGAAATTAATTTTCCCTATACGATTTTTGAGCGTGGGAAAATTCATTTTTCTGATGGGAATTTTTTCATGAGTTTGGAACAAACCATGTTTCCGATGTTTTTTTTTACTGTTCAGAAATTAATTTTCCCTATACGATTTATGAGCGTGGGAAAATTCATTTTTCTGATGGTCATTTTTTCTTGAGTTCGGAACTATCCATGTTTCTGATGCTATTTTCTTGTGTTCCGAAATTCATTTTCCCTATACGAATTCTCGAGCTCGGGAAAATTCAATATTCAGATGGGATTTTTTTTTTGAGTTTGGAACAATCCACGTTTTTGGATGTTATTTTTTTGTGCAGAAATTCATTTTCCCTATACGATTTTTGAGCGTGGGAAAATTCATTTTTCTGATGGGAATTTTTTCATGAGTTTGGAACTATCCATGTTTCTGAGGCTATTTTCTTGTGTTCCGAAATTAATTTTCCCTATACGATTTATGAGCGTGGGAAAATTCATTTTTCTGATGGTCATTTTTTATTGAGTTCGGAACTATCCATGTTTCTGAGGCTATTTTCTTGTGTTCCGAAATTCATTTTCCCTATACGAATTTTCGAGCTCGGGAAAATCCAATCTTCCGATGGGAATTTTTTTTGAGTTCGGAACAATCCATATTTTTGATGCTATTTTCTTGTGTTCAGAAATTCATTTTCCCTATACGATTTTTGAGCGTGGGAAAATTCATTTTTCTAATGGTTATTTTTTCTTGAGTTTGGAACTATCCATGTTTCTGATGCTATTTTCTTGTGTTCCGAAATTCTTTTTCCCTATACGAATTTTCGAGGTCGGGAAAGTTCAATCTTCCGATGGGACTTTTCTTTTTTGAGTTCGGGACAATCCATGTTTCTGATGCTATTTTCTTGTATTCCGAAATTCATTTTCCCTTTACGATTTTTGGGCGTGGGAAAATTCATTTTTCTGATGGGAATTTTTTCATGAGTTCGGAACTATCCATGTTTCCGAAGTTTTTTTTTTGTGTTCAGAAACTCATTTTCCCTATACGAATTTTTGAGTAGGGGAAAATTCAATCATCCGATTGTTTTTTTTGGGGCGGGGTCGGAACTTTTCAAGTTTTTGGATGTTATTTTTTTGTGCAGAAATTCATTTTCCCTATACGATTTTTGAGCGTGGGAAAATTCATTTTTCTGATGGGAAGGTTTTTTTTAGTTCGGAACTATCCATGTTTCCGATGTTATTTTTTTGTGTTCCGAAATTCATTTTCCCTATATGAATTCTTGAGCTCAGGAAAATTCAATATTCAGATGGGATTTTTTTTGAGTTTGGAACAATCCACGTTTTTGGATGTTATTTTTTTGTGCAGAAATTCATTTTCCATATACAATTTTTGAGCGTGGGAAAATTCATTTTTCTGATGTGAATTTTTTCATGAGTTTGGAACATACCAATGTTTCCGATGTTATTTTTTTCTGTTCAGAAATTCATTTTGCCTATACGAATTTTCAAAATCAGGAAAATTCAATCTTGAGATGGGAATTTTTTTTAGTTTGGAACAATCCATGTTTCTGATGCTATTTTCTTGTGTTCCGAAATTCATTTTCCCTATACGAATTTTCGAGCTCGGGAAAATTCAATATTCCGATGGGATTTTTTTTTTTTTTGAGTTCGGAAATATCCTAGATTTTGGATGTTATTTTTGTGTGTTCAGAAACTCATTTTCCCTATACGAATTTTCGAGCAGGGGAAAATTCAATCATCCGATTGATTGGAACAATCCATGTTTCCGTTGTTATTTTTTTCTGTTGGAAATTCATTTTCCCTATAAGAATTTTCGAGCTCAGGAAAATTCAATCTTCAGATGGGATTTTTTTTGAGTTCGGAACAATGCAAGTTTTTTGATGTTATTTTTTTTGTGCAGAAATTCATTTTCCCTATACAATTATTGAGCGTGGGAAAATTTATTTTTCCGATGGTAATTTTTTCTTGACTTTGGAACAATCCATGTTTACGATGTTATTTTATTCTGTTCAGAAATTCATTTTCCCTATACGAATTTTCGAGCTCGGAAAAATTCAATCTTCAGTTGGGGTTTTTTTTAGTTCAGAAAAATTCATTTCTCTATTGGGAATTTTTGAGAACAGAAAATTCCATTTTTTTAGGAATTTTTCAATTTGGAAAAATCCATTTTTCCGTTGGGAATTTTCGAATTCGGAAAAATCCATATTTACGATGGGAATTTTTGAGCATGGGAAAATTTATTTTTCCGATGGTAATTTTTTCTTGTTTCCATTGTTATTTTTTTCTGTTCAGAAATTCATTTTCCCTATACGAATTTTCGAGCTCGGGAACATTCAATATTCAGATGGGATATTTTTTGAGTTTGGAACAATCCATGTTTCTGATGCTATTTTCTTGTGTTCAGAAATTCATTTTCCCTTTACGATTTTTGGGCGTGGGAAAATTCATTTTTCTGATGGGAATTTTTTCATGAGTTCGGAACTATCCATGTTTCCGAAGTTATTTTTTTGTGTTCAGAAACTCATTTTCCCTATACGAATTTTTGAGCAGGGGAAAATTCAATCATCCGATTGTTTTTTTTTGGGGGGGGGTCGGAACTATCCAAGTTTTTGGATGTTATTTTTTTGTGTAGAAATACATTTTCCCTAGACGATTATTAAGCGTGGGAAAATTCATTTTTCTGATTGGAATTTTTTCATGAGTTTGGAACAATCCATGTTTCCGATGTTATTTTATTCTGTTCAGAAATTCATTTTCCCTATACGAATTTTCGAGCTCGGAAAAATTCAATCTTCAGTTGGGATTTTTTTTTCCAGAAAAATTCATTTCACTATTTGGAATTTTTGAGAACAGAAAAATCCATTTTTTTAGGTATTTTTCAGTTTGGAAAAATCCATTTTTCCATTGGGAATTTTCGAATTCGGAAAAATCCATATTTACGATGGGAATTTTTGAGCATGGGAAAATTTATTTTTCCGATGGTAATTTTTTCTTGTTTCCATTGTTATTTTTTTCTGTTCAGAAATTCCGTTTCCCTATACGAATTTTCGAGCTCGGGAAAATTCAATTTTCAGATGGAATATTTTTTGAGTTCGGAACAATCCATGTTTCTGATGCTATTTTCTTGTGTTCAGAAATTCATTTTCCCTATACGATTTTTGAGCATGGGAAAATTCATTTTTCTGATGGGAAGGTTTTTTTTTAGTTCGGAACAATCCATGTTTCTCGTGCTATTTTCTTGTGTTCCGAAATTCATTTTCCCTATACGAATTCTCGAGCTCAGGAAAATTCAATATTCAGATGGGATTTTTTTTTGTTTGGAACAATCCATGTTTCTGATGCTATTTTCTTGTGTTCAGAAATTCATTTTCCCTTTACGATTTTTGGGCTTGAAAATTCATTTTTCTGATGGGAATTTTTTCATGAGTTTGGAACAAACCATGTTTCCGATGTTTTGTTTTTACTGTTCAGAAATTAATTTTCCCTATACGATTTTTGAGCGTGGGAAAATTCATTTTTCTGATGGGAATTTTTTCATGAGTTTGGAACAAACCATGTTTCCGATGTTTTTTTTTTACTGTTCAGAAATTAATTTTCCCTATACGATTTATGAGCGTGGGAAAATTCATTTTTCTGATGGTCATTTTTTCTTGAGTTCGGAACTATCCATGTTTCTGATGCTATTTTCTTGTGTTCCGAAATTCATTTTCCCTATACGAATTCTCGAGCTCGGGAAAATTCAATATTCAGATGGGATTTTTTTTGAGTTTGGAACAATCCACGTTTTTGGATGTTATTTTTTTGTGCAGAAATTCATTTTCCCTATACGATTTTTGAGCGTGGGAAAATTCATTTTTCTGATGGGAATTTTTTCATGAGTTTGGAACTATCCATGTTTCTGAGGCTATTTTCTTGTGTTCCGAAATTAATTTTCCCTATACGATTTATGAGCGTGGGAAAATTCATTTTTCTGATGGTCATTTTTTATTGAGTTCGGAACTATCCATGTTTCTGAGGCTATTTTCTTGTGTTCCGAAATTCATTTTCCCTATACGAATTTTCGAGCTCGGGAAAATCCAATCTTCCGATGGGAATTTTTTTTGAGTTCGGAACAATCCATATTTTTGATGCTATTTTCTTGTGTTCAGAAATTCATTTTCCCTATACGATTTTTGAGCGTGGGAAAATTCATTTTTCTAATGGTTATTTTTTCTTGAGTTTGGAACTATCCATGTTTCTGATGCTATTTTCTTGTGTTCCGAAATTCTTTTTCCCTATACGAATTTTCGAGGTCGGGAAAGTTCAATCTTCCGATGGGACTTTTCTTTTTTGAGTTCGGGACAATCCATGTTTCTGATGCTATTTTCTTGTATTCCGAAATTCATTTTCCCTTTACGATTTTTGGGCGTGGGAAAATTCATTTTTCTGATGGGAATTTTTTCATGAGTTCGGAACTATCCATGTTTCCGAAGTTTTTTTTTTTGTGTTCAGAAACTCATTTTCCCTATACGAATTTTTGAGCAGGGGAAAATTCAATCATCCGATTGTTTTTTTTGGGGCGGGGTCGGAACTTTTCAAGTTTTTGGATGTTATTTTTTTGTGCAGAAATTCATTTTCCCTATACGATTTTTGAGCGTGGGAAAATTCATTTTTCTGATGGGAAGGTTTTTTTTAGTTCGGAACTATCCATGTTTCCGATGTTATTTTTTTGTGTTCCGAAATTCATTTTGCCTATACGAATTTTCAAAATCAGGAAAATTCAATCTTGAGATGGGAATTTTTTTTAGTTTGGAACAATCCATGTTTCTGATGCTATTTTCTTGTGTTCCGAAATTCATTTTCCCTATACGAATTCTCGAGCTCGGGAAAATTCAATATTCAGATGGGATTTTTTTTGAGTTTGGAACAATCCACGTATTTGGATGTAATTTTTTTGTGCAGAAATTCATTTTCCCTATACGATTTTTGAGCGTGGGAAAATTCATTTTTCTGATGGGAATTTTTTCATGAGTTTGGAACAAACCATGTTTCCGATGTTTTGTTTTTACTGTTCAGAAATTAATTTACCCTATACGATTTTTGAGCGTGGGAAAATTCATTTTTCTGATGGGAATTTTTTCATGAGTTTGGAACAAACCATGTTTCCGATGTTTTTTTTTACTGTTCAGAAATTAATTTTCCCTATACGATTTTTGAGCGTGGGAAAATTCATTTTTCTGATGGGAATTTTTTCATGAGTTTGGAACAAACCATGTTTCCGATTTTTTTTTTACTGTTCAGAAATTAATTTTCCCTATACGATTTTTGAGTGTGGGAAAATTCATTTTTCTGATGGTCATTTTTTCTTGAGTTCGGAACTATCCATGTTTCCGAAGTTATTTTTTTGTGTGCAGAAACTCATTTTCCCTATACGAATTTTTGAGCAGGGGAAAATTCAATCATCCGATTGTTTTTTTGGGGGCGGGGTCGGAACTTTTCAAGTTTTTGGATGTTATTTTTTTGTGCAGAAATTCATTTTCCCTATACGATTTTTGAGCGTGGGAAAATTCATTTTTCTGATGGGAAGGTTTTTTTTTGAGTTCGGAACTATCCATGTTTCCGATGTTATTTTTTTCTGTTCCGAAATTCATTTTCCCTATATGATTTCTTGAGCTCAGGAAAATTCAATATTCAGATGGGATTTTTTTTGAGTTTGGAACAATCTACGTTTTTGGATGTTATTTTTTTGTGCAGAAATTCATTTTCCATATACGATTTTTGAGCGTGGGAAAATTCATTTTTCTGATGTGAATTTTTTCATGAGTTTGGAATATTCCATATTTCCGATGTTATTTTTTTCTGTTCAGAAATTCATTTTCCCTATACGAATTTTTGAAATCAGGAAAATTCAATCTTCAGATGGGAATTTTTTTTAGTTCGGAACAATCCATGTTTCTGATGCTATTTTCTTGTGTTCCGAAATTCATTTTCCCTATACGAATTTTCGAGCTCGGGAAAATTCAATATTCCGATGGGATTTTTTTTTTGAGTTCGGAAATATCCTAGTTTTTGGATGTTATTTTTGTGTGTTCAGAAACTCATTTTCCCTATACGAATTTTCGAGCAGGGGAAAATTCAATCATCCGATTGATTGGAACAATCCATGTTTCCGTTGTTATTTTTTTCTGTTGGAAATTCATTTTCCCTATAAGAATTTTCGAGCTCAGGAAAATTCAATCTTCAGATGGGACTTTTTTTTAGTTCGGAACAATGCAAGTTTTTTGATGTTATTTTTTTTTGTGCAGAAATTCATTTTCCCTATACAATTATTGAGCGTGGGAAAATTTATTTTTCCGATGGTAATTTTGCCTTGACTTTGGAACAATCCATGTTTTCGATTTTATTTTATTCTGTTCAGAAATTCATTTTCCCTATACGAATTTTCGAGCTCGGAAAAATTCAATCTTCAGTTGGGATTTTTTTTTTAGTTCAGAAAAATTCATTTCTCTATTGGGAATTTTTGAGAACAGAAAATTCCATTTTTTTAGGAATTTTTCAGTTTGGAAAAATCCATTTTTCCATTGGGAATTTTCGAATTCGGAAAAATTTATATTTACGATGGGAATTTTTGACCATGGGAAAATTTATTTTTCCGATGGTAATTTTTTCTTGTTTCCGTTATTTTTTTCTGTTCAGAAATTCATTTTCCCTATACGAATTTTCGAGCTCGGGAAAATTCAATATTCAGATGGGATATTTTTTGAGTTCGGAACAATCCATGTTTCTGATGCTATTTTCTTGTGTTCAGAAATTCATTTTCCCTTTACGATTTTTGGGCATGGGAAAATTCATTTTTCTGATGGGTTTTTTTTCATGAGTTCGGAACTATCCATGTTTCCGAAGTTATTTTTTTGTGTTCAGAAACTCATTTTCCCTATACGAATTTTTGAGCAGGGGAAAATTCAATTATCCGATTTTTTTTTTTGGGGGGGTCGGAACTATCCAAGTTTTTGGATGTTATTTTTTTTTTTTAGAAATTCATTTTCCCTAGACGATTATTGAGCGTGGGAAAATCCATTTTTCTGATTGGAATTTTTTCATGAGTTTGGAACAATCCATGTTTCCGATGTTATTTTATTCTGTTCAGAAATTCATTTTCCCTATACGAATTTTCGAGCTCGGAAAAATCCAATCTTCCGATGGGAATTTTTTTTGAGTTCGGAACAATCCATATTTTTGATGCTTTCTTGTGTTCAGAAATTCATTTTCCCTATACGAATTTTCGAGCAGGCGAAAATTCATTTTTCTGATGGTCATTTTTTCTTGAGTTCGGAACTCTCCATGTTTCTGATGCTATTTTCTTATGTTCCGAAATTCATTTTCCCTATACCAATTCTCGAGCTCGGGAAAATTCAATATTCAGATGGGATTTTTTTTTGAGTTTGGAACAATCCACGTTTTTGGATGTTATTTTTTTGTGTAGAAATTCATTTTCCCTAGACGATTATTGAGCGTGGGAAAATTCATTTTTCTGATTGGAATTTTTTCATGAGTTTGGAACAATCCATGTTTCCGATGTTATTTTATTCTGTTCAGAAATTCATTTTCCCTATACGAATTTTCGAGCTCGGAAAAATTCAATCTTCAGTTGGGATTTTTTTTTTAGTTCAGAAAAATTCATTTCACTATTTGGAATTTTTGAGAACAGAAAAATCCATTTTTTTAGGAATTTTTCAGTTTGGAAAAATCCATTTTTCCATTGGGAATTTTCGAATTCGGAAAAATCCATATTAACGATGGGAATTTTTGAGCATGGGAAAATTTATTTTTCCGATGGTAATTTTTTCTTGTTTCCGTTGTTATTTTTTTCTGTTCAGAAATTCCTTTTCCCTATACGAATTTTCGAGCTCGGGAAAATTCAATATTCAGATGGGATATTATTTGAGTTCGGAACAATCCATGTTTCTCGTGCTATTTTCTTGTGTTCCGAAATTCATTTTCCCTATACGAATTCTCGAGCTCAGGAAAATTCAATATTCAGATGGGATTTTTTTTTGTTTGGAACAATCTATGTTTCTGATGCTATTTTCTTGTGCAGAAATTCATTTTCCCTTTACGATTTTTGGGCTTGAAAATTCATTTTTCTGATGGGAATTTTTTCATGAGTTTGGAACAAACCATGTTTCCGATGTTTTGTTTTTACTGTTCAGAAATTAATTTTCCCTATGCAATTTTTGAGCGTGGGAAAATTCATTTTTCTGATGGTCATTTTTTCTTGAGTTCGGAACTATCCATGTTTCTGATGCTATTTTCTTGTGTTCCGAAATTCATTTTCCCTATACGAATTGTAGAGCTCGGGAAAATTCAATATTCAGATGGGATTTTTTTTTGAGTTTGGAACAATCCACGTTTTTGGATGTTATGTTTTTGTGCAGAAATTCATTTTCCCTATACGATTTTTGAGCGTGGGAAAATATATTTTTCTGATCTGAATTTTTTCATGAGTTTGGAACAAACCATGTTTCCGATTTTTTTTTTACTGTTCAGAAATTAATTTTCCCTATGCGATTTTTGAGCGTGGGAAAATTCATTTTTCTGATGGTCATTTTTTCTTGAGTTCGGAACTATCCATGTTTCTGATGCTATTTTCTTGTGTTCCGAAATTCATTTTCCCTATACGAATTCTCGAGCTCGGGAAAATTCAATATTCAGATGGGATTTTTTTTGAGTTTGGAACAATCCACGTTTTTGGATGTAATTTTTTTGTGCAGAAATTCATTTTCCCTATACGATTTTTGAGCGTGGCAAAATTCATTTTTCTGATGGGAATTTTTTCATGAGTTTGGAACAAACCATGTTTCCGATGTTTTGTTTTTGCTGTTCACAAATTAATTTTCCCTATACGATTTTTGAGCATGGGAAAATTCATTTTTCTGATGGGAATTTTTTCAAGAGTTTGGAACAAACCATGTTTCCGATGTTTTTTTTTTACTGTTCAGAAATTAATTTTCCCTATACGATTTTTGAGCATGGGAAAATTCATTTTTCTGATGGTCATTTTTTCTTGAGTTCGGAACTATCCATGTTTCTGATGCTATTTTCTTGTGTTCCGAAATTCATTTTCCCTATACGAATTGTCGAGCTCGGGAAAATTCAATATTCAGATGGGATTTTTTTTTTGAGTTTGGAACAATCCACGTTTTTGGATGTTATTTTTTTGTGCAGAAATTCATTTTCCCTATACGATTTTTGAGCGTGGGAAAATTCATTTTTCTGATCTGAATTTTTTCATGAGTTTGGAACAAACCATGTTTCCAATGTTTTTTTTTACTGTTCAGAAATTAATTTTCCCTATACGATTTTTGAGCGTGGGAAAATTCATTTTTCTGATGGTCATTTTTTCTTGAGTTCAGAACTATCCATGTTTCTGATGCTATTTTCTTGTGTTCCGAAATTCATTTTCCCTATACGAATTCTCGAGCTCGGGAAAATTCAATATTCAGATGGGATTTTTTTTTTAGTTTGGAACAATCCACGTTTTTGGATGTTATTTTTTTGTGCAGAAATTCATTTTCCCTATACGATTTTTGAGCGTGGGAAAATTCATTTTTGTGATGGGAATTTTTTCATGAGTTTGGAACTATCCATGTTACTGATGCTATTTTCTTGTGTTCCGAAATTCATTTTCCCTGTACGAATTTTCGAGCTCGGGAAAATTCAATCTTCCGATGGGAATTTTTTTTGAGTTCGGAACAATCCATATTTTTGATGCTATTTTCTTGTGTTCCGAAATTCTTTTTCCCTATACGAATTTTCGAGGTCGGGAAAGTTCAATCTTCCGATGGGACTTTTCTTTTTTGAGTTCGGGACAATCCATGTTTCTGATGCTATTTTCTTGTGTTCAGAAATTCATTTTCTCTTTACGATTTTTGGGCATGGGAAAATTCATTTTTCTGATGGGAATTTTTTCATGAGTTCGGAACTATCCATGTTTCCGAAGTTATTTTTTTGTGTTCAGAAACTCATTTTCCCTATATGAATTTTTGAGCAGGGGAAAATTCAATCATCCGATTGTTTTTTTTCGGGGGGTCGGAACTATCCAAGTTTTTGGATGTTGTTTTTTTTGTGTAGAAATTCATTTTCCCTAGACGATTATTGAGCGTGGGAAAATTCATCTTTCTGAATGGAATTTTTTCATGAGTTTGGAACAATCCATGTTTCTGATGTTATTTTATTCTGTTCAGAAATTCATTTTCCCTATACGAATTTTCGAGCTCGGAAAAATTCAATCTTCAGTTGGGATTTTTTTTTTTAGTTCAGAAAAATTCATTTCACTATTGGAATTTTTGAGAACAGAAAAATCCATTTTTTTAGGAATTTTTCAGTTTCGAAAAATCCATTTTTCCATTGGGAATTTTCGAATTCGGAAAAATCTATATTAACGATGGGAATTTTTGAGCATGGGAAAATTTATTTTTCCGATGGTAATTTTTTCTTGTTTCCGTTGTTATTTTTTTCTGTTCAGAAATTCCTTTTCCCTATACGAATTTTCGAGCTCGGGAAAATTCAATATTCAGATGGGATATTTTTTGAGTTCGGAACAATCCATGTTTCTCGTGCTATTTTCTTGTGTTCCGAAATTCATTTTCCCTGTATCAATTCTCGAGCTCAGGAAAATTCAATATTCAGATGGGATTTTTTTTTGTTTGGAACAATCTATGTTTCTGATGCTATTTTCTTGTGTTCAGAAATTCATTTTCCCTTTACGATTTTTGGGCTTGAAAATTCATTTTTCTGATGGGAATTTTTTCATGAGTTTGGAACAAACCATGTTTCCGATGTTTTTTTTTTACTGTTCAGAAATTAATTTTCCCTATACGATTTTTGAGCGTGGGAAAATTCATTTTTCTGATGGTCATTTTTTCTTGAGTTCGGAACTATCCATGTTTCTGATGCTATTTTCTTGTGTTCCGAAATTCATTTTCCCTATACGAATTCTCGAGCTCGGGAAAATTCAATATTCAGATGGGATTTTTTTTTGAGTTTGGAACAATCCACGTTTTTGGATGTTATTTTTTTGTGCAGAAATTCATTTTCCCTATACGATTTTTGAGCGTGGGAAAATTCATTTTTCTGATCTGAATTTATTCATGAGTTTGGAACAAACCATGTTTCCGATGTTTTTTTTTACTGTTCAGAAATTAATTTTCCCTATACGATTTTTGAGCGTGGGAAAATTCATTTTTCTGATGGTCATTTTTTCTTGAGTTCGGAACTATCCATGTTTCTGTGTTCAGAAACTCATTTTCCCTATACGAAAAATCTTCAGTTGGGGTTTTTTTTAGTTCAGAAAAATTCATTTCTCTATTGGGAATTTTTGAGAACAGAAAAATCCATTTTTTGGGGAATTTTTCATTTTGGAAAAATCCATTTTTCCATTGGGAATTTTCGAATTCGGAAAAATCCATATTTACGATGGGAATTTTTGAGCATGGAAATATTTATTTTTCCGATGGTAATTTTTTCTTGTTTCCGTTCTTATTTTTTTCTGTTCAGAAATTCATTTTCCCTATACGAATTTTCGAGCTCGGGAAAATTCAATTTTCAGATGGGATATTTTTTGAGTTCGGAACAATCCATGTTTCTGATGCTATTTTCTTGTGTTCAGAAATTCATTTTCCCTATACGATTTTTGAGCATGGGAAAATTCATTTTTCTGATGGGAAGGTTTTTTTTTGAGTTCGGAACAATCCATGTTTCTCGTGCCTATTTTTTGTTTTCCGAAATTCATTTTCCCTATACGAATTCTCGAGCTCGGGAAAATTCAATATTCAGATGGGATTTTTTTTGAGTTTGGAACAATCCAAGTTTTTGGATGTTATTTTTTTGTGCAGAAATTCATTTTCCCTAGACGATTATTGAGCGTGGGAAAATTCATCTTTCTGATTGGAATTTTTTCATGAGTTTGGAACAATCCATGTTTCCGATGTTATTTTATTCTGTTCAGAAATTCATTTTCCCTATACGAATTTTCGAGCTCGGAAAAATTCAATCTTCAATTGGGATTTTTTTTTTAGTTCAGAAAAATTCATTTCACTATTGGGAATTTTTGAGAACAGAAAAATCCATTTTTTGGGGAATTTTTCATTTTGGAAAAATCCATTTTTCCATTGGGAATTTTTGAATTCGGAAAAATCCATATTTACGATGGGAATTTTTGAGCATGGGAAAATTTATTTTTCCGATGGTAATTTTTTCTTGTTTCTGTTGTTATTTTTTTCTGTTCAGAAATTCATTTTCCCTATACGAATTTTCGAGCTCGGAAAAATTCAATTTTCAGATGGGATATTTTTTGAGTTCGGAACAATCCATGTTTCTGATGCTATTTTCTTGTGTTCAGAAATTCATTTACCCTATACGATTTTTGAGCATGGGAAAATTCATTTTTCTGATGGGAAGGTTTTTTTTGAGTTCGGAACAATCCATGTTTCTCGTGCTATTTTCTTGTTTTCCGAAATTCATTTTGCCTATACGAATTCTCGAGCTCAGGAAAATTCAATATTCAGATGGGATTTTTTTTTGTTTGGAACAATCCATGTTTCTGATACTATTTTCTTGTGTTCAGAAATTCATTTTCCCTTTACGATTTTTGGGCGTTTGAAAATTCATTTTTCTGATGGGAATTTTTTCATGAGTTTGGAACAAACCATGTTTCCGATGTTTTGTTTTTACTGTTCAGAAATTAATTTTCCCTATACGATTTTTGAGCGTGGGAAAATTCATTTTTCTGATGGGAATTTTTTCATGAGTTTGGAACAAACCATGTTTCCGATGTTTTTTTATTACTGTTCAGAAATTAATTTTCCCTATATGATTTTTGAGCGTGGGAAAATTCATTTTTCTGATGGTCATTTTTTATTGAGTTCGGAACTATCCATGTTTCTGATGCTATTTTCATGTGTTCCGAAATTCATTTTCCCTATACGAATTTTCGAGCTCGGGAAAATTCAATCTTCCGATGGGAATTTTTTTTTAGTTCGGAACAATCCATATTTTTGATGCTATTTTCTTGTGTTCCGAAATTCTTTTTCCCTATACGAATTTTCGAGGTCGGGAAAGTTCAATCTTCCGATGGGACTTTTCTTTTTTGAGTTCGGGACAATCCATGTTTCTGATGCTATTTTCTTGTGTTCCGAAATTCATTTTCCCTATACGATTTTTGAGTGTGGGAAAATTCATTTTTCTGATGGTCATTTTTTCTTGAGTTCGGAACTATCCATGTTTCTGATGCTATTTTCTTGTGTTCCGAAATTCATTTTCCCTATACGATTTTTGAGTGTGGGAAAATTCATTTTTCTGATGGTCATTTTTTCTTGAGTTCGGAACTATCCATGTTTCCGAAGTTATTTTTTTGTGTTCAGAAACTCATTTTCCCTATACGAATTTTTGAGCAGGGGAAAATTCAATCATCCGATTGTTTTTTTTGGGGCGGGGTCGGAACTTTTCAAGTTTTTGGATGTTATTTTTTTTGTGCAGAAATTCATTTTCCCTAGAAAGATTATTGAGCGTGGGAAAATTCATCTTTCTGATTGGAATTTTTTCATGAGTTTGGAACAATCCATGTTTCCGATGTTATTTTATTCTGTTCAGAAATTCATTTTCCCTATACGAATTTTCGAGCTCGGAAAAATTCAATCTTCAATTGGGATTTTTTTTTAGTTCAGAAAAATTCATTTCACTATTGGGAATTTTTGAGAACAGAAAAATCCATTTTTTGGGGAATTTTTCATTTTGGAAAAATCCATTTTTCCATTGGGAATTTTTGAATTCGGAAAAATCCATATTTACGATGGGAATTATTGAGCATGGGAAAATTTATTTTTCCGATGGTAATTTTTTCTTGTTTCCGTTGTTATTTTTTTCTGTTCAGAAATTCATTTTCCCTGTACGAATTTTTGAGCTCGGGAAAATTCAATTTTCAGATGGGATATTTTTTGAGTTTGGAACAATCCATGTTTCTGATGCTATTTTCTTGTGTTCAGAAATTCATTTTCCCTTTACGATTTTTGGGCGTTTGAAAATTCATTTTTCTGATGGGAATTTTTTCATGAGTTTGGAACAAACCATGTTTCCGATGTTTTTTTTTTACTGTTCAGAAATTAATTTTCCCTATATGATTTTTGAGCGTGGGAAAATTCATTTTTCTGATGGTCATTTTTTCTTGAGTTCGGAACTATCCATGTTTCTGATGCTATTTTCTTGTGTTCCGAAATTCATTTTCCCTATACGAATTCTCGAGCTCGGGAAAATTCAATATTCAGATGGGATTTTTTTTTGACTTTGGAACAATCCACGTTTTTGGATGTTATTTTTTTGTGCAGAAATTCATTTTCCCTATACGATTTTTGAGCGTGGGAAAATTCATTTTTTCTGATGGGAATTTTTTCATGAGTTTGGAACAAACCATGTTTCCGATGTTTTTTTTTTACTGTTCAGAAATTAATTTTCCCTATACGATTTTTGAGCATGGGAAAATTCATTTTTCTGATGGTCATTTTTTCTTGAGTTCGGAACTATCCATGTTTCTGATGCTATTTTCTTGTGTTCCGAAATTCATTTTCCCTATACGAATTGTCGAGCTCGGGAAAATTCAATATTCAGATGGGATTTTTTTTTTGAGTTTGGAACAATCCACGTTTTTGGATGTTATTTTTTTGTGCAGAAATTCATTTTCCCTATACGATTTTTGAGCGTGGGAAAATTCATTTTTCTGATCTGAATTTTTTCATGAGTTTGGAACAAACCATGTTTCCGATGTTTTTTTTTACTGTTCAGAAATTAATTTTCCCTATACGATTTTTGAGCGTGGGAAAATTCATTTTTCTGATGGTCATTTTTTCTTGAGTTCGGAACTATCCATGTTTCTGATGCTATTTTCTTGTGTTCCGAAATTCATTTTCCCTATACGAATTCTCGAGCTCGGGAAAATTCAATATTCAGATGGGATTTTTTTTTTAGTTTGGAATAATCCACGTTTTTGGATGTTATTTTTTTGTGCAGAAATTCATTTTCCCTATACGATTTTTGAGCGTGGGAAAATTCATTTTTGTGATGGGAATTTTTTCATGAGTTTGGAACTATCCATGTTACTGATGCTATTTTCTTGTGTTCCGAAATTCATTTTCCCTGTACGAATTTTCGAGCTCGGGAAAATTCAATCTTCCGATGGGAATTTTTTTTGAGTTCGGAACAATCCATATTTTTGATGCTATTTTCTTGTGTTCCGAAATTCTTTTTCCCTATACGAATTTTCGAGGTCGGGAAAGTTCAATCTTCCGATGGGACTTTTCTTTTTTGAGTTCGGGACAATCCATGTTTCTGATGCTATTTTCTTGTGTTCAGAAATTCATTTTCTCTTTACGATTTTTGGGCATGGGAAAATTCATTTTTCTGATGGGAATTTTTTCATGAGTTCGGAACTATCCATGTTTCCGAAGTTATTTTTTTGTGTTCAGAAACTCATTTTCCCTATATGAATTTTTGAGCAGGGGAAAATTCAATCATCCGATTGTTTTTTTTCGGGGGGTCGGAACTATCCAAGTTTTTGGATGTTGTTTTTTTTGTGTAGAAATTCATTTTCCCTAGACGATTATTGAGCGTGGGAAAATTCATCTTTCTGATTGGAATTTTTTCATGAGTTTGGAACAATCCATGTTTCCGATGTTATTTTATTCTGTTCAGAAATTCATTTTCCCTATACGAATTTTCGAGCTCGGAAAAATTCAATCTTCAGTTGGGATTTTTTTTTTTAGTTCAGAAAAATTCATTTCACTATTGGAATTTTTGAGAACAGAAAAATCCATTTTTTTAGGAATTTTTCAGTTTCGAAAAATCCATTTTTCCATTGGGAATTTTCAAATTCGGAAAAATCTATATTAACGATGGGAATTTTTGAGCATGGGAAAATTTATTTTTCCGATGGTAATTTTTTCTTGTTTCCGTTGTTATTTTTTTCTGTTCAGAAATTCCTTTTCCCTATACGAATTTTCGAGCTCGGGAAAATTCAATATTCAGATGGGATATTTTTTGAGTTCGGAACAATCCATGTTCCTGATGCTATTTTCTTGTGTTCAGAAATTCATTTTCCGTGTATCAATTCTCGAGCTCAGGAAAATTCAATATTCAGATGGGATTTTTTTTTGTTTGGAACAATCTATGTTTCTGATGCTATTTTCTTGTGTTCAGAAATTCATTTTCCCTTTACGATTTTTGGGCTTGAAAATTCATTTTTCTGATGGGAATTTTTTCATGAGTTTGGAACAAACCATGTTTCCGATGTTTTGTTTTTACTGTTCAGAAATTAATTTTCCCTATACGATTTTTGAGCGTGGGAAAATTCATTTTTCAGATGGGAATTTTTTCATGAGTTTGGAACAAACCATGTTTCCGATGTTTTTTTTTTTACTGTTCAGAAATTAATTTTCCCTATACGATTTTTGAGCGTGGGAAAATTCATTTTTCTGATGGTCATTTTTTCTTGAGTTCGGAACTATCCATGTTTCTGATGCTATTTTCTTGTGTTCCGAAATTCATTTTCCCTATACGAATTCTCGAGCTCGGGAAAATTCAATATTCAGATGGGATTTTTTTTTGAGTTTGGAACAATCCACGTTTTTGGATGTTATTTTTTTGTGCAGAAATTCATTTTCCCTATACGATTTTTGAGCGTGGGAAAATTCATTTTTCTGATCTGAATTTATTCATGAGTTTGGAACAAACCATGTTTCCGATGTTTTTTTTACTGTTCAGAAATTAATTTTCCCTATACGATTTTTGAGCGTGGGAAAATTCATTTTTCTGATGGTCATTTTTTCTTGAGTTCGGAACTATCCATGTTTCTGTGTTCAGAAACTCATTTTCCCTATACGAAAAATCTTCAGTTGGGGTTTTTTTTAGTTCAGAAAAATTCATTTCTCTATTGGGAATTTTTGAGAACAGAAAAATCCATTTTTTGGGGAATTTTTCATTTTGGAAAAATCCATTTTTCCATTGGGAATTTTCGAATTCGGAAAAATCCATATTTACGATGGGAATTTTTGAGCATGGAAATATTTATTTTTCCGATGGTAATTTTTTCTTGTTTCCGTTCTTATTTTTTTCTGTTCAGAAATTCATTTTCCCTATACGAATTTTCGAGCTCGGGAAAATTCAATTTTCAGATGGGATATTTTTTGAGTTCGGAACAATCCATGTTTCTGATGCTATTTTCTTGTGTTCAGAAATTCATTTTCCCTATACGATTTTTGAGCATGGGAAAATTCATTTTTCTGATGGGAAGGTTTTTTTTTGAGTTCGGAACAATCCATGTTTCTCGTGCCTATTTTTTGTTTTCCGAAATTCATTTTCCCTATACGAATTCTCGAGCTCGGGAAAATTCAATATTCAGATGGGATTTTTTTGAGTTTGGAACAATCCAAGTTTTTGGATGTTATTTTTTTGTGCAGAAATTCATTTTCCCTAGAAAGATTATTGAGCGTGGGAAAATTCATCTTTCTGATTGGAATTTTTTCATGAGTTTGGAACAATCCATGTTTCCGATGTTATTTTATTCTGTTCAGAAATTCATTTTCCCTATACGAATTTTCGAGCTCGGAAAAATTCAATCTTCAATTGGGATTTTTTTTTAGTTCAGAAAAATTCATTTCACTATTGGGAATTTTTGAGAACAGAAAAATCCATTTTTTGGGGAATTTTTCATTTTGGAAAAATCCATTTTTCCATTGGGAATTTTTGAATTCGGAAAAATCCATATTTACGATGGGAATTTTTGAGCATGGGAAAATTTATTTTTCCGATGGTAATTTTTTCTTGTTTCTGTTATTTTTTTCTGTTCAGAAATTCATTTTCCCTATACGAATTTTCGAGCTCGGAAAAATTCAATTTTCAGATGGGATATTTTTTGAGTTCGGAACAATCCATGTTTCTGATGCTATTTTCTTGTGTTCAGAAATTCATTTACCCTATACGATTTTTGAGCATGGGAAAATTCATTTTTCTGATGGGAAGGTTTTTTTTGAGTTCGGAACAATCCATGTTTCTCGTGCTATTTTCTTGTTTTCCGAAATTCATTTTGCCTATACGAATTCTCGAGCTCAGGAAAATTCAATATTCAGATGGGATTTTTTTTTGTTTGGAACAATCCATGTTTCTGATACTATTTTCTTGTGTTCAGAAATTCATTTTCTCTTTACGATTTTTGGGCGTTTGAAAATTCATTTTTCTGATGGGAATTTTTTCATGAGTTTGGAACAAACCATGTTTCCGATGTTTTGTTTTTACTGTTCAGAAATTAATTTTCCCTATACGATTTTTGAGCGTGGGAAAATTCATTTTTCTGATGGGAATTTTTTCATGAGTTTGGAACAAACCATGTTTCCGATGTTTTTTTATTACTGTTCAGAAATTAATTTTCCCTATATGATTTTTGAGCGTGGGAAAATTCATTTTTCTGATGGTCATTTTTTATTGAGTTCGGAACTATCCATGTTTCTGATGCTATTTTCATGTGTTCCGAAATTCATTTTCCCTATACGAATTTTCGAGCTCGGGAAAATTCAATCTTCCGATGGGAATTTTTTTTTAGTTCGGAACAATCCATATTTTTGATGCTATTTTCTTGTGTTCCGAAATTCTTTTTCCCTATACGAATTTTCGAGGTCGGGAAAGTTCAATCTTCCGATGGGACTTTTCTTTTTTGAGTTCGGGACAATCCATGTTTCTGATGCTATTTTCTTGTGTTCCGAAATTCATTTTCCCTATACGATTTTTGAGTGTGGGAAAATTCATTTTTCTGATGGTCATTTTTTCTTGAGTTCGGAACTATCCATGTTTCTGATGCTATTTTCTTGTGTTCCGAAATTCATTTTCCCTATACGATTTTTGAGTGTGGGAAAATTCATTTTTCTGATGGTCATTTTTTCTTGAGTTCGGAACTATCCATGTTTCCGAAGTTATTTTTTTGTGTTCAGAAACTCATTTTCCCTATACGAATTTTTGAGCAGGGGAAAATTCAATCATCCGATTGTTTTTTTTGGGGCGGGGTCGGAACTTTTCAAGTTTTTGGATGTTATTTTTTTTGTGCAGAAATTCATTTTCCCTAGAAAGATTATTGAGCGTGGGAAAATTCATCTTTCTGATTGGAATTTTTTCATGAGTTTGGAACAATCCATGTTTCCGATGTTATTTTATTCTGTTCAGAAATTCATTTTCCCTATACGAATTTTCGAGCTCGGAAAAATTCAATCTTCAATTGGGATTTTTTTTAGTTCAGAAAAATTCATTTCACTATTGGGAATTTTTGAGAACAAAAAAATCCATTTTTTGGGGAATTTTTCATTTTGGAAAAATCCATTTTTCCATTGGGAATTTTTGAATTCGGAAAAATCCATATTTACGATGGGAAATATTGAGCATGGGAAAATTTATTTTTCCGATGGTAATTTTTTCTTGTTTCCGTTGTTATTTTTTTCTGTTCAGAAATTCATTTTCCCTGTACGAATTTTTGAGCTCGGGAAAATTCAATTTTCAGATGGGATATTTTTTGAGTTCGGAACAATCCATGTTTCTGATGCTATTTTCTTGTGTTCAGAAATTCATTTACCCTATACGATTTTTGAGCATGGGAAAATTCATTTTTCTGATGGGAAGGTTTTTTTTGAGTTCGGAACAATCCATGTTTCTCGTGCTATTTTCTTGTTTTCCGAAATTCATTTTGCCTATACGAATTCTCGAGCTCAGGAAAATTCAATATTCAGATGGGATTTTTTTTTGTTTGGAACAATCCATGTTTCTGATGCTATTTTCTTGTGTTCAGAAATTCATTTTCCCTTTACGATTTTTGGGCGTTTGAAAATTCATTTTTCTGATGGGAATTTTTTCATGAGTTTGGAACAAACCATGTTTCCGATGTTTTTTTTTTACTGTTCAGAAATTAATTTTCCCTATATGATTTTTGAGCGTGGGAAAATTCATTTTTCTGATGGTCATTTTTTCTTGAGTTCGGAACTATCCATGTTTCTGATGCTATTTTCTTGTGTTCCGAAATTCATTTTCCCTATACGAATTCTCGAGCTCGGGAAAATTCAATATTCAGATGGGATTTTTTTTTGACTTTGGAACAATCCACGTTTTTGGATGTTATTTTTTTGTGCAGAAATTCATTTTCCCTATACGATTTTTGAGCGTGGGAAAATTCATTTTTTCTGATGGGAATTTTTTCATGAGTTTGGAACAAACCATGTTTCCGATGTTTTTTTTTTACTGTTCAGAAATTAATTTTCCCTATACGATTTATGAGCGTGGGAAAATTCATTTTTCTGATGGTCATTTTTTATTGAGTTCGGAACTATCCATGTTTCTGATGCTATTTTCTTGTGTTCCGAAATTCATTTTCCCTATACGAATTTTCGAGCTCTGGAAAATCCAATCTTCTGATGGGAATTTTTTTTGAGTTCGGAACAATCCATATTTTTGATGCTATTTTCTTGTGTTCAGAAATTCATTTTCCCTATACGATTTTTGAGCGTAGGAAAATTCATTTTTCTAATGGTCATTTTTTCTTGAGTTTGGAACTATCCATGTTTCTGATGCTATTTTCTTGTGTTCCGAAATTCTTTTTCCCTATACGAATTTTCGAGGTCGGGAAAGTTCAATCTTCCGATGGGACTTTTCTTTTTTGAGTTCGGGACAATCCATATTTCTGATGCTATTTGTGTTCCGAAATTCATTTTCCCTATACGATTTTTGAGTGTGGGAAAATTCAATCTTCAGATGGGAATTTTTTTTTGAGTTCGGAACTATCCATGTTTCTGATGCTATTTTCTTGTGTTCCGAAATTCATTTTCCCTATACGAATTTTCGAGCTCGGGAAAATTCAATATTCCGATGGGATTTTTTTTTTTTAGTTCGGAAATATCCTAGTTTTTGGATGTTATTTTTTTGTGCAGAAATTCATTTTCCCTAGACGATTATTGAGCGTGGGAAAATTCATCTTTCTGATTGGAATTTTTTCATGAGTTTGGAACAATCCATGTTTCCGATGTTATTTTATTCTGTTCAGAAATTCATTTTCCCTATACGAATTTTCGAGCTCGGAAAAATTCAATCTTCAATTGGGATTTTTTTTTTAGTTCAGAAAAATTCATTTCACTATTGGGAATTTTTGAGAACAGAAAAATCCATTTTTTGGGGAATTTTTCATTTTGGAAAAATCCATTTTTCCATTGGGAATTTTTGAATTCGGAAAAATCCATATTTACGATGGGAATTTTTGAGCATGGGAAAATTTATTTTTCAGATGGTAATTTTTTCTTGTTTCTGTTGTTATTTTTTTCTGTTCAGAAATTCATTTTCCCTATACGAATTTTCGAGCTCGGAAAAATTCAATTTTCAGATGGGATATTTTTTGAGTTCGGAACAATCCATGTTTCTGATGCTATTTTCTTGTGTTCAGAAATTCATTTACCCTATACGATTTTTGAGCATGGGAAAATTCATTTTTCTGATGGGAAGGTTTTTTTTGAGTTCGGAACAATCCATGTTTCTCGTGCTATTTTCTTGTTTTCCGAAATTCATTTTGCCTATACGAATTCTCGAGCTCAGGAAAATTCAATATTCAGATGGGATTTTTTTTTTGTTTGGAACAATCCATGTTTCTGATACTATTTTCTTGTGTTCAGAAATTCATTTTCCCTTTACGATTTTTGGGCGTTTGAAAATTCATTTTTCTGATGGGAATTTTTTTATGAGTTTGGAACAAACCATGTTTCCGATGTTTTGTTTTTACTGTTCAGAAATTAATTTTCCCTATACGATTTATGAGCGTGGGAAAATTCATTTTTCTGATGGTCATTTTTTCTTGAGTTCGGAACTATCCATGTTTCTGATGCTATTTTCTTGTGTTCCGAAATTCATTTTCCCTATACGAATTCTCGAGCTCGGGAAAATTCAATATTCAGATGGGAATTTTTTTTGGGGGTTTTGAACAATCCACGTTTTTGGATGTTATTTTTTTTGTGCAGAAATTCATTTTCCCTATACGATTTTTGAGCGTGGAAAATTCATTTTTCTGATGGGAATTTTTTCATGAGTTTGGAACAAACCATGTTTCCGATGTTTTTTTTTACTGTTCAGAAATTAATTTTCCCTATACGATTTATGAGCGTGGGAAAATTCATTTTTCTGATGGTCATTTTTTCTTGAGTTCGGAACTATCCATGTTTCTGATGCTATTTTCTTGTGTTCCGAAATTCATTTTCCCTATACGATTTTTGAGTGTGGGAAAATTCATTTTTCTGATGGTCATTTTTTCTTGAGTTCGGAACTATCCATGTTTCCGAAGTTATTTTTTTCTGTTCAGAAACTCATTTTCCCTATACGAATTTTTGAGCAGGGGAAAATTCAATCATCCGATTGTTTTTTTTGGGGCGGGGTCGGAACTTTTCAAGTTTTTGGATGTTATTTTTTTTGTGCAGAAATTCATTTTCCCTAGAAAGATTATTGAGCGTGGGAAAATTCATCTTTCTGATTGGAATTTTTTCATGAGTTTGGAACAATCCATGTTTCCGATGTTATTTTATTCTGTTCAGAAATTCATTTTCCCTATACGAATTTTCGAGCTCGGAAAAATTCAATCTTCAATTGGGATTTTTTTTTAGTTCAGAAAAATTCATTTCACTATTGGGAATTTTTGAGAACAGAAAAATCCATTTTTTGGGGAATTTTTCATTTTGGAATAATCCATTTTTCCATTGGGAATTTTTGAATTCGGAAAAATCCATATTTACGATGGGAATTATTGAGCATGGGAAAATTTATTTTTCCGATGGTAATTTTTTCTTGTTTCCGTTGTTATTTTTTTCTGTTCAGAAATTCATTTTCCCTGTGCGAATTTTTGAGCTCGGGAAAATTCAATTTTCAGATGGGATATTTTTTGAGTTCGGAACAATCCATGTTTCTGATGCTATTTTCTTGTGTTCAGAAATTCATTTACCCTATACGATTTTTGAGCATGGGAAAATTCATTTTTCTGATGGGAAGGTTTTTTTTGAGTTCGGAACAATCCATGTTTCTCGTGCTATTTTCTTGTTTTCCGAAATTCATTTTGCCTATACGAATTCTCGAGCTCAGGAAAATTCAATATTCAGATGGGATTTTTTTTTGTTTGGAACAATCCATGTTTCTGATGCTATTTTCTTGTGTTCAGAAATTCATTTTCCCTTTACGATTTTTGGGCGTTTGAAAATTCATTTTTCTGATGGGAATTTTTTCATGAGTTTGGAACAAACCATGTTTCCGATGTTTTTTTTTTACTGTTCAGAAATTAATTTTCCCTATATGATTTTTGAGCGTGGGAAAATTCATTTTTCTGATGGTCATTTTTTCTTGAGTTCGGAACTATCCATGTTTCTGATGCTATTTTCTTGTGTTCCGAAATTCATTTTCCCTATACGAATTCTCGAGCTCGGGAAAATTCAATATTCAGATGGGATTTTTTTTTGACTTTGGAACAATCCACGTTTTTGGATGTTATTTTTTTGTGCAGAAATTCATTTTCCCTATACGATTTTTGAGCGTGGGAAAATTCATTTTTTCTGATGGGAATTTTTTCATGAGTTTGGAACAAACCATGTTTCCGATGTTTTTTTTTTACTGTTCAGAAATTAATTTTCCCTATACGATTTATGAGCGTGGGAAAATTCATTTTTCTGATGGTCATTTTTTATTGAGTTCGGAACTATCCATGTTTCTGATGCTATTTTCTTGTGTTCCGAAATTCATTTTCCCTATACGAATTTTCGAGCTCTGGAAAATCCAATCTTCTGATGGGAATTTTTTTTGAGTTCGGAACAATCCATATTTTTGATGCTATTTTCTTGTGTTCAGAAATTCATTTTCCCTATACGATTTTTGAGCGTAGGAAAATTCATTTTTCTAATGGTCATTTTTTCTTGAGTTTGGAACTATCCATGATTCTGATGCTATTTTCTTGTGTTCCGAAATTCTTTTTCCCTATACGAATTTTCGAGGTCGGGAAAGTTCAATCTTCTGATGGGACTTTTCTTTTTTGAGTTCGGGACAATCCATATTTCTGATGCTATTTGTGTTCCGAAATTCATTTTCCCTATACGATTTTTGAGTGTGGGAAAATTCAATCTTCAGATGGGAATTTTTTTTTGAGTTCGGAACTATCCATGTTTCTGATGCTATTTTCTTGTGTTCCGAAATTCATTTTCCCTATACGAATTTTCGAGCTCGGGAAAATTCAATATTCCGATGGGATTTTTTTTTTTTTGAGTTCGGAAATATCCTAGTTTTTGGATGTTATTTTTTTGTGCAGAAATTCATTTTCCCTAGACGATTATTGAGCGTGGGAAAATTCATCTTTCTGATTGGAATTTTTTCATGAGTTTGGAACAATCCATGTTTCCGATGTTATTTTATTCTGTTCAGAAATTCATTTTCCCTATACGAATTTTCGAGCTCGGAAAAATTCAATCTTCAATTGGGATTTTTTTTTAATTCAGAAAAATTCATTTCACTATTGGGAATTTTTGAGAACAGAAAAATCCATTTTTGGGGGAATTTTTCATTTTGGAAAAATCCATTTTTCCATTGGGAATTTTTGAATTCGGAAAAAATCCATATTTACGATGGGAATTTTTGAGCATGGGAAAATTTATTTTTCCGATGGTAATTTTTTCTTGTTTCTGTTGTTATTTTTTTCTGTTCAGAAATTCATTTTCCCTATACCAATTTTCGAGCTCGGAAAAATTCAATTTTCAGATGGGATATTTTTTGAGTTCGGAACAATCCATGTTTCTGATGCTATTTTCTTGTGTTCAGAAATTCATTTACCCTATACGATTTTTGAGCATGGGAAAATTCATTTTTCTGATGGGAAGGTTTTTTTTGAGTTCGGAACAATCCATGTTTCTCGTGCTATTTTCTTGTTTTCCGAAATTCATTTTGCCTATACGAATTCTCGAGCTCAGGAAAATTCAATATTCAGATGGGATTTTTTGTTTGTTTGGAACAATCCATGTTTCTGATACTATTTTCTTGTGTTCAGAAATTCATTTTCCCTTTACGATTTTTGGGCGTTTGAAAATTCATTTTTCTGATGGGAATTTTTTTATGAGTTTGGAACAAACCATGTTTCCGATGTTTTGTTTTTACTGTTCAGAAATTAATTTTCCCTATACGATTTATGAGCGTGGGAAAATTCATTTTTCTGATGGTCATTTTTTCTTGAGTTCGGAACTATCCATGTTTCTGATGCTATTTTCTTGTGTTCCGAAATTCATTTTCCCTATACGAATTCTCGAGCTCGGGAAAATTCAATATTCAGATGGGAATTTTTTTTGGGGGGTTTTGAACAATCCACGTTTTTGGATGTTATTTTTTTGTGCAGAAATTCATTTTCCCTATATGATTTTTGAGCGTGGAAAATTCATTTTTCTGATGGGAATTTTTTCATGAGTTTGGAACAAACCATGTTTCCGATGTTTTTTTTTACTGTTCAGAAATTAATTTTCCCTATACGATTTATGAGCGTGGGAAAATTCATTTTTCTGATGGTCATTTTTTCTTGAGTTCGGAACTATCCATGTTTCTGATGCTATTTTCTTGTGTTCCGAAATTCATTTTCCCTATACGATTTTTGAGTGTGGGAAAATTCATTTTTCTGATGGTCATTTTTTCTTGAGTTCGGAACTATCCATGTTTCCGAAGTTATTTTTTTGTGTTCAGAAACTCATTTTCCCTATACGAATTTTTGAGCAGGGGAAAATTCAATCATCCGATTGTTTTTTTTGGGGCGGGGTCGGAACTTTTCAAGTTTTTGGATGTTATTTTTTTTGTGCAGAAATTCATTTTCCCTAGAAAGATTATTGAGCGTGGGAAAATTCATCTTTCTGATTGGAATTTTTTCATCAGTTTGGAACAATCCATGTTTCCGATGTTTTTTTATTCTGTTCAGAAATTCATTTTCCCTATACGAATTTTCGAGCTCGGAAAAATTCAATCTTCAATTGGGATTTTTTTTTAGTTCAGAAAAATTCATTTCACTATTGGGAATTTTTGAGAACAGAAAAATCCATTTTTTGGGGAATTTTTCATTTTGGAAAAATCCATTTTTCCATTGGGAATTTTTGAATTCGGAAAAATCCATATTTACGATGGGAATTATTGAGCATGGGAAAATTTATTTTTCCGATGGTAATTTTTTCTTGTTTCCGTTGTTATTTTTTTCTGTTCAGAAATTCATTTTCCCTGTGCGAATTTTTGAGCTCGGGAAAATTCAATTTTCAGATGGGATATTTTTTGAGTTCGGAACAATCCATGTTTCTGATGCTATTTTCTTGTGTTCAGAAATTCATTTACCCTATACGATTTTTGAGCATGGGAAAATTCATTTTTCTGATGGGAAGGTTTTTTTTGAGTTCGGAACAATCCATGTTTCTCGTGCTATTTTCTTGTTTTCCGAAATTCATTTTGCCTATACGAATTCTCGAGCTCAGGAAAATTCAATATTCAGATGGGATTTTTTTTTGTTTGGAACAATCCATGTTTCTGATGCTATTTTCTTGTGTTCAGAAATTCATTTTCCCTTTACGATTTTTGGGCGTTTGAAAATTCATTTTTCTGATGGGAATTTTTTCATGAGTTTGGAACAAACCATGTTTCCGATGTTTTTTTTTTACTGTTCAGAAATTAATTTTCCCTATATGATTTTTGAGCGTGGGAAAATTCATTTTTCTGATGGTCATTTTTTCTTGAGTTCGGAACTATCCATGTTTCTGATGCTATTTTCTTGTGTTCCGAAATTCATTTTCCCTATACGAATTCTCGAGCTCGGGAAAATTCAATATTCAGATGGGATTTTTTTTTTGTTTGGAACAATCCACGTTTTTGGATGTTATTTTTTTGTGCAGAAATTCATTTTCCCTATACGATTTTTGAGCGTGGGAAAATTCATTTTTTCTGATGGGAATTTTTTCATGAGTTTGGAACAAACCATGTTTCCGATGTTTTTTTTTTACTGTTCAGAAATTAATTTTCCCTATACGATTTATGAGCGTGGGAAAATTCATTTTTCTGATGGTCATTTTTTATTGAGTTCGGAACTATCCATGTTTCTGATGCTATTTTCTTGTGTTCCGAAATTCATTTTCCCTATACGAATTTTCGAGCTCTGGAAAATCCAATCTTCTGATGGGAATTTTTTTTGAGTTCGGAACAATCCATATTTTTGATGCTATTTTCTTGTGTTCAGAAATTCATTTTCCCTATACGATTTTTGAGCGTAGGAAAATTCATTTTTCTAATGGTCATTTTTTCTTGAGTTTGGAACTATCCATGTTTCTGATGCTATTTTCTTGTGTTCCGAAATTCTTTTTCCCTATACGAATTTTCGAGGTCGGGAAAGTTCAATCTTCCGATGGGACTTTTCTTTTTTGAGTTCGGGACAATCCATATTTCTGATGCTATTTGTGTTCCGAAATTCATTTTCCCTATACGATTTTTGAGTGTGGGAAAATTCAATCTTCAGATGGGAATTTTTTTTTGAGTTCGGAACTATCCATGTTTCTGATGCTATTTTCTTGTGTTCCGAAATTCATTTTCCCTATACGAATTTTCGAGCTCGGGAAAATTCAATATTCCGATGGGATTTTTTTTTTTTAGTTCGGAAATATCCTAGTTTTTGGATGTTATTTTTTTGTGCAGAAATTCATTTTCCCTAGACGATTATTGAGCGTGGGAAAATTCATCTTTCTGATTGGAATTTTTTCATGAGTTTGGAACAATCCATGTTTCCGATGTTATTTTATTCTGTTCAGAAATTCATTTTCCCTATACGAATTTTCGAGCTCGGAAAAATTCAATCTTCAATTGGGATTTTTTTTTTAGTTCAGAAAAATTCATTTCACTATTGGGAATTTTTGAGAACAGAAAAATCCATTTTTTGGGGAATTTTTCATTTTGGAAAAATCCATTTTTCCATTGGGAATTTTTGAATTCGGAAAAATCCATATTTACGATGGGAATTTTTGAGCATGGGAAAATTTATTTTTCCGATGGTAATTTTTTCTTGTTTCTGTTGTTATTTTTTTCTGTTCAGAAATTCATTTTCCCTATACGAATTTTCGAGCTCGGAAAAATTCAATTTTCAGATGGGATATTTTTTGAGTTCGGAACAATCCATGTTTCTGATGCTATTTTCTTGTGTTCAGAAATTCATTTACCCTATACGATTTTTGAGCATGGGAAAATTCATTTTTCTGATGGGAAGGTTTTTTTTGAGTTCGGAACAATCCATGTTTCTCGTGCTATTTTCTTGTTTTCCGAAATTCATTTTGCCTATACGAATTCTCGAGCTCAGGAAAATTCAATATTCAGATGGGATTTTTTTTTTGTTTGGAACAATCCATGTTTCTGATACTATTTTCTTGTGTTCAGAAATTCATTTTCCCTTTACGATTTTTGGGCGTTTGAAAATTCATTTTTCTGATGGGAATTTTTTTATGAGTTTGGAACAAACCATGTTTCCGATGTTTTGTTTTTACTGTTCAGAAATTAATTTTCCCTATACGATTTATGAGCGTGGGAAAATTCATTTTTCTGATGGTCATTTTTTCTTGAGTTCGGAACTACCCATGTTTCTGATGCTATTTTCTTGTGTTCCGAAATTCATTTTCCCTATACGAATTCTCGAGCTCGGGAAAATTCAATATTCAGATGGGAATTTTTTTGGGGGGTTTTGAACAATCCACGTTTTTGGATGTTATTTTTTTGTGCAGAAATTCATTTTCCCTATACGATTTTTGAGCGTGGAAAATTCATTTTTCTGATGGGAATTTTTTCATGAGTTTGGAACAAACCATGTTTCCGATGTTTTTTTTTTACTGTTCAGAAATTAATTTTCCCTATACGATTTATGAGCGTGGGAAAATTCATTTTTCTGATGGTCATTTTTTCTTGAGTTCGGAACTATCCATGTTTCTGATGCTATTTTCTTGTGTTCCGAAATTCATTTTCCCTATACGATTTTTGAGTGTGGGAAAATTCATTTTTCTGATGGTCATTTTTTCTTGAGTTCGGAACTATCCATGTTTCCGAAGTTATTTTTTTGTGTTCAGAAACTCATTTTCCCTATACGAATTTTTGAGCAGGGGAAAATTCAATCATCCGATTGTATTTTTTGGGGCGGGGTCGGAACTTTTCAAGTTTTTGGATGTTATTTTTTTTGTGCAGAAATTCATTTTCCCTAGAAAGATTATTGAGCGTGGGAAAATTCATCTTTCTGATTGGAATTTTTTCATGAGTTTGGAACAATCCATGTTTCCGATGTTATTTTATTCTGTTCAGAAATTCATTTTCCCTATACGAATTTTCGAGCTCGGAAAAATTCAATCTTCAATTGGGATTTTTTTTTAGTTCAGAAAAATTCATTTCACTATTGGGAATTTTTGAGAACAGAAAAATCCATTTTTTGGGGAATTTTTCATTTTGGAAAAATCCATTTTTCCATTGGGAATTTTTGAATTCGGAAAAATCCATATTTACGATGCGAATTATTGAGCATGGGAAAATTTATTTTTCCGATGGTAATTTTTTCTTGTTTCCGTTGTTATTTTTTTCTGTTCAGAAATTCATTTTCCCTGTGCGAATTTTTGAGCTCGGGAAAATTCAATTTTCAGATGGGATATTTTTTGAGTTCGGAACAATCCATGTTTCTCGTGCTATTTTCTTGTTTTCCGAAATTCATTTTGCCTATACGAATTCTCGAGCTCAGGAAAATTCAATATTCAGATGGGATTTTTTTTTGTTTGGAACAATCCATGTTTCTGATGCTATTTTCTTGTGTTCAGAAATTCATTTTCCCTTTACGATTTTTGGGCGTTTGAAAATTCATTTTTCTGATGGGAATTTTTTCATGAGTTTGGAACAAACCATGTTTCCGATGTTTTTTTTTTACTGTTCAGAAATTAATTTTCCCTATATGATTTTTGAGCGTGGGAAAATTCATTTTTCTGATGGTAATTTTTTCTTGAGTTCGGAACTATCCATGTTTCTGATGCTATTTTCTTGTGTTCCGAAATTCATTTTCCCTATACGAATTCTCGAGCTCGGGAAAATTCAATATTCAGATGGGATTTTTTTTTGACTTTGGAACAATCCACGTTTTTGGATGTTATTTTTTTGTGCAGAAATTCATTTTCCCTATACGATTTTTGAGCGTGGGAAAATTCATTTTTTCTGATGGGAATTTTTTCATGAGTTTGGAACAAACCATGTTTCCGATGTTTTTTTTTTACTGTTCAGAAATTAATTTTCCCTATACGATTTATGAGCGTGGGAAAATTCATTTTTCTGATGGTCATTTTTTATTGAGTTCGGAACTATCCATGTTTCTGATGCTATTTTCTTGTGTTCCGAAATTCATTTTCCCTATACGAATTTTCGAGCTCTGGAAAATCCAATCTTCTGATGGGAATTTTTTTTGAGTTCGGAACAATCCATATTTTTGATGCTATTTTCTTGTGTTCAGAAATTCATTTTCCCTATACGATTTTTGAGCGTAGGAAAATTCATTTTTCTAATGGTCATTTTTTCTTGAGTTTGGAACTATCCATGTTTCTGATGCTATTTTCTTGTGTTCCGAAATTCTTTTTCCCTATACGAATTTTCGAGGTCGGGAAAGTTCAATCTTCCGATGGGACTTTTCTTTTTTGAGTTCGGGACAATCCATATTTCTGATGCTATTTTCTTGTGTTCCGAAATTCTTTTTCCCTATACGAATTTCGGAACGAAATTCATTTTCCCTATACGATTTTTGAGTGTGGGAAAATTCATTCTTCAGATGGGAATTTTTTTTTGAGTTCGGAACTATCCATGTTTCTGATGCTATTTTCTTGTGTTCCGAAATTCATTTTCCCTATACGAATTTTCGAGCTCGGGAAAATTCAATATTCCGATGGGATTTTTTTTTTTTGAGTTCGGAAATATCCTAGTTTTTGGATGTTATTTTTTTGTGCAGAAATTCATTTTCCCTAGACGATTATTGAGCGTGGGAAAATTCATCTTTCTGATTGGAATTTTTTCATGAGTTTGGAACAATCCATGTTTCCGATGTTATTTTATTCTGTTCAGAAATTCATTTTCCCTATACGAATTTTCGAGCTCGGAAAAATTCAATCTTCAATTGGGATTTTTTTTTTAGTTCAGAAAAATTCATTTCACTATTGGGAATTTTTGAGAACAGAAAAATCCATTTTTTGGGGAATTTTTCATTTTGGAAAAATCCATTTTTCCATTGGGAATTTTTGAATTCGGAAAAATCCATATTTACGATGGGAATTTTTGAGCATGGGAAAATTTATTTTTCCGATGGTAATTTTTTCTTGTTTCTGTTGTTATTTTTTTCTGTTCAGAAATTCATTTTCCCTATACGAATTTTCGAGCTCGGAAAAATTCAATTTTCAGATGGGATATTTTTTGAGTTCGGAACAATCCATGTTTCTGATGCTATTTTCTTGTGTTCAGAAATTCATTTACCCTATACGATTTTTGAGCATGGGAAAATTCATTTTTCTGATGGGAAGGTTTTTTTTGAGTTCGGAACAATCCATGTTTCTCGTGCTATTTTCTTGTTTTCCGAAATTCATTTTGCCTATACGAATTCTCGAGCTCAGGAAAATTCAATATTCAGATGGGATTTTTTTTTTGTTTGGAACAATCCATGTTTCTGATACTATTTTCTTGTGTTCAGAAATTCATTTTCCCTTTACGATTTTTGGGCGTTTGAAAATTCATTTTTCTGATGGGAATTTTTTTATGAGTTTGGAACAAACCATGTTTCCGATGTTTTGTTTTTACTGTTCAGAAATTAATTTTCCCTATACGATTTATGAGCGTGGGAAAATTCATTTTTCTGATGGTCATTTTTTCTTGAGTTCGGAACTATCCATGTTTCTGATGCTATTTTCTTGTGTTCCGAAATTCATTTTCCCTATACGAATTCTCGAGCTCGGGAAAATTCAATATTCAGATGGGAATTTTTTTTTTGGGGTTTTGAACAATCCACGTTTTTGGATGTTATTTTTTTGTGCAGAAATTCATTTTCCCTATACGATTTTTGAGCGTGGAAAATTCATTTTTCTGATGGGAATTTTTTCATGAGTTTGGAACAAACCATGTTTCCGATGTTTTTTTTTACTGTTCAGAAATTAATTTTCCCTATACGATTTATGAGCGTGGGAAAATTCATTTTTCTGATGGTCATTTTTTCTTGAGTTCGGAACTATCCATGTTTCTGATGCTATTTTCATGTGTTCCGAAATTCATTTTCCCTATACGAATTTTCGAGCTCGGGAAAATTCAATCTTCCGATGGGAATTTTTTTTTAGTTCGGAACAATCCATATTTTTGATGCTATTTTCTTGTGTTCCGAAATTCTTTTTCCCTATACGAATTTTCGAGGTCGGGAAAGTTCAATCTTCCGATGGGACTTTTCTTTTTTGAGTTCGGGACAATCCATGTTTCTGATGCTATTTTCTTGTGTTCCGAAATTCATTTTCCCTATACGATTTTTGAGTGTGGGAAAATTCATTTTTCTGATGGTCATTTTTTCTTGAGTTCGGAACTATCCATGTTTCTGATGCTATTTTCTTGTGTTCCGAAATTCATTTTCCCTATACGATTTTTGAGTGTGGGAAAATTCATTTTTCTGATGGTCATTTTTTCTTGAGTTCGGAACTATCCATGTTTCCGAAGTTATTTTTTTGTGTTCAGAAACTCATTTTCCCTATACGAATTTTTGAGCAGGGGAAAATTCAATCATCCGATTGTTTTTGTGGGGCGGGGTCGGAACTTTTCAAGTTTTTGGATGTTATTTTTTTTGTGCAGAAATTCATTTTCCCTAGAAAGATTATTGAGCGTGGGAAAATTCATCTTTCTGATTGGAATTTTTTCATGAGTTTGGAACAATCCATGTTTCCGATGTTATTTTATTCTGTTCAGAAATTCATTTTCCCTATACGAATTTTCGAGCTCGGAAAAATTCAATCTTCAATTGGGATTTTTTTTTTTAGTTCAGAAAAATTCATTTCACTATTGGGAATTTTTGAGAACAGAAAAATCCATTTTTTGGGGAAATTTTCATTTTGGAAAAATCCATTTTTCCATTGGGAATTTTTGAATTCGGAAAAATCCATATTTACGATGGGAATTTTTGAGCATGGGAAAATTTATTTTTCCGATGGTAATTTTTTCTTGTTTCCGTTGTTATTTTTTTCTGTTCAGAAATTCCGTTTCCCTATACGAATTTTCGAGCTCGCGAAAATTCAATTTTCAGATGGGATATTTTTTGAGTTCGGAACAATCCATGTTTCTGATGCTATTTTCTTGTGTTCAGAAATTCATTTACCCTATTCGATTTTTGAGCATGGGAAAATTCATTTTTCTGATGGGAAGGTTTTTTTTGAGTTCGGAACAATCCATGTTTCTCGTGCTATTTTCTTGTTTTCCGAAATTCATTTTGCCTATACGAATTCTCGAGCTCAGGAAAATTCAATATTCAGATGGGATTTTTTTTTGTTTGGAACAATCCATGTTTCTGATGCTATTTGTGTTCAGAAATTCATTTTCCCTTTACGATTTTTGAGCGTGGGAAAATTCATTTTTCTGATGGGAATTTTTTCATGAGTTTGGAACAAACCATGTTTCCGATGTTTTGTTTTTACTGTTCAGAAATTAATTTTCCCTATACGATTTTTGAGCGTGGGAAAATTCATTTTTCTGATGGGAATTTTTTCATGAGTTTGGAACAAACCATGTTTCCGATTTGTTTTTTTTTTACTGTTCAGAAATTAATTTTCCCTATATGATTTTTGAGCGTGGGAAAATTCATTTTTCTGATGGTCATTTTTTCTTGAGTTCGGAACTATCCATGTTTCTGATGCTATTTTCTTGTGTTCCGAAATTCATTTTCCCTATACGATTTTTGAGCTCAGGAAAATTCAATATTCAGATGGGATTTTTTTTGAGTTTGGAACAATCCACGTTTTTGGATGGTTTTTTTTGTGCAGAAATTCATTTTCCATATACGATTTTTGAGCGTGGGAAAATTCATTTTTCTGATGTGAATTTTTTCATGAGTTTGGAACATTCCATGTTTCCGATGTTATTTTTTTCTGTTCAGAAATTCATTTGCCCTATACGAATTTTCGAAATCAGGAAAATTCAATCTTCAGATGGGAATTTTTTTTTGAGTTCGGAACAATCCATGTTTCTGATGCTATTTTCTTGTGTTCCGAAATTCATTTTCCATATACGAATTTTCGAGCTCGGAAAAATTCAATATTCCGATGGGATTTTTTTTTTTTTTAGTTCGGAAATATCCTAGTTTTTGGATGTTATTTTTCTGTGTTCAGAAACTCATTTTCCCTATACGAATTTTCGAGCATGGGAAAATTCATTTTTCTGATGGGAAGGTTTTTTTTGAGTTCGGAACAATCCATGTTTCTCGTGCTATTTTCTTGTTTTCCAAAATTCATTTTCCCTATACGAATTCTCGAGAGGGGAAAATTCAATCATCCGATTGATTGGAACAATCCATGTTTCCGTTGTTATCTTTTTCTGTTGGAAATTCATTTTCCCTATAAGAATTTTCGAGCTCAGGAAAATTCAATCGTCAGATGGGATTTTTTTTGAGTTCGGAACAATGCAAGTTTTTTGATGTTATTTTTTTTGTGCAGAAATTCATTTTCTATTTACGATTTTTGAGCGTGGGAAAATTCATTTTTCTGATGGGAATTTTTTCATGAGTTTGGAACAAACCATGTTTCCGATGTTTTTTTATTACTGTTCAGAAATTAATTTTCCCTATATGATTTTTGAGCGTGGGAAAATTCATTTTTCTGATGGTCATTTTTTCTTGAGTTCAGAACTATCCATGTTTCTGATGCTATTTTCTTGTGTTCCGAAATTCATTTTCCCTATACGAATTTTCGAGGTCGGGAAAGTTCAATCTTCCGATGGGACTTTTCTTTTTTGAGTTTGGGACAATCCATGTTTCTGATGCTATTTTCTTGTGTTCCGAAATTCATTTTCCCTATACGATTTTTGAGTGTGGGAAAATTCATTTTTCTGATGGTCATTTTTTCTTGAGTTCGGAACTATCCATGTTTCCGAAGTTATTTTTTTGTGTTCAGAAACTCATTTTCCCTATACGAATTTTTGAGAAGGGGAAAATTCAATCATCCGATTGTTTTTTTTGGGGCGGGGTTGGAACTTTTCAAGTTTTTGGATGTTATTTTTTTGTGCAGAAATTCATTTTCCCTAGACGATTATTGAGCGTGGGAAAATTCATCTTTCTGATTGGAATTTTTTCATGAGTTTGGAACAATCCATGTTTCCGATGTTATTTTATTCTGTTCAGAAATTCATTTTCCCTATACGAATTTCCGAGCTCGGAAAAATTCAATCTTCAATTGGGATTTTTTTTTAGTTCAGAAAAATTCATTTCACTATTGGGAATTTTTGAGAACAGAAAAATCCATTTTTTGGGGAATTTTTCATTTTGGAAAAATCCATTTTTCCATTGGGAAATTTTGAATTGGGAAAAATCCATATTTACGATGGGAATTTTTGAGCATGGGAAAATTTATTTTTCCGATGGTAATTTTTTCTTGTTTCCGTTGTTATTTTTTTCTGTTCAGAAATTCATTTTCCCTATACGAATTTTCAAGCTCGGGAAAATTCAATTTTCAGATGGGATATTTTTTGAGTTCGGAACAATCCATGTTTCTGATGCTATTTTCTTGTGTTCAGAAATTCATTTACCCTATACGATTTTTGAGCATGGGAAAATTCATTTTTCTGATGGGAAGGTTTTTTTTTGAGTTCGGAACAATCCATGTTTCTCGTGCTATTTTCTTGTTTTCCGAAATTCATTTTGCCTATACGAATTCTCGAGCTCAGGAAAATTCAATATTCAGATGGGATTTTTTTTTGTTTGGAACAATCCATGTTTCTGATGCTATTTTCTTGTGTTCAGAAATTCATTTTCCCTTTACGATTTTTGGGCGTTTGAAAATTCATTTTTCTGATGGGAATTTTTTCATGAGTTTGGAACAAACCATGTTTCCGATGTTTTGTTTTTACTGTTCAGAAATTAATTTTCCCTATACGATTTTTGAGCGTGGGAAAATTCATTTTTCTGATGGGAATTTTTTCATGAGTTTGGAACAAACCATGTTTCCGATGTTTTTTTTTTACTGTTCAGAAATTAATTTTCCCTATATGGTTTTTGAGCGTGGGAAAATTCATGTTTCTGATGGTCATTTTTTCTTGAGTTCAGAACTATCCATGTTTCTGATGCTATTTTCTTGTGTTCCGAAATTCATTTTCCCTATACGAATTCTCGAGCTCGGGAAAATTCAATATTCAGATGGGATTTTTTTTTTTTAGTTTGGAACAATCCACGTTTTTGGATGTTATTTTTTTGTGCAGAAATTCATTTTCCCTATACGATTTTTGAGCGTGGGAAAATTCATTTTTCTGATGGGAATTTTTTCATGAGTTTGGAACAAACCATGTTTCCGACGTTTTTTTTTACTGTTCAGAAATTATTTTTCCCTATACGATTTATGAGCGTGGGAAAATTCATTTTGCTGATGGTCATTTTTTATTGAGTTCGGAACTATCCATGTTTCTGATGCTATTTTCTTGTGTTCCGAAATTCATTTTCCCTATACGAATTTTCGAGCTCGGGAAAATCCAATCTTCCGATGGGAATTTTTTTTGAGTTCGGAACAATCCATATTTTTGATGCTATTTTCTTGTGTTCAGAAATTCATTTTCCCTATACGATTTTTGAGCGTGGGAAAATTCATTTTTCTAATGGTCATTTTTTCTTGAGTTTGGAACTATCCATGTTTCTGATGCTATTTTCTTGTGTTCCGAAATTCTTTTTCCCTATACGAATTCTCGAGCTCAGGAAAATTCAATATTCAGATGGGATTTTTTTTGTTTGGAACAATCCATGTTTCTGATGCTATTTTCTTGTGTTCAGAAATTCATTTTCCCTATACGATTTTTGAGGGTGGGAAAATTCATTTTTCTGATGGTCATTTTTTCTTGAGTTCGGAACTATCCATGTTTCCGAAGTAATTTTTTTGTCATTTTCCCTTTTCGATTTTTGGGCATGGGAAAATTCATTTTTCTGATGGGAATTTTTTCATGAGTTTGGAACAATCCATTTTTCCGATGTTATTTTTTTTCTGTTCAGAAATTCATTTTCCCTATACGATTTTTGACCGTGGGAAAATTCATTTTTCTGATGGTCATTTTTTCTTGAGTTCGGAACTATCCATGTTTCTGATGCTATTTTCTTGTGTTCCGAAATTCATTTTCCCTATATGATTTTTGAGCATGGGCAAATTCATTTTTCTGATTGGAATTTTTTTGAGTTCGGGACAATCCATGTTTCTGATGCTATTTTCTTGTGTTCCAAAATTCATTTTCCCTGTACGAATTTTCGAGCTCGGGAAAATTCATTTTTCTGATGGGAAGTTTTTTTTATTTCGGGACAATCCATGTTTCTGATGCTATTTTCTTATGTTCCAAAATTCATTTTCCCTATATGATTTTTGAGTGTGGGAAAATTCATTTTTCTGATGGGAAGTTTTTTTTTATTTCGGGACAAGCCATGTTTCTGATGCTATTTTCTTGTGTTCCAAAATTCATTTTCCCTATACGAATTTTGAGCGTGGGCAAATTCATTTTTCTGATGGGAATTTTTTCATCAGTTTGGAACAATCCCTGTTTCCGATGTTATTTTTTTCTGCTCAGAAATTCATTTTCCCTATACGAATTTTCGAGCTCGGGAAAATTCATTTTTCTGATGGGAAGGTTTTTTTATTTCGGGACAATCCATGTTTCTGATGCTATTTTCTTGTGTTCCAAAATTCATTTTCCCTATATGATTTTTGAGTGTGGGAAAATTCATTTTTCTGATGGGAAGTTTTTTTTATTTCGGGACAAGCCATGTTTCTGATGCTATTTTCTTGTGTTCCAAAATTCATTTTCCCTATACGAATTTTGAGCGTGGGCAAATTCATTTTTCTGATGGGAATTTTTTCATCAGTTTGGAACAATCCCTGTTTCCGATGTTATTTTTTTCTGTTCAGAAATTCATTTTCCCTATACGATTTTTGAGCATGGGCAAATTCATTTTTCTGATTGGAATTTTTTTGAGTTCGGGACAATCCATGTTTTTGATGCTATTTTCTTGTGTTCCAAAATTCATTTTCCCTATACGAATTTTCGAGCTCGGAAAAATTCAATCTTCAATTGTGATTTTTTTTTAGTTCAGAAAAATTCATTTCACTATTGGGAATTTTTGAGAACAGAAAAATCCATTTTTTGGGGAATTTTTCATTTTGGAAAAATCCATTTTTCCATTGGGAATTTTCGAATTCGGAAAAATCCATATTTACGATGGGAATTTTTGAGCATGGGAAAATTTATTTTTCCGATGGTAATTTTTTCTTGTTTCCGTTGTTATTTTTTTCTGTTCAGAAATTCATTTTCCCTATACGAATTTTCGAGCTCGGGAAAATTCAATTTTCAGATGGGATATTTTTTGAGTTCGGAACAATCCATGTTTCTCGTGCTATTTTCTTGTTTTCCGAAATTCATTTTCCCTATACGAATTTTCGAGCTCGGGAAAATTCAATCTTCCGATGGGAATTTTTTTTGAGTTCGGAACAATCCATGTTTTTGATGCTATTTTCTGTGTTCAGAAATTCATTTTCCCTATACAATTTTTGAGCGTGGGAAAATTCATTTTTCTGATGGTCATTTTTTCTTGAGTTCGGAACTTATTCATATTTCTGATGCTATTTTCTTTTGTTCCGAAATTCATTTCCCTAACTGAATTTTCGAGCTCGGGAAAATTCAATCATCCGATTCATATTTTTTTGGGGTGGGTTTTCTGAACAATCCAAGTTTTCGGATGTTATTTTTTGTGCAGAAATTCATTTTCACTATACGATTTTTGAGCATGGGAAAATTCAATATTCAGATGGGATATATTTTTTGAGTTCGGAACAACCATCTCAAAGAAGCTTCTGGAGCCGAGCAGAAAATAAACTCTCCGGGCATTGTATATATTCACAGGGTGATTATTATTTATCTAAAGATTAGTGATAGCGCAGAAAGTTATTATTTTGGATCTTGAAATAATGGCTTTTAATATTTGGTGGTTATATAGTAATTTATGAGTCTAGATATTGTTATGTGCTAACATTTAGTAATGTTTGTTAACATGATATTATGGTTTTGTTTATGTACTGTATTGTTAGTCATTGTTTTCCTTTTTGAAAAAAAATTCAATAAAAATTCATTAAAACAATCCATGTTTCTGATGCTATTTTCTTGTGTTCCAAAATTCATTTTCCCTATACGAATTCTCGAGCTCAGGAAAATTCAATATACAGATGGGATTTTTTTTGAGTTTGGAACAATCGACGTTTTTGGATGTTATTTTTTTGTGCAGAAATTCATTTTTCCTATACGATTTTTGAGCGTGGGAAAATTCATTTTTCTGGTGAATTTTTTCATGAGTTTGGAACCTTCCATGTTTCCGATGTTATTTTTTTATGTTCAGAAATTTATTTTCCTTATACGAATTTTCGAAATCAGGAAAATTCAATCTTCAGATGGGAATTTTTTTTTGAGTTCGGAACAATCCATGTGTCTGATGCTATTTTCTTGTGTTCCGAAATTCATTTTCCCTATATGAATTTTCGAGCTCGGGAAAATTCAATATTCTGATGGGATTTTTTTTTTTTGAGATCGGAAAATCCTAGTTTTTGGATGTTATTTTTTGTGCAGAAATTCATTTTTCCTATACGATTTTTGAGTGAGCAAATTTATATTTCTGATGGGAATTTTTTCATTAGTTTAGAACAATCCATGTTTCCGTTGTTACTTTTTTCTGTTCGGAAATTCATTTTCCCTATACGAATTTTCGAGCTTGGGAAAGTTCAATCTTCCGATGGGATTTTTTTTTTAGTTCGGAACAATCCATGTTTCTGGCTATTTTCTTGTGTTCCAAAATTCATTTTCCCTATATGATTTTTCAGCATGGGCAAATTCATTTTTCTGATTGGAATTTTTTTGAGTTCGGGACAATCCATGTTTCTGATGCTATTTTCTTGTGTTCCAAAATTCGTTTTCCCTATACGAATTTTCGAGCTCGGGAAAATTCATTTTTCTGATGGGAAGTTTTTTTTTATTTCGGGACAATCCATGTTTCTGATGCTATTTTCTTGTGTTCCAAAATTCATTTTCCCTATATGATTTTTGAGTGTGGGAAAATTCATTTTTCTGATGGGAAGTTTTTTTTTATTTCGGGACAAGCCATGTTTCTGATGCTATTTTCTTGTGTTCCAAAATTCATTTTCCCTATACGAATTTTGAGCGTGGGCAAATTCATTTTTCTGATGGGAATTTTTTCATCAGTTTGGAACAATCCCTGTTTCCGATGTTATTTTTTTCTGCTCAGAAATTCATTTTCCCTATACGAATTTTCGAGCTCGGGAAAATTCATTTTTCTGATGGGAAGTTTTTTTTATTTCGGGACAATCCATGTTTCTGATGCTATTTTCTTGTGTTCCAAAATTCATTTTCCCTATATGATTTTTGAGTGTGGGAAAATTCATTTTTCTGATGGGAAGTTTTTTTTTATTTCGGGACAAGCCATGTTTCTGATGCTATTTTCTTGTGTTCCAAAATTCATTTTCCCTATACGAATTTTGAGCGTGGGCAAATTCATTTTTCTGATGGGAATTTTTTCATCAGTTTGGAACAATCCCTGTTTCCGATGTTATTTTTTTCTGTTCAGAAATTCATTTTCCCTATACGATTTTTGAGCATGGGCAAATTCATTTTTCTGATTGGAATTTTTTTGAGTTCGGGACAATCCATGTTTCTGATGCTATTTTCTTGTGTTCCAAAATTCATTTTCCCTATACGAATTTTCGAGCTCGGAAAAATTCAATCTTCAATTGTGATTTTTTTTTAGTTCAGAAAAATTCATTTCACTATTGGGAATTTTTGAGAACAGAAAAATCCATTTTTTGGGGAATTTTTCATTTTGGAAAAATCCATTTTTCCATTGGGAATTTTCGAATTCGGAAAAATCCATATTTACGATGGGAATTTTTGAGCATGGGAAAATTTATTTTTCCGATGGTAAATTTTTTCTTGTTTCCGTTGTTATTTTTTTCTGTTCAGAAATTCATTTTCCCTATACGAATTTTCGAGCTCGGAAAATTCAATTTTCAGATGGGATATTTTTTGAGTTCGGAACAATCCATGTTTCTCGTGCTATTTTCTTGTTTTCCGAAATTCATTTTCCCTATACGAATTTTCGAGCTCGGGAAAATTCAATCTTCCGATGGGAATTTTTTTTGAGTTCGGAACAATCCATGTTTTTGATGCTATTTTTTGTGTTCAGAAATTCATTTTCCCTATACAATTTTTGAGCGTGGGAAAATTCATTTTTCTGATGGTCATTTTTTCTTGAGTTCAGAACTTATTCATGTTTCTGATGCTATTTTCTTTTGTTCCGAAATTCATTTCCCTAACTGAATTTTCGAGCTCGGGAAAATTCAATCATCCGATTCATATTTTTTTGGGGTAGGTTTTCTGAACAATCCAAGTTTTCGGATGTTATTTTTTGTGCAGAAATTCATTTTCACTATACGATTTTTGAGCATGGGAAAATTCAATATTCAGATGGGATATATTTTTTGAGTTCGGAACAACCATCTCAAAGAAGCTTCTGGAGCCGAGCAGAAAATAAACTCTCCGGGCATTGTATATATTCACAGGGTGATTATTATTTATCTAAAGATTAGTGATAGCGCAGAAAGTTATTATTTTGGATCTTGAAATAATGGCTTTTAATATTTGGTGGTTATATAGTAATTTATGAGTCTAGATATTGTTATGTGCTAACATTTAGTAATGTTTGTTAACATGATATTATGGTTTTGTTTATGTACTGTATTGTTAGTCATTGTTTTCCTTTTTGAAAAAAAATTCAATAAAAATTCATTAAAACAATCCATGTTTCTGATGCTATTTTCTTGTGTTCCAAAATTCATTTTCCCTATACGAATTCTCGAGCTCAGGAAAATTCAATATACAGATGGGATTTTTTTTGAGTTTGGAACAATCCACGTTTTTGGATGTTATTTTTTTGTGCAGAAATTCATTTTCCCTATACGATTTTTGAGCGTGGGAAAATTCATTTTTCTGGTGAATTTTTTCATGAGTTTGGAACCTTCCATGTTTCCGATGTTATTTTTTTATGTTCAGAAATTTATTTTCCTTATACGAATTTTCGAAATCAGGAAAATTCAATCTTCAGATGGGAATTTTTTTTTGAGTTCGGAACAATCCATGTGTCTGATGCTATTTTCTTGTGTTCCGAAATTCATTTTCCCTATATGAATTTTCGAGCTCGGGAAAATTCAATATTCTGATGGGATTTTTTTTTTTTTTGAGATCGGAAAATCCTAGTTTTTGGATGTTATTTTTTTGTGCAGAAATTCATTTTTCCTATACGATTTTTGAGTGAGCAAATTTATATTTCTGATGGGAATTTTTTCATTAGTTTAGAACAATCCATGTTTCCGTTGTTATTTTTTTCTGTTCGGAAATTCATTTTCCCTATACGAATTTTCGAGCTTGGGAAAGTTCAATCTTCCGATGGGATTTTTTTTTTTAGTTCGGAACAATCCATGTTTCTGGCTATTTTCTTGTGTTCCAAAATTCATTTTCCCTATATGATTTTTCAGCATGGGCAAATTCATTTTTCTGATTGGAATTTTTTTGAGTTCGGGACAATCCATGTTTCTGATGCTATTTTCTTGTGTTCCAAAATTCATTTTCCCTATACGAATTTTCGAGCTCGGGAAAATTCATTTTTCTGATGGGAAGTTTTTTTTTATTTCGGGACAATCCATGTTTCTGATGCTATTTTCTTGTGTTCCAAAATTCATTTTCCCTATATGATTTTTGAGTGTGGGAAAATTCATTTTTCTGATGGGAAGTTTTTTTTTATTTCGGGACAAGCCATGTTTCTGATGCTATTTTCTTGTGTTCCAAAATTCATTTTCCCTATACGAATTTTGAGCGTGGGCAAATTCATTTTTCTGATGGGAATTTTTTCATCAGTTTGGAACAATCCCTGTTTCCGATGTTATTTTTTTCTGCTCAGAAATTCATTTTCCCTATACGAATTTTCGAGCTCGGGAAAATTCATTTTTCTGATGGGAAGTTTTTTTTATTTCGGGACAATCCATGTTTCTGATGCTATTTTCTTGTGTTCCAAAATTCATTTTCCCTATATGATTTTTGAGTGTGGGAAAATTCATTTTTCTGATGGGAAGTTTTTTTTTATTTCGGGACAAGCCATGTTTCTGATGCTATTTTCTTGTGTTCCAAAATTCATTTTCCCTATACGAATTTTGAGCGTGGGCAAATTCATTTTTCTGATGGGAATTTTTTCATCAGTTTGGAACAATCCCTGTTTCCGATGTTATTTTTTTCTGTTCAGAAATTCATTTTCCCTATACGATTTTTGAGCATGGGCAAATTCATTTTTCTGATTGGAATTTTTTTGAGTTCGGGACAATCCATGTTTCTGATGCTATTTTCTTGTGTTCCAAAATTCATTTTCCCTATACGATTTTTGAGCATGGGAAAATTCATTTTTCTGATGGGAAGGTTTTTTTTGAGTTCGGAACAATCCATGTTTCTCGTGCTATTTTCTTGTTTTCCGAAATTCATTTTGCCTATACGAATTCTCGAGCTCAGGAAAATTCAATATTCAGATGGGATTTTTTTTTTGTTTGGAACAATCCATGTTTCTGATGCTATTTTCTTGTGTTCAGAAATTCATTTTCCCTTTACGATTTTTGGGCGTTTGAAAATTCATTTTTCTGATGGGAATTTTTTCATGAGTTTGGAACAAACCATGTTTCCGATGTTTTGTTTTTACTGTTCAGAAATTAATTTTCCCTATACGATTTTTGAGCGTGGGAAAATTCATTTTTCTGATGGGAATTTTTTCATGAGTTTGGAACAAACCATGTTTCCGATGTTTTTTTTTTACTGTTCAGAAATTAATTTTCCCTATATGGTTTTTGAGCGTGGGAAAATTCATTTTTCTGATGGTCATTTTTTCTTGAGTTCAGAACTATCCATGTTTCTGATGCTATTTTCTTGTGTTCCGAAATTCATTTTCCCTATACGAATTCTCGAGCTCGGGAAAATTCAATATTCAGATGGGATTTTTTTTTTTTTAGTTTGGAACAATCCACGTTTTTGGATGTTATTTTTTTGTGCAGAAATTCATTTTCCCTATACGATTTTTGAGCGTGGGAAAATTCATTTTTCTGATGGGAATTTTTTCATGAGTTTGGAACAAACCATGTTTCCGATGTTTTTTTTTACTGTTCAGAAATTAATTTTCCCTATACGATTTATGAGCGTGGGAAAATTCATTTTGCTGATGGTCATTTTTTATTGAGTTCGGAACTATCCATGTTTCTGATGCTATTTTCTTGTGTTCCGAAATTCATTTTCCCTATACGAATTTTCGAGCTCGGGAAAATCCAATCTTCCGATGGGAATTTTTTTTGAGTTCGGAACAATCCATATTTTTGATGCTATTTTCTTGTGTTCAGAAATTCATTTTCCCTATACGATTTTTGAGCGTGGGAAAATTCATTTTTCTAATGGTCATTTTTTCTTGAGTTTGGAACTATCCATGTTTCTGATGCTATTTTCTTGTGTTCCGAAATTCTTTTTCCCTATACGAATTCTCGAGCTCAGGAAAATTCAATATTCAGATGGGATTTTTTTTGTTTGGAACAATCCATGTTTCTGATGCTATTTTCTTGTGTTCAGAAATTCATTTTCCCTATACGATTTTTGAGGGTGGGAAAATTCATTTTTCTGATGGTCATTTTTTCTTGAGTTCGGAACTATCCATGTTTCCGAAGTAATTTTTTTGTCATTTTCCCTTTTCGATTTTTGGGCATGGGAAAATTCATTTTTCTGATGGGAATTTTTTCATGAGTTTGGAACAATCCATTTTTCCGATGTTATTTTTTTTCTGTTCAGAAATTCATTTTCCCTATACGATTTTTGACCGTGGGAAAATTCATTTTTCTGATGGTCATTTTTTCTTGAGTTCGGAACTATCCATGTTTCTGATGCTATTTTCTTGTGTTCCGAAATTCATTTTCCCTATATGATTTTTGAGCATGGGCAAATTCATTTTTCTGATTGGAATTTTTTTGAGTTCGGGACAATCCATGTTTCTGATGCTATTTTCTTGTGTTCCAAAATTCATTTTCCCTGTACGAATTTTCGAGCTCGGGAAAATTCATTTTTCTGATGGGAAGTTTTTTTTTATTTCGGGACAATCCATGTTTCTGATGCTATTTTCTTATGTTCCAAAATTCATTTTCCCTATATGATTTTTGAGTGTGGGAAAATTCATTTTTCTGATGGGAAGTTTTTTTTTTATTTCGGGACAAGCCATGTTTCTGATGCTATTTTCTTGTGTTCCAAAATTCATTTTCCCTATACGAATTTTGAGCGTGGGCAAATTCATTTTTCTGATGGGAATTTTTTCATCAGTTTGGAACAATCCCTGTTTCCGATGTTATTTTTTTCTGCTCAGAAATTCATTTTCCCTATACGAATTTTCGAGCTCGGGAAAATTCATTTTTCTGATGGGAAGTTTTTTTTATTTCGGGACAATCCATGTTTCTGATGCTATTTTCTTGTGTTCCAAAATTCATTTTCCCTATATGATTTTTGAGTGTGGGAAAATTCATTTTTCTGATGGGAAGTTTTTTTTATTTCGGGACAAGCCATGTTTCTGATGCTATTTTCTTGTGTTCCAAAATTCATTTTCCCTATACGAATTTTGAGCGTGGGCAAATTCATTTTTCTGATGGGAATTTTTTCATCAGTTTGGAACAATCCCTGTTTCCGATGTTATTTTTTTCTGTTCAGAAATTCATTTTCCCTATACGATTTTTGAGCATGGGCAAATTCATTTTTCTGATTGGAATTTTTTTGAGTTCGGGACAATCCATGTTTCTGATGCTATTTTCTTGTGTTCCAAAATTCATTTTCCCTATACGAATTTTCGAGCTCGGAAAAATTCAATCTTCAATTGTGATTTTTTTTTAGTTCAGAAAAATTCATTTCACTATTGGGAATTTTTGAGAACAGAAAAATCCATTTTTTGGGGAATTTTTCATTTTGGAAAAATCCATTTTTCCATTGGGAATTTTCGAATTCGGAAAAATCCATATTTACGATGGGAATTTTTGAGCATGGGAAAATTTATTTTTCCGATGGTAAATTTTTTCTTGTTTCCGTTGTTATTTTTTTCTGTTCAGAAATTCATTTTCCCTATACGAATTTTCGAGCTCGGAAAATTCAATTTTCAGATGGGATATTTTTTGAGTTCGGAACAATCCATGTTTCTCGTGCTATTTTCTTGTTTTCCGAAATTCATTTTCCCTATACGAATTTTCGAGCTCGGGAAAATTCAATCTTCCGATGGGAATTTTTTTTGAGTTCGGAACAATCCATGTTTTTGATGCTATTTTTTGTGTTCAGAAATTCATTTTCCCTATACAATTTTTGAGCGTGGGAAAATTCATTTTTCTGATGGTCATTTTTTCTTGAGTTCAGAACTTATTCATGTTTCTGATGCTATTTTCTTTTGTTCCGAAATTCATTTCCCTAACTGAATTTTCGAGCTCGGGAAAATTCAATCATCCGATTCATATTTTTTTGGGGTAGGTTTTCTGAACAATCCAAGTTTTCGGATGTTATTTTTTGTGCAGAAATTCATTTTCACTATACGATTTTTGAGCATGGGAAAATTCAATATTCAGATGGGATATATTTTTTGAGTTCGGAACAACCATCTCAAAGAAGCTTCTGGAGCCGAGCAGAAAATAAACTCTCCGGGCATTGTATATATTCACAGGGTGATTATTATTTATCTAAAGATTAGTGATAGCGCAGAAAGTTATTATTTTGGATCTTGAAATAATGGCTTTTAATATTTGGTGGTTATATAGTAATTTATGAGTCTAGATATTGTTATGTGCTAACATTTAGTAATGTTTGTTAACATGATATTATGGTTTTGTTTATGTACTGTATTGTTAGTCATTGTTTTCCTTTTTGAAAAAAAATTCAATAAAAATTCATTAAAACAATCCATGTTTCTGATGCTATTTTCTTGTGTTCCAAAATTCATTTTCCCTATACGAATTCTCGAGCTCAGGAAAATTCAATATACAGATGGGATTTTTTTTGAGTTTGGAACAATCCACGTTTTTGGATGTTATTTTTTTGTGCAGAAATTCATTTTCCCTATACGATTTTTGAGCGTGGGAAAATTCATTTTTCTGGTGAATTTTTTCATGAGTTTGGAACCTTCCATGTTTCCGATGTTATTTTTTTATGTTCAGAAATTTATTTTCCTTATACGAATTTTCGAAATCAGGAAAATTCAATCTTCAGATGGGAATTTTTTTTTGAGTTCGGAACAATCCATGTGTCTGATGCTATTTTCTTGTGTTCCGAAATTCATTTTCCCTATATGAATTTTCGAGCTCGGGAAAATTCAATATTCTGATGGGATTTTTTTTTTTTTTTGAGATCGGAAAATCCTAGTTTTTGGATGTTATTTTTTTGTGCAGAAATTCATTTTCCCTATACGAATTTTGAGCGTGGGCAAATTCATTTTTCTGATGGGAATTTTTTCATCAGTTTGGAACAATCCCTGTTTCCGATGTTATTTTTTTCTGCTCAGAAATTCATTTTCCCTATACGAATTTTCGAGCTCGGGAAAATTCATTTTTCTGATGGGAAGGTTTTTTTATTTCGGAACTTATTCATGTTTCTGATGCTATTTTCTTTTGTTCCGAAATTCATTTCCCTAACTGAATTTTCGAGCTTGGGAAAATTCAATCATCCGATTCATATTTTTTTGGGGTGGGTTTTCTGAACAATCCAAGTTTTCGGATGTTATTTTTTGTGCAGAAATTCATTTTCACTATACGATTTTTGAGCATGGGAAAATTCAATATTCAGATGGGATATATTTTTTGAGTTCGGAACAACCATCTCAAAGAAGCTTCTGGAGCCGAGCAGAAAATAAACTCTCCGGGCATTGTATATATTCACAGGGTGATTATTATTTATCTAAAGATTAGTGATAGCGCAGAAAGTTATTATTTTGGATCTTGAAATAATGGCTTTTAATATTTGGTGGTTATATAGTAATTTATGAGTCTAGATATTGTTATGTGCTAACATTTAGTAATGTTTGTTAACATGATATTATGGTTTTGTTTATGTACTGTATTGTTAGTCATTGTTTTCCTTTTTGAAAAAAAATTCAATAAAAATTCATTAAAACAATCCATGTTTCTGATGCTATTTTCTTGTGTTCCAAAATTCATTTTCCCTATACGAATTCTCGAGCTCAGGAAAATTCAATATACAGATGGGATTTTTTTTGAGTTTGGAACAATCGACGTTTTTGGATGTTATTTTTTTGTGCAGAAATTCATTTTTCCTATACGATTTTTGAGCGTGGGAAAATTCATTTTTCTGGTGAATTTTTTCATGAGTTTGGAACCTTCCATGTTTCCGATGTTATTTTTTTATGTTCAGAAATTTATTTTCATACGAATTTTCGAAATCAGGAAAATTCAATCTTCAGATGGGAATTTTTTTTTGAGTTCGGAACAATCCATGTGTCTGATGCTATTTTCTTGTGTTCCGAAATTCATTTTCCCTATATGAATTTTCGAGCTCGGGAAAATTCAATCTTCCGATGGGATTTTTTTTTTTAGTTCGGAACAATCCATGTTTCTGGCTATTTTCTTGTGTTCCAAAATTCATTTTCCCTATATGATTTTTCAGCATGGGCAAATTCATTTTTCTGATTGGAATTTTTTTGAGTTCGGGACAATCCATGTTTCTGATGCTATTTTCTTGTGTTCCAAAATTCATTTTCCCTATACGAATTTTCGAGCTCGGGAAAATTCATTTTTCTGATGGGAAGTTTTTTTTTATTTCGGGACAATCCATGTTTCTGATGCTATTTTCTTGTGTTCCAAAATTCATTTTCCCTATATGATTTTTGAGTGTGGGAAAATTCATTTTTCTGATGGGAAGTTTTTTTTTATTTCGGGACAAGCCATGTTTCTGATGGTATTTTCTTGTGTTCCAAAATTCATTTTCCCTATACGAATTTTGAGCGTGGGCAAATTCATTTTTCTGATGGGAATTTTTTCATCAGTTTGGAACAATCCCTGTTTCCGATGTTATTTTTTTCTGCTCAGAAATTCATTTTCCCTATACGAATTTTCGAGCTCGGGAAAATTCATTTTTCTGATGGGAAGTTTTTTTTATTTCGGGACAATCCATGTTTCTGATGCTATTTTCTTGTGTTCCAAAATTCATTTTCCCTATATGATTTTTGAGTGTGGGAAAATTCATTTTTCTGATGGGAAGTTTTTTTTTATTTCGGGACAAGCCATGTTTCTGATGCTATTTTCTTGTGTTCCAAAATTCATTTTCCCTATACGAATTTTGAGCGTGGGCAAATTCATTTTTCTGATGGGAATTTTTTCATCAGTTTGGAACAATCCCTGTTTCCGATGTTATTTTTTTCTGTTCAGAAATTCATTTTCCCTATACGATTTTTGAGCATGGGCAAATTCATTTTTCTGATTGGAATTTTTTTGAGTTCGGGACAATCCATGTTTCTGATGCTATTTTCTTGTGTTCCAAAATTCATTTTCCCTATACGATTTTTGAGCATGGGAAAATTCATTTTTCTGATGGGAAGGTTTTTTTTGAGTTCGGAACAATCCATGTTTCTCGTGCTATTTTCTTGTTTTCCGAAATTCATTTTGCCTATACGAATTCTCGAGCTCAGGAAAATTCAATATTCAGATGGGATTTTTTTTTGTTTGGAACAATCCATGTTTCTGATGCTATTTTCTTGTGTTCAGAAATTCATTTTCCCTTTACGATTTTTGGGCGTTTGAAAATTCATTTTTCTGATGGGAATTTTTTCATGAGTTTGGAACAAACCATGTTTCCGATGTTTTGTTTTTACTGTTCAGAAATTAATTTTCCCTATACGATTTTTGAGCGTGGGAAAATTCATTTTTCTGATGGGAATTTTTTCATGAGTTTGGAACAAACCATGTTTCCGATGTTTTTTTTTTACTGTTCAGAAATTAATTTTCCCTATATGGTTTTTGAGCGTGGGAAAATTCATTTTTCTGATGGTCATTTTTTCTTGAGTTCAGAACTATCCATGTTTCTGATGCTATTTTCTTGTGTTCCGAAATTCATTTTCCCTATACGAATTCTCGAGCTCGGGAAAATTCAATATTCAGATGGGATTTTTTTTTTTTTAGTTTGGAACAATCCACGTTTTTGGATGTTATTTTTTTGTGCAGAAATTCATTTTCCCTATACGATTTTTGAGCGTGGGAAAATTCATTTTTCTGATGGGAATTTTTTCATGAGTTTGGAACAAACCATGTTTCCGATGTTTTTTTTTACTGTTCAGAAATTAATTTTCCCTATACGATTTATGAGCGTGGGAAAATTCATTTTGCTGATGGTCATTTTTTATTGAGTTCGGAACTATCCATGTTTCTGATGCTATTTTCTTGTGTTCCGAAATTCATTTTCCCTATACGAATTTTCGAGCTCGGGAAAATCCAATCTTCCGATGGGAATTTTTTTTGAGTTCGGAACAATCCATATTTTTGATGCTATTTTCTTGTGTTCAGAAATTCATTTTCCCTATACGATTTTTGAGCGTGGGAAAATTCATTTTTCTAATGGTCATTTTTTCTTGAGTTTGGAACTATCCATGTTTCTGATGCTATTTTCTTGTGTTCCGAAATTCTTTTTCCCTATACGAATTCTCGAGCTCAGGAAAATTCAATATTCAGATGGGATTTTTTTTGTTTGGAACAATCCATGTTTCTGATGCTATTTTCTTGTGTTCAGAAATTCATTTTCCCTATACGATTTTTGAGGGTGGGAAAATTCATTTTTCTGATGGTCATTTTTTCTTGAGTTCGGAACTATCCATGTTTCCGAAGTAATTTTTTTGTCATTTTCCCTTTTCGATTTTTGGGCATGGGAAAATTCATTTTTCTGATGGGAATTTTTTCATGAGTTTGGAACAATCCATTTTTCCGATGTTATTTTTTTTCTGTTCAGAAATTCATTTTCCCTATACGATTTTTGACCGTGGGAAAATTCATTTTTCTGATGGTCATTTTTTCTTGAGTTCGGAACTATCCATGTTTCTGATGCTATTTTCTTGTGTTCCGAAATTCATTTTCCCTATATGATTTTTGAGCATGGGCAAATTCATTTTTCTGATTGGAATTTTTTTGAGTTCGGGACAATCCATGTTTCTGATGCTATTTTCTTGTGTTCCAAAATTCATTTTCCCTGTACGAATTTTCGACCTCGGGAAAATTCATTTTTCTGATGGGAAGTTTTTTTTTATTTCGGGACAATCCATGTTTCTGATGCTATTTTCTTGTGTTCCAAAATTCATTTTCCCTATATGATTTTTGAGTGTGGGAAAATTCATTTTTCTGATGGGAAGTTTTTTTTATTTCGGGACAAGCCATGTTTCTGATGCTATTTTCTTGTGTTCCAAAATTCATTTTCCCTATACGAATTTTGAGCGTGGGCAAATTCATTTTTCTGATGGGAATTTTTTCATCAGTTTGGAACAATCCCTGTTTCCGATGTTATTTTTTTCTGTTCAGAAATTCATTTTCCCTATACGATTTTTGAGCATGGGCAAATTCATTTTTCTGATTGGAATTTTTTTGAGTTCGGGACAATCCATGTTTCTGATGCTATTTTCTTGTGTTCCAAAATTCATTTTCCCTATACGAATTTTCGAGCTCGGAAAAATTCAATCTTCAATTGTGATTTTTTTTTAGTTCAGAAAAATTCATTTCACTATTGGGAATTTTTGAGAACAGAAAAATCCATTTTTTGGGGAATTTTTCATTTTGGAAAAATCCATTTTTCCATTGGGAATTTTCGAATTCGGAAAAATCCATATTTACGATGGGAATTTTTGAGCATGGGAAAATTTATTTTTCCGATGGTAATTTTTTCTTGTTTCCGTTGTTATTTTTTTCTGTTCAGAAATTCATTTTCCCTATACGAATTTTCGAGCTCGGGAAAATTCAATTTTCAGATGGGATATTTTTTGAGTTCGGAACAATCCATGTTTCTCGTGCTATTTTCTTGTTTTCCGAAATTCATTTTCCCTATACGAATTTTCGAGCTCGGGAAAATTCAATCTTCCGATGGGAATTTTTTTTGAGTTCGGAACAATCCATGTTTTTGATGCTATTTTTTGTGTTCAGAAATTCATTTTCCCTATACAATTTTTGAGCGTGGGAAAATTCATTTTTCTGATGGTCATTTTTTCTTGAGTTCGGAACTTATTCATGTTTCTGATGCTATTTTCTTTTGTTCCGAAATTCATTTCCCTAACTGAATTTTCGAGCTTGGGAAAATTCAATCATCCGATTCATATTTTTTTGGGGTGGGTTTTCTGAACAATCCAAGTTTTCGGATGTTATTTTTTGTGCAGAAATTCATTTTCACTATACGATTTTTGAGCATGGGAAAATTCAATATTCAGATGGGATATATTTTTTGAGTTCAGAACAACCATCTCAAAGAAGCTTCTGGAGCCGAGCAGAAAATAAACTCTCCGGGCATTGTATATATTCACAGGGTGATTATTATTTATCTAAAGATTAGTGATAGCGCAGAAAGTTATTATTTTGGATCTTGAAATAATGGCTTTTAATATTTGGTGGTTATATAGTAATTTATGAGTCTAGATATTGTTATGTGCTAACATTTAGTAATGTTTGTTAACATGATATTATGGTTTTGTTTATGTACTGTATTGTTAGTCATTGTTTTCCTTTTTGAAAAAAAATTCAATAAAAATTCATTAAAACAATCCATGTTTCTGATGCTATTTTCTTGTGTTCCAAAATTCATTTTCCCTATACGAATTCTCGAGCTCAGGAAAATTCAATATACAGATGGGATTTTTTTTGAGTTTGGAACAATCGACGTTTTTGGATGTTATTTTTTTGTGCAGAAATTCATTTTTCCTATACGATTTTTGAGCGTGGGAAAATTCATTTTTCTGGTGAATTTTTTCATGAGTTTGGAACCTTCCATGTTTCCGATGTTATTTTTTTATGTTCAGAAATTTATTTTCATACGAATTTTCGAAATCAGGAAAATTCAATCTTCAGATGGGAATTTTTTTTTGAGTTCGGAACAATCCATGTGTCTGATGCTATTTTCTTGTGTTCCGAAATTCATTTTCCCTATATGAATTTTCGAGCTCGGGAAAATTCAATCTTCCGATGGGATTTTTTTTTTTAGTTCGGAACAATCCATGTTTCTGGCTATTTTCTTGTGTTCCAAAATTCATTTTCCCTATATGATTTTTCAGCATGGGCAAATTCATTTTTCTGATTGGAATTTTTTTGAGTTCGGGACAATCCATGTTTCTGATGCTATTTTCTTGTGTTCCAAAATTCATTTTCCCTATACGAATTTTCGAGCTCGGGAAAATTCATTTTTCTGATGGGAAGTTTTTTTTTATTTCGGGACAATCCATGTTTCTGATGCTATTTTCTTGTGTTCCAAAATTCATTTTCCCTATATGATTTTTGAGTGTGGGAAAATTCATTTTTCTGATGGGAAGTTTTTTTTTATTTCGGGACAAGCCATGTTTCTGATGGTATTTTCTTGTGTTCCAAAATTCATTTTCCCTATACGAATTTTGAGCGTGGGCAAATTCATTTTTCTGATGGGAATTTTTTCATCAGTTTGGAACAATCCCTGTTTCCGATGTTATTTTTTTCTGCTCAGAAATTCATTTTCCCTATACGAATTTTCGAGCTCGGGAAAATTCATTTTTCTGATGGGAAGTTTTTTTTATTTCGGGACAATCCATGTTTCTGATGCTATTTTCTTGTGTTCCAAAATTCATTTTCCCTATATGATTTTTGAGTGTGGGAAAATTCATTTTTCTGATGGGAAGTTTTTTTTTATTTCGGGACAAGCCATGTTTCTGATGCTATTTTCTTGTGTTCCAAAATTCATTTTCCCTATACGAATTTTGAGCGTGGGCAAATTCATTTTTCTGATGGGAATTTTTTCATCAGTTTGGAACAATCCCTGTTTCCGATGTTATTTTTTTCTGTTCAGAAATTCATTTTCCCTATACGATTTTTGAGCATGGGCAAATTCATTTTTCTGATTGGAATTTTTTTGAGTTCGGGACAATCCATGTTTCTGATGCTATTTTCTTGTGTTCCAAAATTCATTTTCCCTATACGATTTTTGAGCATGGGAAAATTCATTTTTCTGATGGGAAGGTTTTTTTTGAGTTCGGAACAATCCATGTTTCTCGTGCTATTTTCTTGTTTTCCGAAATTCATTTTGCCTATACGAATTCTCGAGCTCAGGAAAATTCAATATTCAGATGGGATTTTTTTTTGTTTGGAACAATCCATGTTTCTGATGCTATTTTCTTGTGTTCAGAAATTCATTTTCCCTTTACGATTTTTGGGCGTTTGAAAATTCATTTTTCTGATGGGAATTTTTTCATGAGTTTGGAACAAACCATGTTTCCGATGTTTTGTTTTTACTGTTCAGAAATTAATTTTCCCTATACGATTTTTGAGCGTGGGAAAATTCATTTTTCTGATGGGAATTTTTTCATGAGTTTGGAACAAACCATGTTTCCGATGTTTTTTTTTTACTGTTCAGAAATTAATTTTCCCTATATGGTTTTTGAGCGTGGGAAAATTCATTTTTCTGATGGTCATTTTTTCTTGAGTTCAGAACTATCCATGTTTCTGATGCTATTTTCTTGTGTTCCGAAATTCATTTTCCCTATACGAATTCTCGAGCTCGGGAAAATTCAATATTCAGATGGGATTTTTTTTTTTTTAGTTTGGAACAATCCACGTTTTTGGATGTTATTTTTTTGTGCAGAAATTCATTTTCCCTATACGATTTTTGAGCGTGGGAAAATTCATTTTTCTGATGGGAATTTTTTCATGAGTTTGGAACAAACCATGTTTCCGATGTTTTTTTTTACTGTTCAGAAATTAATTTTCCCTATACGATTTATGAGCGTGGGAAAATTCATTTTGCTGATGGTCATTTTTTATTGAGTTCGGAACTATCCATGTTTCTGATGCTATTTTCTTGTGTTCCGAAATTCATTTTCCCTATACGAATTTTCGAGCTCGGGAAAATCCAATCTTCCGATGGGAATTTTTTTTGAGTTCGGAACAATCCATATTTTTGATGCTATTTTCTTGTGTTCAGAAATTCATTTTCCCTATACGATTTTTGAGCGTGGGAAAATTCATTTTTCTAATGGTCATTTTTTCTTGAGTTTGGAACTATCCATGTTTCTGATGCTATTTTCTTGTGTTCCGAAATTCTTTTTCCCTATACGAATTCTCGAGCTCAGGAAAATTCAATATTCAGATGGGATTTTTTTTGTTTGGAACAATCCATGTTTCTGATGCTATTTTCTTGTGTTCAGAAATTCATTTTCCCTATACGATTTTTGAGGGTGGGAAAATTCATTTTTCTGATGGTCATTTTTTCTTGAGTTCGGAACTATCCATGTTTCCGAAGTAATTTTTTTGTCATTTTCCCTTTTCGATTTTTGGGCATGGGAAAATTCATTTTTCTGATGGGAATTTTTTCATGAGTTTGGAACAATCCATTTTTCCGATGTTATTTTTTTTCTGTTCAGAAATTCATTTTCCCTATACGATTTTTGACCGTGGGAAAATTCATTTTTCTGATGGTCATTTTTTCTTGAGTTCGGAACTATCCATGTTTCTGATGCTATTTTCTTGTGTTTCGAAATTCATTTTCCCTATATGATTTTTGAGCATGGGCAAATTCATTTTTCTGATTGGAATTTTTTTGAGTTCGGGACAATCCATGTTTCTGATGCTATTTTCTTGTGTTCCAAAATTCATTTTCCCTGTACGAATTTTCGAGCTCGGGAAAATTCATTTTTCTGATGGGAAGTTTTTTTTTATTTCGGGACAATCCATGTTTCTGATGCTATTTTCTTATGTTCCAAAATTCATTTTCCCTATATGATTTTTGAGTGTGGGAAAATTCATTTTTCTGATGGGAAGTTTTTTTTTTATCTCGGGACAAGCCATGTTTCTGATGCTATTTTCTTGTGTTCCAAAATTCATTTTCCCTATACGAATTTTGAGCGTGGGCAAATTCATTTTTCTGATGGGAATTTTTTCATCAGTTTGGAACAATCCCTGTTTCCGATGTTATTTTTTTCTGCTCAGAAATTCATTTTCCCTATACGAATTTTCGAGCTCGGGAAAATTCATTTTTCTGATGGGAAGGTTTTTTTATTTCGGGACAATCCATGTTTCTGATGCTATTTTCTTGTGTTCCAAAATTCATTTTCCCTATATGATTTTTGAGTGTGGGAAAATTCATTTTTCTGATGGGAAGTTTTTTTTATTTCGGGACAAGCCATGTTTCTGATGCTATTTTCTTGTGTTCCAAAATTCATTTTCCCTATACGAATTTTGAGCGTGGGCAAATTCATTTTTCTGATGGGAATTTTTTCATCAGTTTGGAACAATCCCTGTTTCCGATGTTATTTTTTTCTGTTCAGAAATTCATTTTCCCTATACGATTTTTGAGCATGGGCAAATTCATTTTTCTGATTGGAATTTTTTTGAGTTCGGGACAATCCATGTTTCTGATGCTATTTTCTTGTGTTCCAAAATTCATTTTCCCTATACGAATTTTCGAGCTCGGAAAAATTCAATCTTCAATTGTGATTTTTTTTTAGTTCAGAAAAATTCATTTCACTATTGGGAATTTTTGAGAACAGAAAAATCCATTTTTTGGGGAATTTTTCATTTTGGAAAAATCCATTTTTCCATTGGGAATTTTCGAATTCGGAAAAATCCATATTTACGATGGGAATTTTTGAGCATGGGAAAATTTATTTTTCCGATGGTAATTTTTTCTTGGTTCCGTTGTTATTTTTTTCTGTTCAGAAATTCATTTTCCCTATACGAATTTTCGAGCTCGGGAAAATTCAATTTTCAGATGGGATATTTTTTGAGTTCGGAACAATCCATGTTTCTCGTGCTATTTTCTTGTTTTCCGAAATTCATTTTCCCTATACGAATTTTCGAGCTCGGGAAAATTCAATCTTCCGATGGGAATTTTTTTTGAGTTCGGAACAATCCATGTTTTTGATGCTATTTTTTGTGTTCAGAAATTCATTTTCCCTATACAATTTTTGAGCGTGGGAAAATTCATTTTTCTGATGGTCATTTTTTCTTGAGTTCGGAACTTATTCATGTTTCTGATGCTATTTTCTTTTGTTCCGAAATTCATTTCCCTAACTGAATTTTCGAGCTTGGGAAAATTCAATCATCCGATTCATATTTTTTTGGGGTGGGTTTTCTGAACAATCCAAGTTTTCGGATGTTATTTTTTGTGCAGAAATTCATTTTCACTATACGATTTTTGAGCATGGGAAAATTCAATATTCAGATGGGATATATTTTTTGAGTTCGGAACAACCATCTCAAAGAAGCTTCTGGAGCCGAGCAGAAAATAAACTCTCCGGGCATTGTATATATTCACAGGGTGATTATTATTTATCTAAAGATTAGTGATAGCGCAGAAAGTTATTATTTTGGATCTTGAAATAATGGCTTTTAATATTTGGTGGTTATATAGTAATTTATGAGTCTAGATATTGTTATGTGCTAACATTTAGTAATGTTTGTTAACATGATATTATGGTTTTGTTTATGTACTGTATTGTTAGTCATTGTTTTCCTTTTTGAAAAAAAATTCAATAAAAATTCATTAAAACAATCCATGTTTCTGATGCTATTTTCTTGTGTTCCAAAATTCATTTTCCCTATACGAATTCTCGAGCTCAGGAAAATTCAATATACAGATGGGATTTTTTTTGAGTTTGGAACAATCGACGTTTTTGGATGTTATTTTTTTGTGCAGAAATTCATTTTTCCTATACGATTTTTGAGCGTGGGAAAATTCATTTTTCTGGTGAATTTTTTCATGAGTTTGGAACCTTCCATGTTTCCGATGTTATTTTTTTATGTTCAGAAATTTATTTTCATACGAATTTTCGAAATCAGGAAAATTCAATCTTCAGATGGGAATTTTTTTTTTAGTTCGGAACAATCCATGTGTCTGATGCTATTTTCTTGTGTTCCGAAATTCATTTTCCCTATATGAATTTTCGAGCTCGGGAAAATTCAATCTTCCGATGGGATTTTTTTTTTTAGTTCGGAACAATCCATGTTTCTGGCTATTTTCTTGTGTTCCAAAATTCATTTTCCCTATATGATTTTTCAGCATGGGCAAATTCATTTTTCTGATTGGAATTTTTTTGAGTTCGGGACAATCCATGTTTCTGATGCTATTTTCTTGTGTTCCAAAATTCATTTTCCCTATACGAATTTTCGAGCTCGGGAAAATTCATTTTTCTGATGGGAAGTTTTTTTTTATTTCGGGACAATCCATGTTTCTGATGCTATTTTCTTGTGTTCCAAAATTCATTTTCCCTATATGATTTTTGAGTGTGGGAAAATTCATTTTTCTGATGGGAAGTTTTTTTTTATTTCGGGACAAGCCATGTTTCTGATGCTATTTTCTTGTGTTCCAAAATTCATTTTCCCTATACGAATTTTGAGCGTGGGCAAATTCATTTTTCTGATGGGAATTTTTTCATCAGTTTGGAACAATCCCTGTTTCCGATGTTATTTTTTTCTGCTCAGAAATTCATTTTCCCTATACGATTTTTGAGCATGGGCAAATTCATTTTTCTGATTGGAATTTTTTTGAGTTCGGGACAATCCATGTTTCTGATGCTATTTTCTTGTGTTCCAAAATTCATTTTCCCTATATGATTTTTGAGTGTGGGAAAATTCATTTTTCTGATGGGAAGTTTTTTTTTATTTCGGGACAAGCCATGTTTCTGATGCTATTTTCTTGTGTTCCAAAATTCATTTTCCCTATACGAATTTTGAGCGTGGGCAAATTCATTTTTCTGATGGGAAATTTTTTCATCAGTTTGGAACAATCCCTGTTTCCGATGTTATTTTTTTCTGTTCAGAAATTCATTTTCCCTATACGATTTTTGAGCATGGGCAAATTCATTTTTCTGATTGGAATTTTTTTGAGTTCGGGACAATCCATGTTTCTGATGCTATTTTCTTGTGTTCCAAAATTCATTTTCCCTATACGAATTTTCGAGCTTGGAAAAATTCAATCTTCAATTGTGATTTTTTTTTTAGTTCAGAAAAATTCATTTCACTATTGGGAATTTTTGAGAACAGAAAAATCCATTTTTTGGGGAATTTTTCATTTTGGAAAAATCCATTTTTCCATTGGGAATTTTTGAATTCGGAAAAATCCATATTTACGATGGGAATTTTTGAGCATGGGAAAATTTATTTTTCCGATGGTAATTTTTTCTTGTTTCCGTTGTTATTTTTTTCTGTTCAGAAATTCATTTTCCCTATACGAATTTTCGAGCTCGGGAAAATTCAATTTTCAGATGGGATATTTTTTGAGTTCGGAACAATCCATGTTTCTCGTGCTATTTTCTTGTTTTCCGAAATTCATTTTCCCTATACGAATTCTCGAGCTCGGGAAAATTCAATATTCAGATGGGATATTTTTTGAGTTCGGAACAATCCATGTTTCTGATGCTATTTTCTTGTGTTCCAAAATTCATTTTCCCTATATGATTTTTGAGTGTGGGAAAATTCATTTTTCTGATGGGAAGTTTTTTTTATTTCGGGACAATCCATGTTTCTGATGCTATTTTCTTATGTTCCAAAATTCATTTTCCCTATATGATTTTTGAGTGTGGGAAAATTCATTTTTCTGATGGGAAGTTTTTTTTTATTTCGGGACAAGCCATGTTTCTGATGCTATTTTCTTGTGTTCCAAAATTCATTTTCCCTATACGAATTTTCGAGCTCGGGAAAATTCATTTTTCTGATGGGAAGTTTTTTTATTTCGGGACAAGCCATGTTTCTGATGCTATTTTCTTGTGTTCCAAAATTCATTTTCCCTATACGAATTTTGAGCGTGGGCAAATTCATTTTTCTGATGGGAATTTTTTCATCAGTTTGGAACAATCCCTGTTTCCGATGTTATTTTTTTCTGTTCAGAAATTCATTTTCCCTATACGATTTTTGAGCATGGGCAAATTCATTTTTCTGTTTGGAATTTTTTTGAGTTCGGGACAATCCATGTTTCTGATGCTATTTTCTTGTGTTCCAAAATTCATTTTCCCTATACGAATTTTCGAGCTCGGAAAAATTCAATCTTCAATTGTGATTTTTTTTTTAGTTCAGAAAAATTCATTTCACTATTGGGAATTTTTGAGAACAGAAAAATCCATTTTTTGGGGAATTTTTCATTTTGGAAAAATCCATTTTTCCATTGGGAATTTTCGAATTCGGAAAAATCCATATTTACGATGGGAATTTTTGAGCATGGGAAAATTTATTTTTCCGATGGTAATTTTTTCTTGTTTCCGTTGTTATTTTTTTCTGTTCAGAAATTCATTTTCCCTATACGAATTTTCGAGCTCGGGAAAATTCAATTTTCAGATGGGATATTTTTTGAGTTCGGAACAATCCATGTTTCTCGTGCTATTTTCTTGTGTTCCAAAATTCATTTTCCCTATATGAATTTTCGAGCTCGGGAAAATTCATTTTTCTGATGGGAAGTTTTTTTTATTTCGGGACAATCCATGTTTCTCGTGCTATTTTCTTGTGTTCCAAAATTAATTTTCCCTATACGAATTCTCGAGCTCGGGAAAATTCAATATTCAGATGGGATTTTTTTTTAGTTTGGAACAATCCAAGTTTTTGGATGTTATTTTTTTGTGCAGAAATTCATTTTCCCTATATGATTTTTGAGTGTGGGAAAATTCATTTTTCTTATGGGAATTTTTTCATGAGTTTGGAACAAACCATGTTTCCGATGTTTTTTTTTACTGTTCAGAAATTAATTTTCCCTATACGATTTTTGAGCATGGGAAAATTCATTTTTCTGATGGTCATTTTTTCTTGAGTTCGGAACTATCCATGTTTCTGATGCTATTTTCTTGTGTTCCGAAATTCATTTTCCCTATACGAATTTTCGAGCTCGGGAAATTCAATCTTCCGATGGGAATTTTTTTTGAGTTCGGAACAATCCATATTTTTGATGCTCTTTTCTGTTCTGAAATTCTTTTTTCCTATACGAATTTTCGAGGTCGGGAAAGTTCAATCTTCCGATGGGACTTTTCTTTTTTGAGTTCGGGACAATCCATGTTTCTGATGCTATTTTCTTGTGTTCCGAAATTCATTTTCCCTATACGATTTTTGAGTGTGGGAAAACTCATTTTTCTGATGGTCATTTTTTCTTGAATTCGGAACTATCCGTGGGAAAATTCATTTTTCTGATGGGAATTTTTTCATGAGTTTGGAACAATCCATTTTCCGATGTTATTTTTTTTCTGTTCAGAAATTCATTTTCCCTATACGATTTTTGACCGTGGGAAAATTCATTTTTCTGATGGTCATTTTTTCTTGAGTTCGGAACTATCCATGTTTCTGATGCTATTTTCTTGTGTTCCGAAATTCATTTTCCCTATACAAATTTTCGAGCTCGGGAAAGTTCAATCTTCCGATGGGATTTTTTTTTTAGTTCGGAACAATCCATGTTTCTGATGCTATTTTCTTGTATTTCGAAATTCATTTTCCCTATACGATTTTTGAGCATGGGAAAATTCATTTTTCTGATGGGAAGTTTTTTTTTTTTGAGTTTGGAACAATCCATGTTTGTCGTGCTAATTTCTTGTGTTCCGAAATTCATTTTCCCTATACGAATTTTCGAGCTCGGGAAAATTCATTTTTCTGATGGGAAGTTTTTTTTATTTCGGGACAATCCATGTTTCTGATGCTATTTTCTTGTGTTCCAAAATTCATTTTCCCTATATTATTTTTGAGTGTGGGAAAATTCATTTTTCTGATGGGAATTTTTTCATCAGTTTGGAACAATCCCTGTTTCCGATGTTATTTTTTTCTGTTCAGAAATTCATTTTCCCTATACGATTTTTGAGCATGGGCAAATTCATATTTCTGATTGGAATTTTTTTGAGTTCGGGACAATCCATGTTTCTGATGCTATTTTCTTGTGTTCCAAAATTCATTTTCCCTATACGAATTTTCGAGCTCGGAAAAATTCAATCTTCAATTGTGAATTTTTTTTTAGTTCAGAAAAATTCATTTCACTATTGGGAATTTTTGAGAACAGAAAAATCCATTTTTTGGGGAATTTTTCATTTTGGAAAAATCCATTTTTCCATTGGGAATTTTCGAATTCGGAAAAATCCATATTTACGATGGGAATTTTTGAGCATGGGAAAATTTATTTTTCCGATGGTAATTTTTTCTTGTTTCCGTTGTTATTTTTTTCAGAAATTCATTTTCCCTATACGAATTTTCGAGCTCGGGAAAATTCAATATTCAGATGGGATTTTTTTTGAGTTTGGAACAATCCAAGTTTTTGGATGTTATTTTTTTGTGCAGAAATTCATTTTCCCTATACGATTTTTGAGCGTGGGAAAATTCATTTTTCTTATGGGAATTTTTTCATGAGTTTGGAACAAACCATGTTTCCGATGTTTTTTTTTACTGTTCAGAAATTAATTTACCCTATACGATTTTTGAGCATGGGAAAATTCATTTTTCTGATGGTCATTTTTTCTTGAGTTCGGAACTATCCATGTTTCTGATGCTATTTTCTTGTGTTCCGAAATTCATTTTCCCTATACGAATTTTCGAGCTCGGGAAAATTCAATCTTCCGATGGGAATTTTTTTTGAGTTCGGAACAATCCATATTTTTGATGCTCTTTTCTTCTGTTCTGAAATTCTTTTTCCCTATACAAATTTTCGAGCTCGGGAAAGTTCAATCTTCCGATGGGATTTTTTTTTTTAGTTCGGAACAATCCATGTTATTTTTTTGTCATTTTCCCTTTACGATTTTTGGGCGTGGGAAAATTCATTTTTCTGATGGGAATTTTTTCATGAGTTTGGAACAATCCATTTTCCGATGTTATTTTTTTTCTGTTCAGAAATTCATTTTCCCTATACGATTTTTGACCGTGGGAAAATTCATTTTTCTGATGGTCATTTTTTCTTGAGTACGGAACTATCCATGTTTCTGATGCTATTTTCTTGTGTTCCGAAATTCATTTTCCCTATACAAATTTTCGAGCTCGGGAAAGTTCAATCTTCCGATGGGATTTTTTTTTTAGTTCGGAACAATCCATGTTTCTGATGCTATTTTCTTGTATTTCGAAATTCATTTTCCCTATACGATTTTTGAGCTCGGGAAAATTCATTTTTCTGATGGGAAGTTTTTTTTATTTCGGGACAATCCATGTTTCTGATGCTATTTTCTTGTGTTCCAAAATTCATTTTCCCTATATTATTTTTGAGTGTGGGAAAATTCATTTTTCTGATGGGAATTTTTTCATCAGTTTGGAACAATCCCTGTTTCCGATGTTATTTTTTTTCTGTTCAGAAATTCATTTTCCCTATACGATTTTTGAGCATGGGCAAATTCATTTTTCTGATTGGAATTTTTTTGAGTTCGGGACAATCCATGTTTCTGATGCTATTTTCTTGTGTTCCAAAATTCATTTTCCCTATACGAATTTTCGAGCTCGGAAAAATTCAATCTTCAATTGTGAATTTTTTTTTAGTTCAGAAAAATTCATTTCACTATTGGGAATTTTTGAGAACAGAAAAATCCATTTTTTGGGGAATTTTTCATTTTGGAAAAATCCATTTTTCCATTGGGAATTTTCGAATTCGGAAAAATCCATATTTACGATGGGAATTTTTGAGCATGGGAAAATTTATTTTTCCGATGGTAATTTTTTCTTGTTTCCGTTGTTATTTTTTTCAGAAATTCATTTTCCCTATACGAATTTTCGAGCTCGGGAATATTCAATATTCAGATGGGATTTTTTTTGAGTTTGGAACAATCCAAGTTTTTGGATGTTATTTTTTTGTGCAGAAATTCATTTTCCCTATACGATTTTTGAGCGTGGGAAAATTCATTTTTCTTATGGGAATTTTTTCATGAGTTTGGAACAAACCATGTTTCCGATGTTTTTTTTTACTGTTCAGAAATTAATTTACCCTATACGATTTTTGAGCATGGGAAAATTCATTTTTCTGATGGTCATTTTTTCTTGAGTTCGGAACTATCCATGTTTCTGATGCTATTTTCTTGTGTTCCGAAATTCATTTTCCCTATACGAATTTTCGAGCTCGGGAAAATTCAATCTTCCGATGGGAATTTTTTTTGAGTTTGGAACAATCCATATTTTTGATGCTCTTTTCTTCTGTTCTGAAATTCTTTTTCCCTATACAAATTTTCGAGCTCGGGAAAGTTCAATCTTCCGATGGGATTTTTTTTTTTAGTTCGGAACAATCCATGTTATTTTTTTGTCATTTTCCCTTTACGATTTTTGGGCGTGGGAAAATTCATTTTTCTGATGGGAATTTTTTCATGAGTTTGGAACAATCCATTTTCCGATGTTATTTTTTTTCTGTTCAGAAATTCATTTTCCCTATACGATTTTTGACCGTGGGAAAATTCATTTTTCTGATGGTCATTTTTTCTTGAGTACGGAACTATCCATGTTTCTGATGCTATTTTCTTGTGTTCCGAAATTCATTTTCCCTATACAAATTTTCGAGCTCGGGAAAGTTCAATCTTCCGATGGGATTTTTTTTTTTAGTTCGGAACAATCCATGTTTCTGATGCTATTTTCTTGTATTTCGAAATTCATTTTCCCTATACGATTTTTGAGCATGGGCAAATTCATTTTTCTGATGGGAAGTTTTTTTTTTTAGTTCGGAACAATCCATGTTTCTCGTGCTATTTTCTTGTGTTCCGAAATTCATTTTCCCTATACGAATTTTCGAGCTCGGGAAAATTCAATCTTCCGATGGGATTTTTTTTTGAGTTCGGAACAATCCATGTTTTTGATGCTATTTTTTGTGTTCAGAAATTCATTTTCCCTATACAATTTTTGAGCGTGGGAAAATTCATTTTTCTGATGGGATATATTTTTTGAGTTCGGAACAACCATCTCAAAGAAGCTTCTGGAGCTGAGCAGAAAATAAACTCTCCGGGCATTGTATATATTCACAGGGTGATTATTATTTATCTAAAGATTAGTGATAGCGCAGAAAGTTCTTATTATTTTGGATCTTGAAATAATGGCTTTTAATATTTGGTGGTTATATAGTAATATATGAGTCTAGATATTGTTATGTGCTAACATTTAGTAATGTTTGTTAACATGATATTATGGTTTTGTTTATGTACTGTATTGTTAGTCATTGTTTTCCTTTTTTTTGCGTCTGAAAAAAAATTCAAAAAAAATTCATTAAAACAATCCATGTTTCTGATGCTATTTTCTTGTGTTCCAAAATTCATTTTCCCTATACGAATTCTCGAGCTCAGGAAAATTCAATATACAGATGGGATTTTTTTTGAGTTTGGAACAATCCACGTTTTTGGATGTTATTTTTTTGTGCAGAAATTCATTTTCCCTATACGATTTTTGAGCGTGGGAAAATTCATTTTTCTGGTGAATTTTTTCATGAGTTTGGAACCTTCCATGTTTCCAATGTTATTTTATTATGTTCAGAAATTTATTTTCCTTATACGAATTTTCGAAATCAGGAAAATTCAATCTTCAGATGGGAATTTTTTTTGAGTTCGGAACAATCCATGTGTCTGATGCTATTTTCTTGTGTTCCGAAATTCATTTTCCCTATATGATTTTTGAGTGTGGGAGAATTCATTTTTCTGATGGGAAGTTTTTTTTATTTCGGGACAATCCATGTTTCTGATGCTATTTTCTTGTGTTCCAAAATTCATTTTCCCTATACGAATTTTGAGCATGGGCAAATTCATTTTTCTGATTGGAATTTTTTTGAGTTCAGGACAATCCATGTTTCTGATGCTATTTTCTTGTGTTCCAAAATTCATTTTCCCTATACGAATTTTCGAGCTCGGGAAAATTCATTTTTCTGATGGGAAGGTTTTTTTTATTTCGGGACAATCCATGTTTCTGATGCTATTTTCTTGTGTTCCAAAATTCATTTTCCCTATATGATTTTTGAGTGTGGGAAAATTCATTTTTCTGATGGGAAGTTTTTTTTTATTTCGGTTCAAGCCATGTTTCTGATGCTATTTTCTTGTGTTCCAAAATTCATTTTCCCTATACGAATCTTGAGCGTGGGCAAATTCATTTTTCTGATGGGAATTTTTTCATGAGTTTGGAACAATCCATTTTCTGATGTTATTTTTTTTCTGTTCAGAAATTCATTTTCCCTATGCGATTTTTGACCGTGGGAAAATTCATTTTTCTGATGGGAAGTTTTTTTTTTTTGACTTTGGAACAATCCATGTTTGTCGTGCTATTTTCTTGTGTTCCGAAATTCATTTTCCCTATACGATTTTTCGAGCTCAGGAAAATTCAGTCTTCCGATGGGAATTTTTTTTTGAGTTCGGAACAATCCATGTTTCTGATGCTATTTTCTTGTGTTCAGAAATTCATTTTCCCTATACGATTTTTGAGCATGGGCAAATTCATTTTTCTGATGGGAAGTTTTTTTTTTAGTTCGGAACAATCCATGTTTCTCGTGCTATTTTCTTGTGTTCCGAAATTCATTTTCCCTATACGAATTTTCGAGCTCGGGAAAATTCAATCTTCCGATGGGATTTTTTTTGAGTTCGGAACAATCCATGTTTTTGATGCTATTTTTTGTGTTCAGAAATTCATTTTCCCTATACAATTTTTGAGCGTGGGAAAATTCATTTTTCTGATGGTCATTTTTTCTTGAGTTCGGAACTTATTCATGTTTCTGATGCTATTTTCTTTTGTTCCGAAATTCATTTCCCTAACTGAATTTTCGAGCTCGGGAAAATTCAATCATCCGATTCATATTTTTTTTTGGGGGGGGTTTCTGAACAATCCAAGTTTTCGGATGTTATTTTTTGTGCAGAAATTCATTTTCACTATACGATTTTTGAGCATGGGAAAATTCAATATTCAGATGGGATATATTTTTTGAGTTCGGAACAACCATCTCAAAGAAGCTTCTGGAGCTGAGCAGAAAATAAACTCTCCGGGCATTGTATATATTCACAGGGTGATTATTATTTATCTAAAGATTAGTGATAGCGCAGAAAGTTCTTATTATTTTAGATCTTGAAATAATGGCTTTTAATATTTGGTGGTTATATAGTAATATATGAGTCTAGATATTGTTATGTGCTAACATTTAGTAATGTTTGTTAACATGATATTATGGTTTTGTTTATGTACTGTATTGTTAGTCATTGTTTTCCTTTTTTTTGCGTCTGAAAAAAAATTCAATAAAATTCATTAAAACAATCCATGTTTCTGATGCTATTTTCTTATGTTCCAAAATTCATTTTCCCTATACGAATTCTCGAGCTCAGGAAAATTCAATATACAGATGGGATTTTTTTTGAGTTTGGAACAATCCACGTTTTTGGATGTTATTTTTTTGTGCAGAAATTCATTTTCCCTATACGATTTTTGAGCGTGGGAAAATTCATTTTTCTGGTGAATTTTTTCATGAGTTTGGAACCTTCCATGTTTCCAATGTTATTTTATTATGTTCAGAAATTTATTTTCCTTATACGAATTTTCGAAATCAGGAAAATTCAATCTTCAGATGGGAATTTTTTTTGAGTTCGGAACAATCCATGTGTCTGATGCTATTTTCTTGTGTTCCGAAATTCATTTTCCCTATATGATTTTTGAGTGTGGGAGAATTCATTTTTCTGATGGGAAGTTTTTTTTATTTCGGGACAATCCATGTTTCTGATGCTATTTTCTTGTGTTCCAAAATTCATTTTCCCTATACGAATTTTGAGCATGGGCAAATTCATTTTTCTGATTGGAATTTTTTTGAGTTCGGGACAATCCATGTTTCTGATGCTATTTTCTTGTGTTCCAAAATTCATTTTCCCTATACGAATTTTCGAGCTCGGGAAAATTCATTTTTCTGATGGGAAGTTTTTTTTATTTCGGGACAATCCATGTTTCTGATGCTATTTTCTTGTGTTCCAAAATTCATTTTCCCTATATGATTTTTGAGTGTGGGAAAATTCATTTTTCTGATGGGAAGTTTTTTTTTATTTCGGGACAAGCCATGTTTCTGATGCTATTTTCTTGTGTTCCAAAATTCATTTTCCCTATACGAATTTTGAGCGTGGGCAAATTCATTTTTCTGATGGGAATTTTTTCATCAGTTTGGAACAATCCCTGTTTCCGATGTTATTTTTTTCTGTTCAGAAATTCATTTTCCCTATACGATTTTTGAGCATGGGCAAATTCATTTTTCTGATTGGAATTTTTTTGAGTTCGGGACAATCCATGTTTCTGATGCTATTTTCTTGTGTTCCAAAATTCATTTTCCCTATACGAATTTTCGAGCTCGGAAAAATTCAATCTTCAATTGTGATTTTTTTTTTAGTTCAGAAAAATTCATTTCACTATTGGGAATTTTTGAGAACAGAAAAATCCATTTTTTGGGGAATTTTTCATTTTGGAAAAATCCATTTTTCCATTGGGAATTTTCGAATTCGGAAAAATCCATATTTACGATGGGAATTTTTGAGCATGGGAAAATTTATTTTTCCGATGGTAATTTTTTCTTGTTTCCGTTGTTATTTTTTTCTGTTCAGAAATTCATTTTCCCTATACGAATTTTCGAGCTCGGGAAAATTCAATATTCAGATGGGATTTTTTTGAGTTTGGAACAATCCAAGTTTTTGGATGTTATTTTTTTGTGCAGAAATTCATTTTCCCTATACGATTTTTGAGCGTGGGAAAATTCATTTTTCTTATGGGAATTTTTTCATGAGTTTGGAACAAACCATGTTTCCGATGTTTTTTTTTACTGCTCAGAAATTAATTTACCCTATACGATTTTTGAGCATGGGAAAATTCATTTTTCTGATGGTCATTTTTTCTTGAGTTCGGAACTATCCATGTTTCTGATGCTATTTTCTTGTGTTCCGAAATTCATTTTCCCTATACGAATTTTCGAGCTCGGGAAAATTCAATCTTCCGATGGGAATTTTTTTTTAGTTCGGAACAATCCATATTTTTGATGCTCTTTTCTTCTGTTCTGAAATTCTTTTTCCCTATACGAATTTTCGACGTCGGGAAAGTTCAATCTTCCGATGGGACTTTTCTTTTTTGAGTTCGGGACAATCCATGTTTCTGATGCTATTTTCTTGTGTTCCGAAATTCATTTTCCCTATACGATTTTTGAGTGTGGGAAAATTCATTTTTCTGATGGTCATTTTTTCTTGAGTTCGGAACTATCCATGTTTCCGAAGTTATTTTTTTGTCATTTTCCCTTTACGATTTTTGGGCATGGGAAAATTCATTTTTCTGATGGGAATTTTTTCATGAGTTTGGAACAATCCATTTTCCGATGTTATTTTATTATGTTCAGAAATTTATTTTCCTTATACGAATTTTCGAAATCAGGAAAATTCAATCTTCAGATGGGAATTTTTTTTGAGTTCGGAACAATCCATGTGTCTGATGCTATTTTCTTGTGTTCCGAAATTCATTTTCCCTATATGATTTTTGAGTGTGGGAGAATTCATTTTTCTGATGGGAAGTTTTTTTTATTTCGGGACAATCCATGTTTCTGATGCTATTTTCTTGTGTTCCAAAATTCATTTTCCCTATACGAATTTTGAGCATGGGCAAATTCATTTTTCTGATTGGAATTTTTTTGAGTTCGGGACAATCCATGTTTCTGATGCTATTTTCTTGTGTTCCAAAATTCATTTTCCCTATACGAATTTTCGAGCTCGGGAAAATTCATTTTTCTGATGGGAAGTTTTTTTTATTTCGGGACAATCCATGTTTCTGATGCTATTTTCTTGTGTTCCAAAATTCATTTTCCCTATATGATTTTTGAGTGTGGGAAAATTCATTTTTCTGATGGGAAGTTTTTTTTTATTTCGGGACAAGCCATGTTTCTGATGCTATTTTCTTGTGTTCCAAAATTCATTTTCCCTATACGAATTTTGAGCGTGGGCAAATTCATTTTTCTGATGGGAATTTTTTCATCAGTTTGGAACAATCCCTGTTTCCGATGTTATTTTTTTCTGTTCAGAAATTCATTTTCCCTATACGATTTTTGAGCATGGGCAAATTCATTTTTCTGATTGGAATTTTTTTGAGTTCGGGACAATCCATGTTTCTGATGCTATTTTCTTGTGTTCCAAAATTCATTTTCCCTATACGAATTTTCGAGCTCGGAAAAATTCAATCTTCAATTGTGATTTTTTTTTTAGTTCAGAAAAATTCATTTCACTATTGGGAATTTTTGAGAACAGAAAAATCCATTTTTTGGGGAATTTTTCATTTTGGAAAAATCCATTTTTCCATTGGGAATTTTCGAATTCGGAAAAATCCATATTTACGATGGGAATTTTTGAGCATGGGAAAATTTATTTTTCCGATGGTAATTTTTTCTTGTTTCCGTTGTTATTTTTTTCTGTTCAGAAATTCATTTTCCCTATACGAATTTTCGAGCTCGGGAAAATTCAATATTCAGATGGGATTTTTTTGAGTTTGGAACAATCCAAGTTTTTGGATGTTATTTTTTTGTGCAGAAATTCATTTTCCCTATACGATTTTTGAGCGTGGGAAAATTCATTTTTCTTATGGGAATTTTTTCATGAGTTTGGAACAAACCATGTTTCCGATGTTTTTTTTTACTGCTCAGAAATTAATTTACCCTATACGATTTTTGAGCATGGGAAAATTCATTTTTCTGATGGTCATTTTTTCTTGAGTTCGGAACTATCCATGTTTCTGATGCTATTTTCTTGTGTTCCGAAATTCATTTTCCCTATACGAATTTTCGAGCTCGGGAAAATTCAATCTTCCGATGGGAATTTTTTTTTAGTTCGGAACAATCCATATTTTTGATGCTCTTTTCTTCTGTTCTGAAATTCTTTTTCCCTATACGAATTTTCGACGTCGGGAAAGTTCAATCTTCCGATGGGACTTTTCTTTTTTGAGTTCGGGACAATCCATGTTTCTGATGCTATTTTCTTGTGTTCCGAAATTCATTTTCCCTATACGATTTTTGAGTGTGGGAAAATTCATTTTTCTGATGGTCATTTTTTCTTGAGTTCGGAACTATCCATGTTTCCGAAGTTATTTTTTTGTCATTTTCCCTTTACGATTTTTGGGCATGGGAAAATTCATTTTTCTGATGGGAATTTTTTCATGAGTTTGGAACAATCCATTTTCCGATGTTATTTTTTTTCTGTTCAGAAATTCATTTTCCCTATACGATTTTTGACCGTGGGAAAATTCATTTTTCTGATGGGAAGTTTTTTTTTTTTGACTTTGGAACAATCCATGTTTGTCGTGCTATTTTCTTGTGTTCCGAAATTCATTTTCCCTATACGATTTTTCGAGCTCAGGAAAATTCAGTCTTCCGATTGGATTTTTTTTTTGAGTTCGGAACAATCCATGTTTCTGATGCTATTTTCTTGTGTTCAGAAATTCATTTTCCCTATACAATTTTTGAGCGTGGGAAAATTCATTTTTCTGATTGTCATTTTTTCTTGAGTTCGGAACTTATTCATGTTTCTGATGCTATTTTCTTTTGTTCCGAAATTCATTTCCCTAACTGAATTTTCGAGCTCGGGAAAATTCAATCATCCGATTCATATTTTTTTTGGGGGGGGGTTTCTGAACAATCCAAGTTTTCGGATGTTATTTTTTGTGCAGAAATTCATTTTCACTATACGATTTTTGAGCATGGGAAAATTCAATATTCAGATGGGATATATTTTTTGAGTTCGGAACAACCATCTCAAAGAAGCTTCTGGAGCTGAGCAGAAAATAAACTCTCCGGGCATTGTATATATTCACAGGGTGATTATTATTTATCTAAAGATTAGTGAATTCATATAGGGAAAATGAATTTTGGAACACAAGAAAATAGCACGAGAAACATGGATTGTTCCGAACTCAAAAAATATCCCATCTGAAAATTGAATTTTCCCGAGCTCGAAAATTCATTTTTCTGGTGAATTTTTTCATGAGTTTGGAACCTTCCATGTTTCCAATGTTATTTTATTATGTTCAGAAATTTATTTTCCTTATACGAATTTTCGAAATCAGGAAAATTCAATCTTCAGATGGGAATTTTTTTTGAGTTCGGAACAATCCATGTGTCTGATGCTATTTTCTTGTGTTCCGAAATTCATTTTCCCTATATGATTTTTGAGTGTGGGAGAATTCATTTTTCTGATGGGAAGTTTTTTTTATTTCGGGACAATCCATGTTTCTGATGCTATTGTGTTCCAAAATTCATTTTCCCTATACGAATTTTCGAGCTCGGGCAAATTCATTTTTCTGATTGGAATTTTTTCATGAGTTTGGAACAATCCATTTTCCGATGTTATTTTTTTTCTGTTCAGAAATTCATTTTCCCTATACGATTTTTGACCGTGGGAAAATTCATTTTTCTGATGGGAAGTTTTTTTTTTTGACTTTGGAACTATCCATGTTTGTCGTGCTATTTTCTTGTGTTCCGAAATTCATTTTCCCTATACGATTTTTCGAGTTCAGGAAAATTCAGTCTTCCGATGGGAATTTTTTTTTTGAGTTCGGAACAATCCATGTTTCTGATGCTATTTTCTTGTGTTCAGAAATTCATTTTCCCTATACGATTTTTGAGCATGGGCAAATTCATTTTTCTGATGGGAAGTTTTTTTTTTTAGTTCGGAACAATCCATGTTTCTCGTGCTATTTTCTTGTGTTCCGAAATTCATTTTCCCTATACGAATTTTCGAGCTCGGGAAAATTCAATCTTCCGATGGGATTTTTTTTGAGTTCGGGACAATCCATGTTTCTGATGCTATTTTCTTGTGTTCCAAAATTCATTTTCCCTATACGAATTTTCGAGCTCGGAAAAATTCAATCTTCAATTGTGATTTTTTTTTTAGTTCAGAAAAATTCATTTCACTATTGGGAATTTTTGAGAACAGAAAAATCCATTTTTTGGGGAATTTTTCATTTTGGAAAAATCCATTTTTCCATTGGGAATTTTCGAATTCGGAAAAATCCATATTTACGATGGGAATTTTTGAGCATGGGAAAATTTATTTTTCCGATGGTAATTTTTTCTTGTTTCCGTTGTTATTTTTTTCTGTTCAGAAATTCATTTTCCCTATACGAATTTTCGAGCTCGGGAAAATTCAATTTTCAGATGGGATATTTTTTGAGTTCGGAACAATCCATGTTTCTCGTGCTATTTTCTTGTGTTCCAAAATTCATTTTCCCTATATGAATTTTCGAGCTCGGGAAAATTCATTTTTCTGATGGGAAGTTTTTTTTATTTCGGGACAATCCATGTTTCTCGTGCTATTTTTTGTGTTCAGAAATTCATTTTCCCTATACAATTTTTGAGCGTGGGAAAATTCATTTTTCTGATGGTCATTTTTTCTTGAGTTCGGAACTTATTCATATTTCTGATGCTATTTTCTTTTGTTCCGAAATTCATTTTCCCTATACAAATTTTCGAGCTCGGGAAAATTCAATCATCCGATTCATATTTTTTTTGGGGGGGGGGGTTTCTGAACAATCCAAGTTTTCGGATGTTATTTTTTGTGCAGAAATTCATTTTCACTATACGATTTTTGAGCATGGGAAAATTCAATATTCAGATGGGATATATTTTTTGAGTTCGGAACAACCATCTCAAAGAAGCTTCTGGAGCTGAGCAGAAAATAAACTCTCCGGGCATTGTATATATTCACAGTGTGATTATTATTTATCTAAAGATTAGTGAATTCATATAGGGAAAATGAATTTTGGAACACAAGAAAATAGCACGAGAAACATGGATTGTTCCGAACTCAAAAAATATCCCATCTGAAAATTGAATTTTCCCGAGCTCGAAAATTCATTTTTCTGGTGAATTTTTTCATGAGTTTGGAACCTTCCATGTTTCCAATGTTATTTTATTATGTTCAGAAATTTATTTTCCTTATACGAATTTTCGAAATCAGGAAAATTCAATCTTCAGATGGGAATTTTTTTTGAGTTCGGAACAATCCATGTGTCTGATGCTATTTTCTTGTGTTCCGAAATTCATTTTCCCTATATGATTTTTGAGTGTGGGAGAATTCATTTTTCTGATGGGAAGTTTTTTTTTATTTTGGGACAATCCATGTTTCTGATGCTATTGTGTTCCAAAATTCATTTTCCCTATACGAATTTTCGAGCTCGGGCAAATTCATTTTTCTGATTGGAATTTTTTTGAGTTCGGGACAATCCATGTTTCTGATGCTATTTTCTTGTGTTCCAAAATTCATTTTCCCTATATGATTTTTGAGTGTGGGAAAATTCATTTTTCTGATGGGAAGTTTTTTTTATTTCGGGACAAGCCATGTTTCTGATGCTATTTTCTTGTGTTACAAAATTCATTTTCCCTATACGAATCTTGAGCGTGGGTAAATTCATTTTTCTGATGGGAATTTTTTCATCAGTTTGGAACAATCCCTGTTTCCGATGTTATTTTTTTCTGTTCAGAAATTCATTTTCCCTATACGATTTTTGAGCATGGGCAAATTCATTTTTCTGATTGGAATTTTTTTGAGTTCGGGACAATCCATGTTTCTGATGCTATTTTCTTGTGTTCCAAAATTCATTTTCCCTATACGAATTTTCGAGCTCGGAAAAATTCAATCTTCAATTGTGATTTTTTTTTTAGTTCAGAAAAATTCATTTCACTATTGGGAATTTTTGAGAACAGAAAAATCCATTTTTTGGGGAATTTTTCATTTTGGAAAAATCCATTTTTCCATTGGGAATTTTCGAATTCGGAAAAATCCATATTTACGATGGGAATTTTTGAGCATGGGAAAATTTATTTTTCCGATGGTAATTTTTTCTTGTTTCCGTTGTTATTTTTTTCTGTTCAGAAATTCATTTTCCCTATACGAATTTTCGAGCTCGGGAAAATTCAATTTTCAGATGGGATATTTTTTGAGTTCGGAACAATCCATGTTTCTCGTGCTATTTTCTTGTGTTCCAAAATTCATTTTCCCTATATGAATTTTCGAGCTCGGGAAAATTCATTTTTCTGATGGGAAGTTTTTTTTATTTCGGGACAATCCATGTTTCTCGTGCTATTTTCTTGTGTTCCAAAATTCATTTTCCCTATACGAATTCTCGAGCTCGGGAAAATTCAATATTCAGATGGGATTTTTTTTGAGTTTGGAACAATCCAAGTTTTTGGATGTTATTTTTTTGTGCAGAAATTCATTTTCCCTATACGATTTTTGAGCGTGGGAAAATTCATTTTTCTTATGGGAATTTTTTCATGAGTTTGGAACAAACCATGTTTCCGATGTTTTTTTTTTACTGTTCAGAAATTAATTTTCCCTATACGATTTTTGAGCATGGGAAAATTCATTTTTCTGATGGTCATTTTTTCTTGAGTTCGGAACTATCCATGTTTCTGATGCTATTTTCTTGTGTTCCGAAATTCATTTTCCCTATACGAATTTTCGAGCTCGGGAAATTCAATCTTCCGATGGGAATTTTTTTTGAGTTCGGAACAATCCATATTTTTGATGCTCTTTTCTGTTCTGAAATTCTTTTTTCCTATACGAATTTTCGAGGTCGGGAAAGTTCAATCTTCCGATGGGACTTTTCTTTTTTGAGTTCGGGACAATCCATGTTTCTGATGCTATTTTCTTGTGTTCCGAAATTCATTCTCCCTATACGATTTTTGAGTGTGGGAAAATTCATTTTTCTGATGGTCATTTTTTCTTGAGTTCGGAACTATCCATGTTTCCGAAGTTATTTTTTTGTCATTTTCCCTTTACGATTTTTGGGCGTGGGAAAATTCATTTTTCTGATGGGAATTTTTTCATGAGTTTGGAACAATCCATTTTCCGATGTTATTTTTTTTCTGTTCAGAAATTCATTTTCCCTATACGATTTTTGACCGTGGGAAAATTCATTTTTCTGATGGTCATTTTTTCTTGAGTTCGGAACTATCCATGTTTCTGATGCTATTTTCTTGTGTTCCGAAATTCATTTTCCCTATACAAATTTTCGAGCTCGGGAAAGTTCAATCTTCCGATGGGATTTTTTTTTTAGTTCGGAACAATCCATGTTTCTGATGCTATTTTCTTGTATTTCGAAATTCATTTTCCCTATACGATTTTTGAGCATGGGAAAATTCATCTTTCTGATGGGAAGTTTTTTTTTTTTTTAGTTCGGAACAATCCATGTTTCTCGTGCTATTTTCTTGTGTTCCGAAATTCATTTTCCCTATACGAATTTTCGAGCTCGGGAAAATTCAATCTTCCGATGGGATTTTTTTTTGAGTTCGGAACAATCCATGTTTTTGATGCTATTTTTTGTGTTCAGAAATTCATTTTCCCTATACAATTTTTGAGCGTGGGAAAATTCATTTTTCTGATGGTCATTTTTTCTTGAGTTCGGAACTTATTCATGTTTCTGATGCTATTTTCTTTTGTTCCGAAATTCATTTCCCTAACTGAATTTTCGAGCTCGGGAAAATTCAATCATCCGATTCATATTTTTTTTTGGGGGGGGGTTCTGAACAATCCAAGTTTTCGGATGTTATTTTTTGTGCAGAAATTCATTTTCACTATACGATTTTTGAGCATGGGAAAATTCAATATTCAGATGGGATATATTTTTTGAGTTCGGAACAACCATCTCAAAGAAGCTTCTGGAGCTGAGCAGAAAATAAACTCTCCGGGCATTGTATATATTCACAGGGTGATAATTATTTATCTAAAGATTAGTGATAGCGCAGAAAGTTCTTATTATTTTAGATCTTGAAATAATGGCTTTTAATATTTGGTGGTTATATAGTAATATATGAGTCTAGATATTGTTATGTGGTAACATTTAGTAATGTTTGTTAACATGATATTATGGTTTTGTTTATGTACTGTATTGTTAGTCATTGTTTTCCATTTTTTTGTGTCTGAAAAAAAATTCAATAAAAATTCATTAAAACAATCCATGTTTCTGATGCTATTTTCTTGTGTTCCAAAATTCATTTTCCCTATACGAATTCTCGAGCTCAGGAAAATTCAATATACAGATGGGATTTTTTTTGAGTTTGGAACAATCCACGTTTTTGGATGTTATTTTTTTGTGCAGAAATTCATTTTCCCTATACGATTTTTGAGCGTGGGAAAATTCATTTTTCTGGTGAATTTTTTCATGAGTTTGGAACCTTCCATGTTACCAATGTTATTTTATTATGTTCAGAAATTTATTTTATTTATACGAATTTTCGAAATCAGGAAAATTCAATCTTCAGATGGGAATTTTTTTTGAGTTCGGAACAATCCATGTGTCTGATGCTATTTTCTTGTGTTCCGAAATTCATTTTCCCTATATGATTTTTGAGCATGGGCAAATTCATTTTTCTGATTGGAATTTTTTTGAGTTCGGGACAATCCATGTTTCTGATGCTATTTTCTTGTGTTCCAAAATTCATTTTCCCTATACGAATTTTCGAGCTCGGGAAAATTCATTTTTCTGATGGGAAGTTTTTTTTATTTCGGGACAATCCATGTTTCTGATGCTATTTTCTTGTGTTCCAAAATTCATTTTCCCTATATGATTTTTGAGTGTGGGAAAATTCATTTTTCTGATGGGAAGTTTTTTTTTATTTCGGGACAAGCCATGTTTCTGATGCTATTTTCTTGTGTTCCAAAATTCATTTTCCCTATACGAATCTTGAGCGTGGGCAAATTCATTTTTCTGATGGGAATTTTTTCATGAGTTTGGAACAATCCATTTTCCGATGTTATTTTTTTTCTGTTCAGAAATTCATTTTCCCTATACGATTTTTGACCGTGGGAAAATTCATTTTTCTGATGGGAAGTTTTTTTTTTTTGACTTTGGAACAATCCATGTTTGTCGTGCTATTTTCTTGTGTTCCGAAATTCATTTTCCCTATACGATTTTTCGAGCTCAGGAAAATTCAGTCTTCCGATGGGAATTTTTTTTTGAGTTCGGAACAATCCATGTTTCTGATGCTATTTTCTTGTGTTCAGAAATTCATTTTCCCTATACGAATTTTGAGCATGGGCAAATTCATTTTTCTGATTGGAATTTTTTTGAGTTCGGGACAATCCATGTTTCTGATGCTATTTTCTTGTGTTCCGAAATTCATTTTCCCTATACGAATTTTCGAGCTCGGGAAAATTCAATCTTCCGATGGGAATTTTTTTTGAGTTCGGAACAATCCATATTTTTGATGCTCTTTTCTTCTGTTCTGAAATTCTTTTTCCCTATACGAATTTTCGACGTCGGGAAAGTTCAATCTTCCGATGGGACTTTTCTTTTTTGAGTTCGGGACAATCCATGTTTCTGATGCTATTTTCTTGTGTTCCGAAATTCATTTTCCCTATACGATTTTTGAGTGTGGGAAAATTCATTTTTCTGATGGTCATTTTTTCTTGAGTTCGGAACTATCCATGTTTCCGAAGTTATTTTTTTGTCATTTTCCCTTTACGATTTTTGGGCGTGGGAAAATTCATTTTTCTGATGGGAATTTTTTCATGAGTTTGGAACAATCCATTTTCCGATGTTATTTTTTTTCTGTTCAGAAATTCATTTTCCCTATACGATTTTTGACCGTGGGAAAATTCATTTTTCTGATGGGAAGTTTTTTTTTTTGACTTTGGAACAATCCATGTTTGTCGTGCTATTTTCTTGTGTTCCGAAATTCATTTTCCCTATACGATTTTTCGAGCTCAGGAAAATTCAGTCTTCCGATGGGAATTTTTTTTTGAGTTCGGAACAATCCATGTTTCTGATGCTATTTTCTTGTGTTCAGAAATTCATTTTCCCTATACAATTTTTGAGCGTGGGAAAATTCATTTTTCTGATTGTCATTTTTTCTTGAGTTCGGAACTTATTCATGTTTCTGATGCTATTTTCTTTTGTTCCGAAATTCATTTCCCTAACTGAATTTTCGAGCTCGGGAAAATTCAATCATCCGATTCATATTTTTTTTTGGGGGGGGGTTTCTGAACAATCCAAGTTTTCGGATGTTATTTTTTGTGCAGAAATTCATTTTCACTATACGATTTTTGAGCATGGGAAAATTCAATATTCAGATGGGATATATTTTTTGAGTTCGGAACAACCATCTCAAAGAAGCTTCTGGAGCTGAGCAGAAAATAAACTCTCCGGGCATTGTATATATTCACAGGGTGATTATTATTTATCTAAAGATTAGTGAATTCATATAGGGAAAATGAATTTTGGAACACAAGAAAATAGCACGAGAAACATGGATTGTTCCGAACTCAAAAAATATCCCATCTGAAAATTGAATTTTCCCGAGCTCGAAAATTCATTTTTCTGGTGAATTTTTTCATGAGTTTGGAACCTTCCATGTTTCCAATGTTATTTTATTATGTTCAGAAATTTATTTTCCTTATACGAATTTTCGAAATCAGGAAAATTCAATCTTCAGATGGGAATTTTTTTTGAGTTCGGAACAATCCATGTGTCTGATGCTATTTTCTTGTGTTCCGAAATTCATTTTCCCTATATGATTTTTGAGTGTGGGAGAATTCATTTTTCTGATGGGAAGTTTTTTTTATTTCGGGACAATCCATGTTTCTGATGCTATTGTGTTCCAAAATTCATTTTCCCTATACGAATTTTCGAGCTCGGGCAAATTCATTTTTCTGATTGGAATTTTTTCATGAGTTTGGAACAATCCATTTTCCGATGTTATTTTTTTTCTGTTCAGAAATTCATTTTCCCTATACGATTTTTGACCGTGGGAAAATTCATTTTTCTGATGGGAAGTTTTTTTTTTTGACTTTGGAACTATCCATGTTTGTCGTGCTATTTTCTTGTGTTCCGAAATTCATTTTCCCTATACGATTTTTCGAGCTCAGGAAAATTCAGTCTTCCGATGGGAATTTTTTTTTGAGTTCGGAACAATCCATGTTTCTGATGCTATTTTCTTGTGTTCAGAAATTCATTTTCCCTATACGATTTTTGAGCATGGGCAAATTCATTTTTCTGATGGGAAGTTTTTTTTTTTTAGTTCGGAACAATCCATGTTTCTCGTGCTATTTTCTTGTGTTCCGAAATTCATTTTCCCTATACGAATTTTCGAGCTCGGGAAAATTCAATCTTCCGATGGGATTTTTTTTGAGTTCGGGACAATCCATGTTTCTGATGCTATTTTCTTGTGTTCCAAAATTCATTTTCCCTATACGAATTTTCGAGCTCGGAAAAATTCAATCTTCAATTGTGATTTTTTTTTTAGTTCAGAAAAATTCATTTCACTATTGGGAATTTTTGAGAACAGAAAAATCCATTTTTTGGGGAATTTTTCATTTTGGAAAAATCCATTTTTCCATTGGGAATTTTCGAATTCGGAAAAATCCATATTTACGATGGGAATTTTTGAGCATGGGAAAATTTATTTTTCCGATGGTAATTTTTTCTTGTTTCCGTTGTTATTTTTTTCTGTTCAGAAATTCATTTTCCCTATACGAATTTTCGAGCTCGGGAAAATTCAATTTTCAGATGGGATATTTTTTGAGTTCGGAACAATCCATGTTTCTCGTGCTATTTTCTTGTGTTCCAAAATTCATTTTCCCTATATGAATTTTCGAGCTCGGGAAAATTCATTTTTCTGATGGGAAGTTTTTTTTATTTCGGGACAATCCATGTTTCTCGTGCTATTTTTTGTGTTCAGAAATTCATTTTCCCTATACAATTTTTGAGCGTGGGAAAATTCATTTTTCTGATGGTCATTTTTTCTTGAGTTCGGAACTTATTCATATTTCTGATGCTATTTTCTTTTGTTCCGAAATTCATTTTCCCTATACAAATTTTCGAGCTCGGGAAAATTCAATCATCCGATTCATATTTTTTGGGGGGGGGGGTTTCTGAACAATCCAAGTTTTCGGATGTTATTTTTTGTGCAGAAATTCATTTTCACTATACGATTTTTGAGCATGGGAAAATTCAATATTCAGATGGGATATATTTTTTGAGTTCGGAACAACCATCTCAAAGAAGCTTCTGGAGCTGAGCAGAAAATAAACTCTCCGGGCATTGTATATATTCACAGTGTGATTATTATTTATCTAAAGATTAGTGAATTCATATAGGGAAAATGAATTTTGGAACACAAGAAAATAGCACGAGAAACATGGATTGTTCCGAACTCAAAAAATATCCCATCTGAAAATTGAATTTTCCCGAGCTCGAAAATTCATTTTTCTGGTGAATTTTTTCATGAGTTTGGAACCTTCCATGTTTCCAATGTTATTTTATTATGTTCAGAAATTTATTTTCCTTATACGAATTTTCGAAATCAGGAAAATTCAATCTTCAGATGGGAATTTTTTTTGAGTTCGGAACAATCCATGTGTCTGATGCTATTTTCTTGTGTTCCGAAATTCATTTTCCCTATATGATTTTTGAGTGTGGGAGAATTCATTTTTCTGATGGGAAGTTTTTTTTTATTTTGGGACAATCCATGTTTCTGATGCTATTGTGTTCCAAAATTCATTTTCCCTATACGAATTTTCGAGCTCGGGCAAATTCATTTTTCTGATTGGAATTTTTTTGAGTTCGGGACAATCCATGTTTCTGATGCTATTTTCTTGTGTTCCAAAATTCATTTTCCCTATATGATTTTTGAGTGTGGGAAAATTCATTTTTCTGATGGGAAGTTTTTTTTATTTCGGGACAAGCCATGTTTCTGATGCTATTTTCTTGTGTTACAAAATTCATTTTCCCTATACGAATCTTGAGCGTGGGTAAATTCATTTTTCTGATGGGAATTTTTTCATCAGTTTGGAACAATCCCTGTTTCCGATGTTATTTTTTTCTGTTCAGAAATTCATTTTCCCTATACGATTTTTGAGCATGGGCAAATTCATTTTTCTGATTGGAATTTTTTTGAGTTCGGGACAATCCATGTTTCTGATGCTATTTTCTTGTGTTCCAAAATTCATTTTCCCTATACGAATTTTCGAGCTCGGAAAAATTCAATCTTCAATTGTGATTTTTTTTTTAGTTCAGAAAAATTCATTTCACTATTGGGAATTTTTGAGAACAGAAAAATCCATTTTTTGGGGAATTTTTCATTTTGGAAAAATCCATTTTTCCATTGGGAATTTTCGAATTCGGAAAAATCCATATTTACGATGGGAATTTTTGAGCATGGGAAAATTTATTTTTCCGATGGTAATTTTTTCTTGTTTCCGTTGTTATTTTTTTCTGTTCAGAAATTCATTTTCCCTATACGAATTTTCGAGCTCGGGAAAATTCAATTTTCAGATGGGATATTTTTTGAGTTCGGAACAATCCATGTTTCTCGTGCTATTTTCTTGTGTTCCAAAATTCATTTTCCCTATATGAATTTTCGAGCTCGGGAAAATTCATTTTTCTGATGGGAAGTTTTTTTTATTTCGGGACAATCCATGTTTCTCGTGCTATTTTCTTGTGTTCCAAAATTCATTTTCCCTATACGAATTCTCGAGCTCGGGAAAATTCAATATTCAGATGGGATTTTTTTTGAGTTTGGAACAATCCAAGTTTTTGGATGTTATTTTTTTGTGCAGAAATTCATTTTCCCTATACGATTTTTGAGCGTGGGAAAATTCATTTTTCTTATGGGAATTTTTTCATGAGTTTGGAACAAACCATGTTTCCGATGTTTTTTTTTTTACTGTTCAGAAATTAATTTTCCCTATACGATTTTTGAGCATGGGAAAATTCATTTTTCTGATGGTCATTTTTTCTTGAGTTCGGAACTATCCATGTTTCTGATGCTATTTTCTTGTGTTCCGAAATTCATTTTCCCTATACGAATTTTCGAGCTCGGGAAATTCAATCTTCCGATGGGAATTTTTTTTGAGTTCGGAACAATCCATATTTTTGATGCTCTTTTCTGTTCTGAAATTCTTTTTTCCTATACGAATTTTCGAGGTCGGGAAAGTTCAATCTTCCGATGGGACTTTTCTTTTTTGAGTTCGGGACAATCCATGTTTCTGATGCTATTTTCTTGTGTTCCGAAATTCATTCTCCCTATACGATTTTTGAGTGTGGGAAAATTCATTTTTCTGATGGTCATTTTTTCTTGAGTTCGGAACTATCCATGTTTCCGAAGTTATTTTTTTGTCATTTTCCCTTTACGATTTTTGGGCGTGGGAAAATTCATTTTTCTGATGGGAATTTTTTCATGAGTTTGGAACAATCCATTTTCCGATGTTATTTTTTTTCTGTTCAGAAATTCATTTTCCCTATACGATTTTTGACCGTGGGAAAATTCATTTTTCTGATGGTCATTTTTTCTTGAGTTCGGAACTATCCATGTTTCTGATGCTATTTTCTTGTGTTCCGAAATTCATTTTCCCTATACAAATTTTCGAGCTCGGGAAAGTTCAATCTTCCGATGGGATTTTTTTTTTAGTTCGGAACAATCCATGTTTCTGATGCTATTTTCTTGTATTTCGAAATTCATTTTCCCTATACGATTTTTGAGCATGGGAAAATTCATCTTTCTGATGGGAAGTTTTTTTTTTTTTTAGTTCGGAACAATCCATGTTTCTCGTGCTATTTTCTTGTGTTCCGAAATTCATTTTCCCTATACGAATTTTCGAGCTCGGGAAAATTCAATCTTCCGATGGGATTTTTTTTTGAGTTCGGAACAATCCATGTTTTTGATGCTATTTTTTGTGTTCAGAAATTCATTTTCCCTATACAATTTTTGAGCGTGGGAAAATTCATTTTTCTGATGGTCATTTTTTCTTGAGTTCGGAACTTATTCATGTTTCTGATGCTATTTTCTTTTGTTCCGAAATTCATTTCCCTAACTGAATTTTCGAGCTCGGGAAAATTCAATCATCCGATTCATATTTTTTTTGGGGGGGGGGGTTCTGAACAATCCAAGTTTTCGGATGTTATTTTTTGTGCAGAAATTCATTTTCACTATACGATTTTTGAGCATGGGAAAATTCAATATTCAGATGGGATATATTTTTTGAGTTCGGAACAACCATCTCAAAGAAGCTTCTGGAGCTGAGCAGAAAGTAAACTCTCCGGGCATTGTATATATTCACAGGGTGATAATTATTTATCTAAAGATTAGTGATAGCGCAGAAAGTTCTTATTATTTTAGATCTTGAAATAATGGCTTTTAATATTTGGTGGTTATATAGTAATATATGAGTCTAGATATTGTTATGTGGTAACATTTAGTAATGTTTGTTAACATGATATTATGGTTTTGTTTATGTACTGTATTGTTAGTCATTGTTTTCCATTTTTTTGCGTCTGAAAAAAAATTCAATAAAAATTCATTAAAACAATCCATGTTTCTGATGCTATTTTCTTGTGTTCCAAAATTCATTTTCCCTATACGAATTCTCGAGCTCAGGAAAATTCAATATACAGATGGGATTTTTTTTTAGTTTGGAACAATCCACGTTTTTGGATGTTATTTTTTTGTGCAGAAATTCATTTTCCCTATACGATTTTTGAGCGTGGGAAAATTCATTTTTCTGGTGAATTTTTTCATGAGTTTGGAACCTTCCATGTTACCAATGTTATTTTATTATGTTCAGAAATTTATTTTATTTATACGAATTTTCGAAATCAGGAAAATTCAATCTTCAGATGGGAATTTTTTTTGAGTTCGGAACAATCCATGTGTCTGATGCTATTTTCTTGTGTTCCGAAATTCATTTTCCCTATATGATTTTTGAGCATGGGCAAATTCATTTTTCTGATTGGAATTTTTTTGAGTTCGGGACAATCCATGTTTCTGATGCTATTTTCTTGTGTTCCAAAATTCATTTTCCCTATACGAATTTTCGAGCTCGGGAAAATTCATTTTTCTGATGGGAAGTTTTTTTTATTTCGGGACAATCCATGTTTCTGATGCTATTTTCTTGTGTTCCAAAATTCATTTTCCCTATATGATTTTTGAGTGTGGGAAAATTCATTTTTCTGATGGGAAGTTTTTTTTTATTTCGGGACAAGCCATGTTTCTGATGCTATTTTCTTGTGTTCCAAAATTCATTTTCCCTATACGAATCTTGAGCGTGGGCAAATTCATTTTTCTGATGGGAATTTTTTCATGAGTTTGGAACAATCCATTTTCCGATGTTATTTTTTTTCTGTTCAGAAATTCATTTTCCCTATACGATTTTTGACCGTGGGAAAATTCATTTTTCTGATGGGAAGTTTTTTTTTTTTGACTTTGGAACAATCCATGTTTGTCGTGCTATTTTCTTGTGTTCCGAAATTCATTTTCCCTATACGATTTTTCGAGCTCAGGAAAATTCAGTCTTCCGATGGGAATTTTTTTTTGAGTTCGGAACAATCCATGTTTCTGATGCTATTTTCTTGTGTTCAGAAATTCATTTTCCCTATACGAATTTTGAGCATGGGCAAATTCATTTTTCTGATTGGAATTTTTTTGAGTTCGGGACAATCCATGTTTCTGATGCTATTTTCTTGTGTTCCGAAATTCATTTTCCCTATACGAATTTTCGAGCTCGGGAAAATTCAATCTTCCGATGGGAATTTTTTTTGAGTTCGGAACAATCCATATTTTTGATGCTCTTTTCTTCTGAAATTCTTTTTCCCTATACGAATTTTCGACGTCGGGAAAGTTCAATCTTCCGATGGGACTTTTCTTTTTTGAGTTCGGGACAATCCATGTTTCTGATGCTATTTTCTTGTGTTCCGAAATTCATTTTCCCTATACGATTTTTGAGTGTGGGAAAATTCATTTTTCTGATGGTCATTTTTTCTTGAGTTCGGAACTATCCATGTTTCCGAAGTTATTTTTTTGTCATTTTCCCTTTACAATTTTTGGGCGTGGGAAAATTCATTTTTCTGATGGGAATTTTTTCATGAGTTTGGAACAATCCATTTTCCGATGTTATTTTTTTTCTGTTCAGAAATTCATTTTCCCTATACGATTTTTGACCGTGGGAAAATTCATTTTTCTGATGGGAAGTTTTTTTTTTTGACTTTGGAACAATCCATGTTTGTCGTGCTATTTTCTTGTGTTCCGAAATTCATTTTCCCTATACGAATTCTCGAGCTCGGGAAAATTCAATATTCAGATGGGATTTTTTTTGAGTTTGGAACAATCCAAGTTTTTGGATGTTATTTTTTTGTGCAGAAATTCATTTTCCCTATACGATTTTTGAGCGTGGGAAAATTCATTTTTCTTATGGGAATTTTTTCATGAGTTTGGAACAAACCATGTTTCCGATGTTTTTTTTTTACTGTTCAGAAATTAATTTTCCCTATACGATTTTTGAGCATGGGAAAATTCATTTTTCTGATGGTCATTTTTTCTTGAGCGGAACTATCCATGTTTCTGATGCTATTTTCTTGTGTTCCGAAATTCATTTTCCCTATACGAATTTTCGAGCTCGGGAAATTCAATCTTCCGATGGGAATTTTTTTTGAGTTCGGAACAATCCATATTTTTGATGCTCTTTTCTGTTCTGAAATTCTTTTTTCCTATACGAATTTTCGAGGTCGGGAAAGTTCAATCTTCCGATGGGACTTTTCTTTTTTGAGTTCGGGACAATCCATGTTTCTGATGCTATTTTCTTGTGTTCCGAAATTCATTCTCCCTATACGATTTTTGAGTGTGGGAAAATTCATTTTTCTGATGGTCATTTTTTCTTGAGTTCGGAACTATCCATGTTTCCGAAGTTATTTTTTTGTCATTTTCCCTTTACGATTTTTGGGCGTGGGAAAATTCATTTTTCTGATGGGAATTTTTTCATGAGTTTGGAACAATCCATTTTCCGATGTTATTTTTTTTCTGTTCAGAAATTCATTTTCCCTATACGATTTTTGACCGTGGGAAAATTCATTTTTCTGATGGTCATTTTTTCTTGAGTTCGGAACTATCCAAGTTTCTGATGCTATTTTCTTGTGTTCCGAAATTCATTTTCCCTATACAAATTTTCGAGCTCGGGAAAGTTCAATCTTCCGATGGGATTTTTTTTTTAGTTCGGAACAATCCATGTTTCTGATGCTATTTTCTTGTATTTCGAAATTCATTTTCCCTATACGATTTTTGAGCATGGGAAAATTCATCTTTCTGATGGGAAGTTTTTTTTTTTTTTTAGTTCGGAACAATCCATGTTTCTCGTGCTATTTTCTTGTGTTCCGAAATTCATTTTCCCTATACGAATTTTCGAGCTCGGGAAAATTCAATCTTCCGATGGGATTTTTTTTTGAGTTCGGAACAATCCATGTTTTTGATGCTATTTTTTGTGTTCAGAAATTCATTTTCCCTATACAATTTTTGAGCGTGGGAAAATTCATTTTTCTGATGGTCATTTTTTCTTGAGTTCGGAACTTATTCATGTTTCTGATGCTATTTTCTTTTGTTCCGAAATTCATTTCCCTAACTGAATTTTCGAGCTCGGGAAAATTCAATCATCCGATTCATATTTTTTTTGGGGGGGGGGGTTCTGAACAATCCAAGTTTTCGGATGTTATTTTTTGTGCAGAAATTCATTTTCACTATACGATTTTTGAGCATGGGAAAATTCAATATTCAGATGGGATATATTTTTTGAGTTCGGAACAACCATCTCAAAGAAGCTTCTGGAGCTGAGCAGAAAATAAACTCTCCGGGCATTGTATATATTCACAGGGTGATAATTATTTATCTAAAGATTAGTGATAGCGCAGAAAGTTCTTATTATTTTAGATCTTGAAATAATGGCTTTTAATATTTGGTGGTTATATAGTAATATATGAGTCTAGATATTGTTATGTGGTAACATTTAGTAATGTTTGTTAACATGATATTATGGTTTTGTTTATGTACTGTATTGTTAGTCATTGTTTTCCATTTTTTTGCGTCTGAAAAAAAATTCAATAAAAATTCATTAAAACAATCCATGTTTCTGATGCTATTTTCTTGTGTTCCAAAATTCATTTTCCCTATACGAATTCTCGAGCTCAGGAAAATTCAATATACAGATGGGATTTTTTTTGAGTTTGGAACAATCCACGTTTTTGGATGTTATTTTTTTGTGCAGAAATTCATTTTCCCTATACGATTTTTGAGCGTGGGAAAATTCATTTTTCTGGTGAATTTTTTCATGAGTTTGGAACCTTCCATGTTACCAATGTTATTTTATTATGTTCAGAAATTTATTTTATTTATACGAATTTTCGAAATCAGGAAAATTCAATCTTCAGATGGGAATTTTTTTTGAGTTCGGAACAATCCATGTGTCTGATGCTATTTTCTTGTGTTCCGAAATTCATTTTCCCTATATGATTTTTGAGCATGGGCAAATTCATTTTTCTGATTGGAATTTTTTTGAGTTCGGGACAATCCATGTTTCTGATGCTATTTTCTTGTGTTCCAAAATTCATTTTCCCTATACGAATTTTCGAGCTCGGGAAAATTCATTTTTCTGATGGGAAGTTTTTTTTATTTCGGGACAATCCATGTTTCTGATGCTATTTTCTTGTGTTCCAAAATTCATTTTCCCTATATGATTTTTGAGTGTGGGAAAATTCATTTTTCTGATGGGAAGTTTTTTTTTATTTCGGGACAAGCCATGTTTCTGATGCTATTTTCTTGTGTTCCAAAATTCATTTTCCCTATACGAATCTTGAGCGTGGGCAAATTCATTTTTCTGATGGGAATTTTTTCATGAGTTTGGAACAATCCATTTTCCGATGTTATTTTTTTTCTGTTCAGAAATTCATTTTCCCTATACGATTTTTGACCGTGGGAAAATTCATTTTTCTGATGGGAAGTTTTTTTTTTTTGACTTTGGAACAATCCATGTTTGTCGTGCTATTTTCTTGTGTTCCGAAATTCATTTTCCCTATACGATTTTTCGAGCTCAGGAAAATTCAGTCTTCCGATGGGAATTTTTTTTTGAGTTCGGAACAATCCATGTTTCTGATGCTATTTTCTTGTGTTCAGAAATTCATTTTCCCTATACGAATTTTGAGCATGGGCAAATTCATTTTTCTGATTGGAATTTTTTTGAGTTCGGGACAATCCATGTTTCTGATGCTATTTTCTTGTGTTCCGAAATTCATTTTCCCTATACGAATTTTCGAGCTCGGGAAAATTCAATCTTCCGATGGGAATTTTTTTTGAGTTCGGAACAATCCATATTTTTGATGCTCTTTTCTTCTGTTCTGAAATTCTTTTTCCCTATACGAATTTTCGACGTCGGGAAAGTTCAATCTTCCGATGGGACTTTTCTTTTTTGAGTTCGGGACAATCCATGTTTCTGATGCTATTTTCTTGTGTTCCGAAATTCATTTTCCCTATACGATTTTTGAGTGTGGGAAAATTCATTTTTCTGATGGTCATTTTTTCTTGAGTTCGGAACTATCCATGTTTCCGAAGTTATTTTTTTGTCATTTTCCCTTTACGATTTTTGGGCGTGGGAAAATTCATTTTTCTGATGGGAATTTTTTCATGAGTTTGGAACAATCCATTTTCCGATGTTATTTTTTTTCTGTTCAGAAATTCATTTTCCCTATACGATTTTTGACCGTGGGAAAATTCATTTTTCTGATGGGAAGTTTTTTTTTTTGACTTTGGAACAATCCATGTTTGTCGTGCTATTTTCTTGTGTTCCGAAATTCATTTTCCCTATACGATTTTTCGAGCTCAGGAAAATTCAGTCTTCCGATGGGAATTTTTTTTTGAGTTCGGAACAATCCATGTTTCTGATGCTATTTTCTTGTGTTCAGAAATTCATTTTCCCTATACAATTTTTGAGCGTGGGAAAATTCATTTTTCTGATTGTCATTTTTTCTTGAGTTCGGAACTTATTCATGTTTCTGATGCTATTTTCTTTTGTTCCGAAATTCATTTCCCTAACTGAATTTTCGAGCTCGGGAAAATTCAATCATCCGATTCATATATTTTTTTTGGGGGGGGGGGTTTCTGAACAATCCAAGTTTTCGGATGTTATTTTTTGTGCAGAAATTCATTTTCACTATACGATTTTTGAGCATGGGAAAATTCAATATTCAGATGGGATATATTTTTTGAGTTCGGAACAACCATCTCAAAGAAGCTTCTGGAGCTGAGCAGAAAATAAACTCTCCGGGCATTGTATATATTCACAGGGTGATTATTATTTATCTAAAGATTAGTGAATTCATATAGGGAAAATGAATTTTGGAACACAAGAAAATAGCACGAGAAACATGGATTGTTCCGAACTCAAAAAATATCCCATCTGAAAATTGAATTTTCCCGAGCTCGAAAATTCATTTTTCTGGTGAATTTTTTCATGAGTTTGGAACCTTCCATGTTTCCAATGTTATTTTATTATGTTCAGAAATTTATTTTCCTTATACGAATTTTCGAAATCAGGAAAATTCAATCTTCAGATGGGAATTTTTTTTGAGTTCGGAACAATCCATGTGTCTGATGCTATTTTCTTGTGTTCCGAAATTCATTTTCCCTATATGATTTTTGAGTGTGGGAGAATTCATTTTTCTGATGGGAAGTTTTTTTTATTTCGGGACAATCCATGTTTCTGATGCTATTGTGTTCCAAAATTCATTTTCCCTATACGAATTTTCGAGCTCGGGCAAATTCATTTTTCTGATTGGAATTTTTTCATGAGTTTGGAACAATCCATTTTCCGATGTTATTTTTTTTCTGTTCAGAAATTCATTTTCCCTATACGATTTTTGACCGTGGGAAAATTCATTTTTCTGATGGGAAGTTTTTTTTTTTGACTTTGGAACTATCCATGTTTGTCGTGCTATTTTCTTGTGTTCCGAAATTCATTTTCCCTATACGATTTTTCGAGCTCAGGAAAATTCAGTCTTCCGATGGGAATTTTTTTTTGAGTTCGGAACAATCCATGTTTCTGATGCTATTTTCTTGTGTTCAGAAATTCATTTTCCCTATACGATTTTTGAGCATGGGCAAATTCATTTTTCTGATGGGAAGTTTTTTTTTTTAGTTCGGAACAATCCATGTTTCTCGTGCTATTTTCTTGTGTTCCGAAATTCATTTTCCCTATACGAATTTTCGAGCTCGGGAAAATTCAATCTTCCGATGGGATTTTTTTTGAGTTCGGGACAATCCATGTTTCTGATGCTATTTTCTTGTGTTCCAAAATTCATTTTCCCTATACGAATTTTCGAGCTCGGAAAAATTCAATCTTCAATTGTGATTTTTTTTTTAGTTCAGAAAAATTCATTTCACTATTGGGAATTTTTGAGAACAGAAAAATCCATTTTTTGGGGAATTTTTCATTTTGGAAAAATCCATTTTTCCATTGGGAATTTTCGAATTCGGAAAAATCCATATTTACGATGGGAATTTTTGAGCATGGGAAAATTTATTTTTCCGATGGTAATTTTTTCTTGTTTCCGTTGTTATTTTTTTCTGTTCAGAAATTCATTTTCCCTATACGAATTTTCGAGCTCGGGAAAATTCAATTTTCAGATGGGATATTTTTTGAGTTCGGAACAATCCATGTTTCTCGTGCTATTTTCTTGCGTTCCAAAATTCATTTTCCCTATATGAATTTTCGAGCTCGGGAAAATTCATTTTTCTGATGGGAAGTTTTTTTTATTTCGGGACAATCCATGTTTCTCGTGCTATTTTTTGTGTTCAGAAATTCATTTTCCCTATACAATTTTTGAGCGTGGGAAAATTCATTTTTCTGATGGTCATTTTTTCTTGAGTTCGGAACTTATTCATATTTCTGATGCTATTTTCTTTTGTTCCGAAATTCATTTCCCTAACTGAATTTTCGAGCTCGGGAAAATTCAATCATTCGATTCATATTTTTTTTGGGGGGGGGGGTTTCTGAACAATCCAAGTTTTCGGATGTTATTTTTTGTGCAGAAATTCATTTTCACTATACGATTTTTCGAGCTCAGGAAAATTCAGTCTTCCGATGGGAATTTTTTTTTGAGTTCGGAACAATCCATGTTTCTGATGCTATTTTCTTGTGTTCCAAAATTCATTTTCCCTATATGATTTTTGAGCATGGGCAAATTCATTTTTCTGATTGGAATTTTTTTGAGTTCGGGACAATCCATGTTTCTGATGCTATTTTCTTGTGTTCCGAAATTCATTTTCCCTATACGAATTTTCGAGCTCGGGAAAATTCATTTTTCTGATGGGAAGTTTTTTTTATTTCGGGACAATCCATGTTTCTGATGCTATTTTCTTGTGTTCCAAAATTCATTTTCCCTATATTATTTTTGAGTGTGGGAAAATTCATTTTTCTGATGGGAATTTTTTCATCAGTTTGGAACAATCCCTGTTTCCAATGTTATTTTTTTCTGTTCAGAAATTCATTTTCCCTATACGATTTTTGAGCATGGGCAAATTCATTTTTCTGATTGGAATTTTTTTGAGTTCGGGACAATCCATGTTTCTGATGCTATTTTCTTGTGTTCCAAAATTCATTTTCCCTATACGAATTTTCGAGCTCGGAAAAATTCAATCTTCAATTGTGAATTTTTTTTTCAGTTCAGAAAAATTCATTTCACTATTGGGAATTTTTGAGAACAGAAAAATCCATTTTTTGGGGAATTTTTCATTTTGGAAAAATCCATTTTTCCATTGGGAATTTTCGAATTCGGAAAAATCCATATTTACGATGGGAATTTTTGAGCATGGGAAAATTTATTTTTCCGATGGTAATTTTTTCTTGTTTCCGTTGTTATTTTTTTCAGAAATTCATTTTCCCTATACGAATTTTCGAGCTCGGGAAAATTCAATATTCAGATGGGATTTTTTTTGAGTTTGGAACAATCCAAGTTTTTGGATGTTATTTTTTTGTGCAGAAATTCATTTTCCCTATACGATTTTTGAGCGTGGGAAAATTCATTTTTCTTATGGGAATTTTTTCATGAGTTTGGAACAAACCATGTTTCCGATGTTTTTTTTTACTGTTCAGAAATTAATTTACCCTATACGATTTTTGAGCATGGGAAAATTCATTTTTCTGATGGTCATTTTTTCTTGAGTTCGGAACTATCCATGTTTCTGATGCTATTTTCTTGTGTTCCGAAATTCATTTTCCCCATACGAATTTTCGAGCTCGGGAAAATTCAATCTTCCGATGGGAATTTTTTTTGAGTTCGGAACAATCCATATTTTTGATGCTCTTTTCTTCTGTTCTGAAATTCTTTTTCCCTATACGAATTTTCGAGGTCGGGAAAGTTCAATCTTCCGATGGGACTTTTCTTTTTTGAGTTCGGGACAATCCATGTTTCTGATGCTATTTTCTTGTGTTCCGAAATTCATTTTCCCTATACGATTTTTGAGTGTGGGAAAATTCATTTTTCTGATGGTCATTTTTTCTTGAGTTCGGAACTATCCATGTTTCCGAAGTTATTTTTTTGTCATTTTCCCTTTACGATTTTTGGGCGTGGGAAAATTCATTTTTCTGATGGGAATTTTTTCATGAGTTTGGAACAATCCATTTTTCCGATGTTATTTTTTTTCTGTTCAGAAATTCATTTTCCCTATACGATTTTTGACCGTGGGAAAATTCATTTTTCTGATGGTCATTTTTTCTTGAGTTCGGAACTATCCATGTTTCTGATGCTATTTTCTTGTGTTCCGAAATTCATTTTCCCTATACAAATTTTCGAGCTCGGGAAAGTTCAATCTTCCGATGGGATTTTTTTTTTTGACTTTGGAACAATCCATGTTTGTCGTGCTATTTTCTTGTGTTCCGAAATTCATTTTCCCTATACGATTTTTCGAGCTCAGGAAAATTCAGTCTTCCGATGGGAATTTTTTTTTTAGTTCGGAACAATCCATGTTTCTGATGCTATTTTCTTGTGTTCAGAAATTCATTTTCCCTATACGATTTTTGAGCATGGGCAAATTCATTTTTCTGATGGGATGTTTTTTTTTTTAGTTCGGAACAATCCATGTTTCTCGTGCTATTTTCCTGTGTTCCGAAATTCATTTTCCCTAGAATTTTCGAGCTCGGGAAAATTCAATCTTCCGATGGGATTTTTTTTTTGAGTTCGGAACAATCCATGTTTTTGATGCTATTTTTTGTGTTCAGAAATTCATTTTCCCTATACAATTTTTGAGCGTGGGAAAATTCATTTTTCTGATGGGATATATTTTTTGAGTTCGGAACAACCATCTCAAAGAAGCTTCTGGAGCTGAGCAGAAAATAAACTCTCCGGGCATTTTTTATATTCACAGGGTGATTATTATTTATCTAAAGATTAGTGATAGCGCAGAAAGTTCTTATTATTTTGGATCTTGAAATAATGGCTTTTAATATTTGGTGGTTATATAGTAATATATGAGTCTAGATATTGTTATGTGCTAACATTTAGCAATGTTTGTTAACATGATATTATGGTTTTGTTTATGTACTGTATTGTTAGTCATTGTTTTCCTTTTTTTTGCGTCTGAAAAAAAATTCAATAAAAATTCATTAAAACAATCCATGTTTCTGATGCTATTTTCTTGTGTTCCAAAATTCATTTTCCCTATACGAATTCTCGAGCTCAGGAAAATTCAATATACAGATGGGATTTTTTTTGAGTTTGGAACAATCCACGTTTTTGGATGTTATTTTTTTGTGCAGAAATTCATTTTCCCTATACGATTTTTGAGCGTGGGAAAATTCATTTTTCTGGTGAATTTTTTCATGAGTTTGGAACCTTCCATGTTTCCGATGTTATTTTTTTATGTTCAGAAATTTATTTTCCTTATACGAATTTTCGAAATCAGGAAAATTCAATCTTCAGATGGGAATTTTTTTTGAGTTCGGAACAATCCATGTGTCTGATGCTATTTTCTTGTGTTCCGAAATTCATTTTCCCTATATGATTTTTGAGTGTGGGAAAATTCATTTTTCTGATGGGAAGTTTTTTTTATTTCGGGACAATCCATGTTTCTGATGCTATTTTCTTGTGTTCCAAAATTCATTTTCCCTATATGATTTTTGAGTGTGGGAAAATTCATTTTTCTGATGGGAAGTTTTTTTTTATTTCGGGACAAGCCATGTTTCTGATGCTATTTTCTTGTGTTCCAAAATTCATTTTCCCTATACGAATTTTGAGCGTGGGCAAATTCATTTTTCTGATGTCAATTTTTTCATCAGTTTGGAACAATCCCTGTTTCCGATGTTATTTTTTTCTGTTCAGAAATTCATTTTCCCTATACGATTTTTGAGCATGGGCAAATCCATTTTTCTGATTGGAAATTTTGAGTTCGGGACAATCCATATTTCTGATGCTATTTTCTTGTGTTCCAAAATTCATTTTCCCTATATGAATTTTCGAGCTCGGGAAAATTCATTTTTCTGATGGGAAGTTTTTTTTATTTCGGGACAATCCATGTTTCTGATGCTATTTTCTTGTGTTCCAAAATTCATTTTCCCTACACGAATCTTGAGCGTGGGCAAATTCATTTTTCTGATGGGAATTTTTTCATCAGTTTGGAACAATCCCTGTTTCCGATGTTATTTTTTTCTGTTCAGAAATTCATTTTCCCTATACGATTTTTGAGCATGGGCAAATTCATTTTTCTGATTGGAATTTTTTTGAGTTCGGGACAATCCATGTTTCTGATGCTATTTTCTTGTGTTCCAAAATTCATTTTCCCTATACAAATTTTCGAGCTCGGAAAAATTCAATCTTCAATTGTGATTTTTTTTTTAGTTCAGAAAAATTCATTTCACTATTGGGAATTTTTGAGAACAGAAAAATCCATTTTTTGGGGAATTTTTCATTTTGGAAAAATCCATTTTTCCATTGGGAATTTTCGAATTCGGAAAAATCCATATTTACGATGGGAATTTTTGAGCATGGGAAAATTTATTTTTCCGATGGTAATTTTTTCTTGTTTCCGTTGTTATTTTTTTCTGTTCAGAAATTCATTTTCCCTATACGAATTTTCGAGCTCGGGAAAATTCAATTTTCAGATGGGATATTTTTTGAGTTCGGAACAATCCATGTTTCTCGTGCTATTTTCTTGTGTTCCAAAATTCATTTTCCCTATATGAATTTTCGAGCTCGGGAAAATTCAACATTCAGATGGGACTTTTTTTGAGTTTGGAACAATCCAAGTTTTTGGATGTTATTTTTTTGTGCAGAAATTCATTTTCCCTATACGATTTTTGAGCGTGGGAAAATTCATTTTTCTTATGGGAATTTTTTCATGAGTTTGGAACAAACCATGTTTCCGATGTTTTTTTTTACTGTTCAGAAATTAATTTTCCCTATACGATTTTTGAGCATGGGAAAATTCATTTTTCTGATGGTCATTTTTTCTTGAGTTCGGAACTATCCATGTTTCTGATGCTATTTTCTTGTGTTCCGAAATTCATTTTCCCTATACGAATTTTCGAGCTCGGGAAATTCAATCTTCCGATGGGAATTTTTTTTGAGTTCGGAACAATCCATATTTTTGATGCTCTTTTCTGTTCCGAAATTCTTTTTTCCTATACGAATTTTCGAGGTCGGGAAAGTTCAATCTTCCGATGGGACTTTTCTTTTTTGAGTTCGGGACAATCCATGTTTCTGATGCTATTTTCTTGTGTTCCGAAATTCATTCTCCCTATACGATTTTTGAGTGTGGGAAAATTCATTTTTCTGATGGTCATTTTTTCTTGAGTTCGGAACTATCCATGTTTCCGAAGTTATTTTTTTGTCATTTTCCCTTTACGATTTTTGGGCGTGGGAAAATTCATTTTTCTGATGGGAATTTTTTCATGAGTTTGGAACAATCCATTTTCCGATGTTATTTTTTTTCTGTTCAGAAATTCATTTTCCCTATACGATTTTTGACCGTGGGAAAATTCATTTTTCTGATGGTCATTTTTTCTTGAGTTCGGAACTATCCATGTTTCTGATGCTATTTTCTTGTGTTCCGAAATTCATTTTCCCTATACAAATTTTCGAGCTCGGGAAAGTTCAATCTTCCGATGGGATTTTTTTTTTAGTTCGGAACAATCCATGTTTCTGATGCTATTTTCTTGTATTTCGAAATTCATTTTCCCTATACGATTTTTGAGCATGGGAAAATTCATTTTTCTGATGGGAAGTTTTTTTTTTTTGAGTTTGGAACAATCCATGTTTGTCGTGCTATTTTCTTGTGTTCCGAAATTCATTTTCCCTATATGATTTTTCGAGCTCAGGAAAATTCAGTCTTCCGATGGGAATTTTTTTTTGAGTTCGGAACAATCCATGTTTCTGATGCTATTTTCTTGTGTTCCAAAATTCATTTTCCCTATATGATTTTTGAGCATGGGCAAATTCATTTTTCTGATTGGAATTTTTTTGAGTTCGGGACAATCCATGTTTCTGATGCTATTTTCTTGTGTTCCGAAATTCATTTTCCCTATACGAATTTTCGAGCTCGGGAAAATTCATTTTTCTGATGGGAATTTTTTCATCAGTTTGGAATAATCCCTGTTTCCAATGTTATTTTTTTCTGTTCAGAAATTCATTTTCCCTATACGATTTTTGAGCATGGGCAAATTCATTTTTCTGATTGGAATTTTTTTGAGTTCGGGACAATCCATGTTTCTGATGCTATTTTCTTGTGTTCCAAAATTCATTTTCCCTATACGAATTTTCGAGCTCGGAAAAATTCAATCTTCAATTGTGAATTTTTTTTCAGTTCAGAAAAATTCATTTCACTATTGGGAATTTTTGAGAACAGAAAAATCCATTTTTTGGGGAATTTTTCATTTTGGAAAAATCCATTTTTCCATTGGGAATTTTCGAATTCGGAAAAATCCATATTTACGATGGGAATTTTTGAGCATGGGAAAATTTATTTTTCCGATGGTAATTTTTTCTTGTTTCCGTTGTTATTTTTTTCAGAAATTCATTTTCCCTATACGAATTTTCGAGCTCGGGAAAATTCAATATTCAGATGGGATTTTTTTTGAGTTTGGAACAATCCAAGTTTTTGGATGTTATTTTTTTGTGCAGAAATTCATTTTCCCTATACGATTTTTGAGCGTGGGAAAATTCATTTTTCTTATGGGAATTTTTTCATGAGTTTGGAACAAACCATGTTTCCGATGTTTTTTTTTACTGTTCAGAAATTAATTTACCCTATACGATTTTTGAGCATGGGAAAATTCATTTTTCTGATGGTCATTTTTTCTTGAGTTCGGAACTATCCATGTTTCTGATGCTATTTTCTTGTGTTCCGAAATTCATTTTCCCTATACGAATTTTCGAGCTCGGGAAAATTCAATCTTCCGATGGGAATTTTTTTTGAGTTCGGAACAATCCATATTTTTGATGCTCTTTTCTTCTGTTCTGAAATTCTTTTTCCCTATACGAATTTTCGAGGTCGGGAAAGTTCAATCTTCCGATGGGACTTTTCTTTTTTGAGTTCGGGACAATCCATGTTTCTGATGCTATTTTCTTGTGTTCCGAAATTCATTTTCCCTATACGATTTTTGAGTGTGGGAAAATTCATTTTTCTGATGGTCATTTTTTCTTGAGTTCGGAACTATCCATGTTTCCGAAGTTATTTTTTTGTCATTTTCCCTTTACGATTTTTGGGTGTGGGAAAATTCATTTTTCTGATGGGAATTTTTTCATGAGTTTGGAACAATCCATTTTTCCGATGTTATTTTTTTTCTGTTCAGAAATTCATTTTCCCTATACGATTTTTGACCGTGGGAAAATTCATTTTTCTGATGGTCATTTTTTCTTGAGTTCGGAACTATCCATGTTTCTGATGCTATTTTCTTGTGTTCCGAAATTCATTTTCCCTATACGAATTTTCGAGCTCGGGAAAATTCAATCTTCCGATGGGATTTTTTTTTTGAGTTCGGAACAATCCATGTTTTTGATGCTATTTTTTGTGTTCAGAAATTCATTTTCCCTATACAATTTTTGAGCGTGGGAAAATTCATTTTTCTGATGGGATATATTTTTTGAGTTCGGAACAACCATCTCAAAGAAGCTTCTGGAGCTGAGCAGAAAATAAACTCTCCGGGCATTGTATATATTCACAGGGTGATTATTATTTATCTAAAGATTAGTGATAGCGCAGAAAGTTCTTATTATTTTGGATCTTGAAATAATGGCTTTTAATATTTGGTGGTAATATAGTAATATATGAGTCTAGATATTGTTATGTGCTAACATTTAGCAATGTTTGTTAACATGATATTATGGTTTTGTTTATGTACTGTATTGTTAGTCATTGTTTTCCTTTTTTTTGCGTCTGAAAAAAAATTCAATAAAAATTCATTAAAACAATCCATGTTTCTGATGCTATTTTCTTGTGTTCCAAAATTCATTTTCCCTATACGAATTCTCGAGCTCAGGAAAATTCAATATACAGATGGGATTTTTTTTGAGTTTGGAACAATCCACGTTTTTGGATGTTATTTTTTTGTGCAGAAATTCATTTTCCCTATACGATTTTTGAGCGTGGGAAAATTCATTTTTCTGGTGAATTTTTTCATGAGTTTGGAACCTTCCATGTTTCCGATGTTATTTTTTTATGTTCAGAAATTTATTTTCCTTATACGAATTTTCGAAATCAGGAAAATTCAATCTTCAGATGGGAATTTTTTTTGAGTTCGGAACAATCCATGTGTCTGATGCTATTTTCTTGTGTTCCGAAATTCATTTTCCCTATATGATTTTTGAGTGTGGGAAAATTCATTTTTCTGATGGGAAGTTTTTTTTATTTCGGGACAATCCATGTTTCTGATGCTATTTTCTTGTGTTCCAAAATTCATTTTCCCTATATGATTTTTGAGTGTGGGAAAATTCATTTTTCTGATGGGAAGTTTTTTTTTATTTCGGGACAAGCCATGTTTCTGATGCTATTTTCTTGTGTTCCAAAATTCATTTTCCCTATACGAATTTTGAGCGTGGGCAAATTCATTTTTCTGATGTCAATTTTTTCATCAGTTTGGAACAATCCCTGTTTCCGATGTTATTTTTTTCTGTTCAGAAATTCATTTTCCCTATACGATTTTTGAGCATGGGCAAATCCATTTTTCTGATTGGAAATTTTGAGTTCGGGACAATCCATGTTTCTGATGCTATTTTCTTGTGTTCCAAAATTCATTTTCCCTATATGAATTTTCGAGCTCGGGAAAATTCATTTTTCTGATGGGAAGTTTTTTTTATTTCGGGACAATCCATGTTTCTGATGCTATTTTCTTGTGTTCCAAAATTCATTTTCCCTACACGAATCTTGAGCGTAGGCAAATTCATTTTTCTGATGGGAATTTTTTCATCAGTTTGGAACAATCCCTGTTTCCGATGTTATTTTTTTCTGTTCAGAAATTCATTTTCCCTATACGATTTTTGAGCATGGGCAAATTCATTTTTCTGATTGGAATTTTTTTGAGTTCGGGACAATCCATGTTTCTGATGCTATTTTCTTGTGTTCCAAAATTCATTTTCCCTATACGAATTTTCGAGCTCGGAAAAATTCAATCTTCAATTGTGATTTTTTTTTTAGTTCAGAAAAATTCATTTCACTATTGGGAATTTTTGAGAACAGAAAAATCCATTTTTTGGGGAATTTTTCATTTTGGAAAAATCCATTTTTCCATTGGGAATTTTCGAATTCGGAAAAATCCATATTTACGATGGGAATTTTTGAGCATGGGAAAATTTATTTTTCCGATGGTAATTTTTTCTTGTTTCCGTTGTTATTTTTTTCTGTTCAGAAATTCATTTTCCCTATACGAATTTTCGAGCTCGGGAAAATTCAATTTTCAGATGGGATATTTTTTGAGTTCGGAACAATCCATGTTTCTCGTGCTATTTTCTTGTTTTCCAAAATTCATTTTCCCTATATGAATTTTCGAGCTCGGGAAAATTCATTTTTCTGATGGGAAGTTTTTTTTATTTTGGGACAATCCATGTTTCTGATGCTATTTTCTTGTGTTCCAAAATTCATTTTCCCTATATGATTTTTGAGTGTGGGAAAATTCATTTTTCTGATGGGAAGTTTTTTTTTATTTCGGGACAAGCCATGTTTCTGCTGCTATTTTCTTGTGTTCCAAAATTCATTTTCCCTATACGAATCTTGAGCGTGGGCAAATTCATTTTTCTGATGGGAATTTTTTTATCAGTTTGGAACAATCCCTGTTTCCGATGTTATTTTTTTCTGTTCAGAAATTCATTTTCCCTATACGATTTTTGAGCATGGGCAAATTCATTTTTCTGATTGGAATTTTTTTGAGTTCGGGACAATCCATGTTTCTGATGCTATTTTCTTGTGTTCCAAAATTCATTTTCCCTATACGAATTTTCGAGCTCGGGAAAATTCAATTTTCAGATGGGATATTTTTTGAGTTCGGAACAATCCATGTTTCTCGTGCTATTTTCTTGTTTTCCAAAATTCATTTTCCCTATATGAATTTTCGAGCTCGGGAAAATTCATTTTTCTGATGGGAAGTTTTTTTTATTTTGGGACAATCCATGTTTCTGATGCTATTTTCTTGTGTTCCAAAATTCATTTTCCCTATATGATTTTTGAGTGTGGGAAAATTCATTTTTCTGATGGGAAGTTTTTTTTTATTTCGGGACAAGCCATGTTTCTGCTGCTATTTTCTTGTGTTCCAAAATTCATTTTCCCTATACGAATCTTGAGCGTGGGCAAATTCATTTTTCTGATGGGAATTTTTTTATCAGTTTGGAACAATCCCTGTTTCCGATGTTATTTTTTTCTGTTCAGAAATTCATTTTCCCTATACGATTTTTGAGCATGGGCAAATTCATTTTTCTGATTGGAATTTTTTTGAGTTCGGGACAATCCATGTTTCTGATGCTATTTTCTTGTGTTCCAAAATTCATTTTCCCTATACGAATTTTCGAGCTCGGAAAAATTCAATCTTCAATTGTGATTTTTTTTTTAGTTCAGAAAAATTCATTTCACTATTGGGAATTTTTGAGAACAGAAAAATCCATTTTTTGGGGAATTTTTCATTTTGGAATTCATTTTCCCTATACGATTTTTGAGCATGGGCAAATTCATTTTTCTGATGGTCATTTTTTTCTTGAGTTCGGAACTTATTCATGTTTCTGATGCTATTTTCTTTTGTTCCGAAATTCATTTCCCTAACTGAATTTTCGAGCTCGGGAAAATTCAATCATCCGATTCATATTTTTTTTGGGGGGGGGGGTTTCTGAACAATCCGTTTTCGGATGTTATTTTTTGTGCAGAAATTCATTTTCACTATACGATTTTTGAGCATGGGAAAATTCATTTTTCTGATGGGAAGTTTTTGCATGCGTTTGGAACATTCCATGTTTCCGATGTTATTTTTTTCTGTTCAGAAATTCATTTTCCCTATACGAATTTTCGAAATCAGGAAAATTCAATCTTCAGATGGGAATTTTTTTTGAGTTCGGATCAATCCATGTTTCTGATGCTATTTTCTTGTGTTCCAAAATTCATTTTCCCTATACGATTTTTGAGTGTGGGAAAATTCAATATTCAGATGGGATATTTTTTGAGTTCGGAACAATCCATGTTTCTGATGCTATTTTCTTGTGTTCCAAAATTCATTTTCCCTTTACGAATTTTCGAGCTCGGGAAAATTCAATTTGGACTCCAGAGTTCCCTTAATATTTCAGGAGTTATTAGATCAAGACATCTTAGAATCTGTGTATTGATAACTTATTTGTTCTATAACTGGGGACGAGGCTTCCAAGTAAACATCATTTTCCGGTCACGAAATCACCGAACTCATCAGCTGTTGGCAATGCTATTATAGAAATGTTAGCATTTAAAGAAATGTAAAAATAAATGTACTTTGTACTATACCTTTAAAAAAATCTATTTCACATATTCATAATGAATGGCTTTGAGTAATCTTACAAAAATTATCTTGTCATTGTTATTAATGCAGGGAATAATGCAACAAAAATAATTTGAATGATTTATAGGTATGGCCACTTGTTGTGGCTAACTAATAAGGCACCTGTTCCATTACGGGGTTCATGCTTTGTAGCACAGGTGACTGGTGCAACAGTAGTTCTTTGCTGTGGCAAGTTACACAATATAACGTTCATATGCATAAATCACAAATGTTTCTCGCCATTATTTTGCTACTGACATTGTTTGGTGTATCAATTCAGCTTCCTATTCCTCACAATGCACAAGGCAAAGTAATCTGAAAAATTAGAAGTGATCACAGTCAAGTTTTTTAAGAGTTAAAAAAGGAGAGGCCTCTTGCTCACAAGGTAAAGCAAAAAGTGTTGTGTTCACAGATACATGATTAGATTATTTTATGCAGTGTAATGTTCTAGATTATATTTCTCATTCACTGACTACAGTGAATATTCTGAGGGATGGGCACCGTAATGGTTTGCATTGCAGAACTGGACACAGCTAAATCCTTCAAGGAAAAAAGGGGAATTTTCATTACAGTGTCTTTAACCACCAGCTTCCAGTTTTGTAGTAGTTTTAATTTTAATATTTTTTGTTTTCCTGTAAGTAGGTTATATCTGGGTGTTGTAAATGAAACTTTTTAAAATATATGTGGTATTGTAATGATAGAACACCAAGAATATTTGTCATGGATGCTTTAATAAACTGCGGAGCTAAAAGTTATTCTGATAAAACTTATGAGACCCTAAACACCACTTAGATGAGGGGTGGGGAGAGTCTGAAAGAAAGCTGTCATCAATACATGTTCTAGATTATATTTCTCATTCACTGACTACAGTGAATATTCTGAGGGATGGGCACCGTAATGGTTTGCATTGCAGAACTGGACACAGCTAAATCCTTCAAGGAAAAAAGGGGAATTTTCATTACAGTATTTGTCTTTAACCACCAGCTTCCAGTTTTGTAGTGATAGTTTTAATTTTAATATTTTTCGTTTTCCTGAAAGTAGGTTATAGCTGGGTGTTGTAAATGAAACTTTTTAAAATATATGTGGTATTGTAATGATAGAACACCAAAAATATTTGTCATGGCTGTTTTAATAAACTGCGGAGCTAAAAGTTATTCTGATAAAATTTATGAGACTCTAAACACCACTTAGATGGGGGGGGGGAGTCTGAAACAAAGCTGTCATCAATACAGTAATCAGAGGAGTCCGTTTCAGGTAACTATACTGTTTTATTATTTCAAGACCAGTTGGCACGGTGACTTTTTTTACCTTATACGGATCCTTTTCGAGTACAAGCCTGGGCGAAGGAGGAAATATAAAAGCAGCCATGAAATATATCGTATAGGGAAAATAAATTCTTATAGGGAAAACGAATTTCTGCACAAAAAAATAACATCCAAAAACTTGGATTTTTCAGCTCAAAAAAAAAAAAATCCCATCTGAATATTGAACTTTCCCGAGCTCGAAAATTCGTATAGGGAAAATGAATTTTGGAACACAAGAAAATAGCATCAGAAACATGGATTTTTCCGAACAAAAAAAAAAATTCCCATCGGAAGATTGAATTTTCCCGCCCTCGAAAATTCGTATAGGAAAAATGAATTTCTGAACACAAAAAAATAACATCGGAAACATGGATTGTCCCAAACTGATGTTTCTGGTGCTATTTTCTTGTGTTCGGAAAGGCATTTTCCCTATACGAATTTTCGAGCTCGGGAAAATTCAATATTCCGATGGGATTTTTTTTTTGAGTTTGGAATAATCCACCTTTTTGGATGTTATTTTTTTCTGCAGAAATTCATTTTCCCTATACGATTTTTGAGCGTGAGAAAATTCAATATTCAGATGGGATTTTTTTTCATGAGTTTGGAACATTCCAGGTTTCCGATGTTATTTTTTTCTGTTCAGAAATTCATTTTCCCTATACGAATTTTCGAAATCAGGAAAATTCAATCTTCAGATGGGAAGATTTTTAGTTCGGAACAATCCATGCTTCTGATGCTATACGATTTTTGAGCATGGGAAAATTCATTTTTCTGATGGGAAGTTTTTTTGAGTTCGGAACAATCCATGTTTCTCATGCTATTTGTCTTGTGTTCCAAAATTCATTTTCCCTATACGAATTCTCGAGCTCAGGAAAATTCAATATTCAGATGGGATTTTTTTTGAGTTTGGAACAATCCACGTTTTTGGATGTTAATTTTTTTGTGCAGAAATTCATTTTCCCTATACGATTTTTGAGCGTGGGAAAATTCATTTTTCTGATGTGAATTTTTTTTGGAACATGAGTTTGGAACATTCCATGTTTCCGATGTTATTTTTTTCTGTTCAGAAATTCATTTTCCCTATACGAATTCTCGAGCTCAGGAAAATTCAATATTTAGATGGGATTTTTTTTGAGTTTGGAACAATCCATGTGTCTGATGCTATTTTCTTGTGTTCCGAATGTCATTTTCCCTATATGAATTTTCAAGCTCGGGAAAATTCAATATTCCGATGGGATTTTTTTTTTTGAGATCGGAAATATCCTAGTTTTTGGATGTTATTTTTTTGTGCAGAAATTCATTTTCCCTATACGATTTTGAGCGTGAGCAAATTTATTTTTCTGATGGGAATTTTTTCATTAGTATGGAACAATCCATGTTTCGGTTGTTATTTTTTTCTGTTCGGAAATTCATTTTCCCTATACGAATTTTCGAGCTTGGGAAAATTCAATATTCAGATGGGATATTTTTTGAGTTCGGAACAATCCATGTTTCTGATGCTATTTTCTTGTGTTCCAAAATTCATTTTCCTTATACGATTTTTGAGTGTGGGAAAATTCATTTTTCTGATGGGTAGTTTTTTTTTATCTCGGGACAATCCATGTTTCTGATGCTATTTTCTTGTGTTCCAAAATTCATTTTCCTTATACGATTTTTGAGTGTGGGAAAATTCATTTTTCTGATGGGTAGGTTTTTTTTTTTCGGGACAATCCATGTTTCTGATGCTATTTTCTTGTGTTCCAAAATTCATTTTCCTTATACGAATTTTCGAGCTTGGGAAAATTCAATATTCAGATGGGATTTTTTTTTGAGTTCTGAAAAATCCAAGTTTTTGGATGTTATTTTTTTGTGCAGAAATTCATTTTCCCTATACGATTTTTGAGCGTGGGCAAATTCATTTTTCTGATGGGAAGTTTTTTTGAGTTCGGAACAATCCATGTTTCTCATGCTATTGTCTTGTGTTCCGAAATTCATTTTCCTTATACGATTTTTGAGTGTGGGAAAATTCATTTTTCTGATGGGTAGTTTTTTTTTATCTCGGGACAATCCATGTTTCTGATACTATTTTCTTGTGTTCCAAAATTCATTTTCCTTATACGATTTTTGAGTGTGGGAAAATTCATTTTTCTGATGGGTAGTTTTTTTTATTTCGGGACAATCCATGTTTCTGATGCTATTTTCTTGTGTTCCAAAATTCATTTTCCTTATACGAATTTTCGAGCTTGGGAAAATTCAATATTCAGATGGGATTTTTTTTTTTGAGCTGAAAAATCCAAGTTTTTGGATGTTATTTTTTTGTGCAGAAATTCATTTTCCCTATACGATTTTTGAGCGTGGGCAAATTCATTTTTCTGATGGGAAGTTTTTTTGAGTTCGGAACAATCCATGTTTCTCATGCTATTGTCTTGTGTTCCAAAATTCATTTTCCTTATACGATTTTTGAGTGTGGGAAAATTCATTTTTCTGATGGGTAGTTTTTTTTTATCTCGGGACAATCCATGTTTCTGATACTATTTTCTTGTGTTCCAAAATTCATTTTCCTTATACGATTTTTGAGTGTGGGAAAATTCATTTTTCTGATGGGTAGTTTTTTTTAATCTCGGGACAATCCATGTTTCTGATGCTATTTTCTTGTGTTCCAAAATTCATTTTCCTTATACGATTTTTGAGTGTGGGAAAATTCATTTTTCTGATGGGTAGGTTTTTTTTATTTCGGGACAATCCATGTTTCTGATGCTATTTTCTTGTGTTCCAAAATTCATTTTCCTTATACGAATTTTCGAGCTTGGGAAAATTCAATATTCAGATGGGATATTTTTTGAGTTCGGAACAATCCATGTTTCTGATGCTATTTTCTTGTGTTCCAAAATTCATTTTCCTTATACGATTTTTGAGTGTGGGAAAATTCATTTTTCTGATGGGTAGTTTTTTTTTATCTCTGGACAACCCATGTTTCTGATGCTATTTTCTTGTGTTCCAAAATTCATTTTCCTTATACGATTTTTGAGTGTGGGAAAATTCATTTTTCTGATGGGTGGTTTTTTTTATCTCTGGACAACCCATGTTTCTGATGCTATTTTCTTGTGTTCCAAAATTCATTTCCTTATACGATTTTTGAGTGTGGGAAAATTCATTTTTCTGATGGGTAGGTTTTTTTAATTTCGGGACAATCCATGTTTCTGATGCTATTTTCTTGTGTTCCAAAATTCATTTTCCCTATACGAATTCTCGAGCTCAGGAAAATTCAATATTTAGATGGGATTTTTTTTGAGTTTGGAACAATCCATGTGTCTGATGCTATTTTCTTGTGTTCCGAATGTCATTTTCCCTATATGAATTTTCAAGCTCGGGAAAATTCAATATTCTGATGGGATTTTTTTTTGAGATCGGAAATATCCTAGTTTTTGGATGTTATTTTTTTGTGCAGAAATTCATTTTCCCTATACGATTTTTGAGCGTGGGAAAATTCATTTTTCTGATGGGTAGGTTTTTTTTTTCTCGGGACAATCCATGTTTCTGATGCTATTTTCTTGTGTTCCAAAATTCATTTTCCTTATACGAATTTTCGAGCTTGGGAAAATTCAATATTCAGATGGGATTTTTTTTTGAGTTCTGAAAAATCCAAGTTTTTGGATGTTATTTTTTTGTGCAGAAATTCATTTTCCCTATACGATTTTTGAGCGTGGGCAAATTCATTTTTCTGATGGGAAGTTTTTTTGAGTTCGGAACAATCCATGTTTCTCATGCTATTGTCTTGTGTTCCGAAATTCATTTTCCTTATACGATTTTTGAGTGTGGGAAAATTCATTTTTCTGATGGGTAGTTTTTTTTTATCTCGGGACAATCCATGTTTCTGATACTATTTTCTTGTGTTCCAAAATTCATTTTCCTTATACGATTTTTGAGTGTGGGAAAATTCATTTTTCTGATGGGTAGTTTTTTTTATTTCGGGACAATCCATGTTTCTGATGCTATTTTCTTGTGTTCCAAAATTCATTTTCCTTATACGAATTTTCGAGCTTGGGAAAATTCAATATTCAGATGGGATATTTTTTGAGTTCGGAACAATCCATGTTTCTGATGCTATTTTCTTGTGTTCCAAAATTCATTTTCCTTATACGATTTTTGAGTGTGGGAAAATTCATTTTTCTGATGGGTAGTTTTTTTTTATCTCTGGACAACCCATGTTTCTGATGCTATTTTCTTGTGTTCCAAAATTCATTTTCCTTATACGATTTTTGAGTGTGGGAAAATTCATTTTTCTGATGGGTAGGTTTTTTTTATTTCGGGACAATCCATGTTTCTGATGCTATTTTCTTGTGTTCCAAATTTCATTTTCCTTATACGAATTTTCGAGCATGGGAAAATTCAATATTCAGATGGGATTTTTTTTTTTTGAGTTCTGAAAAATCCAAGTTTTTGGATGTTATTTTTTTGTGCAGAAATTCATTTTCCCTATACGATTTTTGAGCGTGGGCAAATTCATTTTTCTGATGGGAAGTTTTTTTGAGTTCGGAACAATCCATGTTTCTCATGCTATTGTCTTGTGTTCCGAAATTCATTTTCCCTATACGAATTCTCGAGCTCAGGAAAATTCAATATTTAGATGGGATTTTTTTTGAGTTTGGAACAATCCATGTGTCTGATGCTATTTTCTTGTGTTCCGAATGTCATTTTCCGTATATGAATTTTCAAGCTCGGGAAAATTCAATATTCCGATGGGATTTTTTTTTTTGAGATCGGAAATATCCTAGTTTTTGGATGTTATTTTTTGTGCAGAAATTCATTTTTCCTATACGATTTTTGAGTGAGCAAATTTATATATCTGATGGGAATTTTTTCATTAGTTTAGAACAATCCATGTTTCCGTTGTTATTTTTTTCTGTTCGGAAATTCATTTTCCCTATACGAATTTTCGAGCTCGGGAAAATTCAATATTCAGATGGGATATTTTTTGAGTTCGGAACAATCCATGTTTCTGATGCTATTTTCTTGTGTTCCAAAATTCATTTTCCTTATACGATTTTTGAGTGTGGGAAAATTCATTTTTCTGATGGGTGGTTTTTTTTATCTCTGGACAACCCATGTTTCTGATGCTATTTTCTTGTGTTCCAAAATTCATTTCCTTATACGATTTTTGAGTGTGGGAAAATTCATTTTTCTGATGGGTAGGTTTTTTTAATTTCGGGACAATCCATGTTTCTGATGCTATTTTCTTGTGTTCCAAAATTCATTTTCCTTATACGAATTTTCGAGCTTGGGAAAATTCAATATTCAGATGGGATTTTTTTTTTTGAGTTCTGAAAAATCCAAGTTTTTGGATGTTATTTTTTTGTGCAGAAATTCATTTTCCCTATACGATTTTTGAGCGTGGGCAAATTCATTTTTCTGATGGGAAATTTTTTTTCGTTCGGAAAAATCCATGTTTCCGTTGTTATTTTCTTGTGTTCCAAAATTCATTTTCCCTATATGAATTTTCGAGCTCGGGAAAATTCATTTTTCTGATGGGAAGTTTTTTTTATTTTGGGACAATCCATGTTTCTGATGCTATTTTCTTGTGTTCCAAAATTCATTTTCCCTATATGATTTTTGAGTGTGGGAAAATTCATTTTTCTGATGGGAAGTTTTTTTTTATTTCGGGACAAGCCATGTTTCTGCTGCTATTTTCTTGTGTTCCAAAATTCATTTTCCCTATACGAATCTTGAGCGTGGGCAAATTCATTTTTCTGATGGGAATTTTTTTATCAGTTTGGAACAATCCCTGTTTCCGATGTTATTTTTTTCTGTTCAGAAATTCATTTTCCCTATACGATTTTTGAGCATGGGCAAATTCATTTTTCTGATTGGAATTTTTTTGAGTTCGGGACAATCCATGTTTCTGATGCTATTTTCTTGTGTTCCAAAATTCATTTTCCCTATACGAATTTTCGAGCTCGGAAAAATTCAATCTTCAATTGTGATTTTTTTTTAGTTCAGAAAAATTCATTTCACTATTGGGAATTTTTGAGAACAGAAAAATCCATTTTTTGGGGAATTTTTCATTTTGGAATTCATTTTCCCTATACGATTTTTGAGCATGGGCAAATTCATTTTTCTGATGGTCATTTTTTCTTGAGTTCGGAACTTATTCATGTTTCTGATGCTATTTTCTTTTGTTCCGAAATTCATTTCCCTAACTGAATTTTCGAGCTCGGGAAAATTCAATCATCCGATTCATATTTTTTTTTTGGGGGGGGGGGTTTCTGAACAATCCGTTTTCGGATGTTATTTTTTGTGCAGAAATTCATTTTCACTATACGATTTTTGAGCATGGGAAAATTCATTTTTCTGATGGGAAGTTTTTGCATGCGTTTGGAACATTCCATGTTTCCGATGTTATTTTTTTCTGTTCAGAAATTCATTTTCCCTATACGAATTTTCGAAATCAGGAAAATTCAATCTTCAGATGGGAATTTTTTTTGAGTTCGGATCAATCCATGTTTCTGATGCTATTTTCTTGTGTTCCAAAATTCATTTTCCCTATACGATTTTTGAGTGTGGGAAAATTCAATATTCAGATGGGATATTTTTTGAGTTCGGAACAATCCATGTTTCTGATGCTATTTTCTTGCGTTCCAAAATTCATTTTCCCTTTACGAATTTTCGAGCTCGGGAAAATTCAATTTGGACTCCAGAGTTCCCTTAATATTTCAGGAGTTATTAGATCAAGACATCTTAGAATCTGTGTATTGATAACTTATTTGTTCTATAACTGGGGACGAGGCTTCCAAGTAAACATCATTTTCCGGTCACGAAATCACCGAACTCATCAGCTGTTGGCAATGCTATTATAGAAATGTTAGCATTTAAAGAAATGTAAAAATAAATGTACTTTGTACTATACCTTTAAAAAAATCTATTTCACATATTCATAATGAATGGCTTTGAGTAATCTTACAAAAATTATCTTGTCATTGTTATTAATGCAGGGAATAATGCAACAAAAATAATTTGAATGATTTATAGGTATGGCCACTCGTTGTGGCTATTTAATAATGCACCTGTTCCATTACGGGGTTCATGCTTTGTAGCACAGGTGACTGGTGCAACAGTAGTTCTTTGCTGTGGCAAGTTACACAATATAACGTTCATATGCATAAATCACAAATGTTTCTCGCCATTATTTTGCTACTGACATTGTTTGGTGTATCAATTCAGCTTCCTATTCCTCACAATGCACAAGGCAAAGTAATCTGAAAAATTAGAAGTGATCACAGTCAAGTTTTTTAAGAGTTAAAAAAGGAGAGGCCTCTTGCTCACAAGGTAAAGCAAAAAGTGTTGTGTTCACAGATACATGATTAGATTATTTTATGCAGTGTAATGTTCTAGATTATATTTCTCATTCACTGACTACAGTGAATATTCTGAGGGATGGGCACCGTAATGGTTTGCATTGCAGAACTGGACACAGCTAAATCCTTCAAGGAAAAAAGGGGAATTTTCATTACAGTATTTGTCTTTAACCACCAGCTTCCAGTTTTGTAGTGATAGTTTTAATTTTAATATTTTTCATTTTCCTGAAAGTAGGTTATAGCTGGGTGTTGTAAATGAAACTTTTTAAAATATATGTGGTATTGTAATGATAGAACACCAAAAATATTTGTCATGGCTGTTTTAATAAACTGCGGAGCTAAAAGTTATTCTGATAAAATTTATGAGACTCTAAACACCACTTAGATGGGGGGGGGGGAGTCTGAAACAAAGCTGTCATCAATACAGTAATCAGAGGAGTCCGTTTCAGGTAACTATACTGTTTTATTATTTCAAGACCAGTTGGCACGGTGACTTTTTTTACCTTATACGGATCCTTTTCGAGTACAAGCCTGGGCGAAGGAGGAAATATAAAAGCAGCCATGAAATATATCGTATAGGGAAAATAAATTCTTATAGGGAAAACGAATTTCTGCACAAAAAAATAACATCCAAAAACTTGGATTTTTCAGCTCAAAAAAAAAAAAATCCCATCTGAATATTGAACTTTCCCGAGCTCGAAAATTCGTATAGGGAAAATGAATTTTGGAACACAAGAAAATAGCATCAGAAACATTGATTTTTCCGAACAAAAAAAAAAAATTCCCATCGGAAGATTGAATTTTCCCGCCCTCGAAAATTCGTATAGGAAAAATGAATTTCTGAACACAAAAAAATAACATCGGAAACATGGATTGTCCCAAACTGATGTTTCTGGTGCTATTTTCTTGTGTTCCAAAATTCATTTTCCTTATACGAATTTTCGAGCTTGGGAAAATTCAATATTCAGATGGGATTTTTTTTTTGAGTTCTGAAAAATCCAAGTTTTTGGATGTTATTTTTTTGTGCAGAAATTCATTTTCCCTATACGATTTTTGAGCGTGGGCAAATTCATTTTTCTGATGGGAAATTTTTTTTCGTTCGGAAAAATCCATGTTTCCGTTGTTATTTTCTTGTGTTCCAAAATTCATTTTCCTTATACGATTTTTGAGTGTGGGAAAATTCATTTTTCTGATGGGTAGGTTTTTTTTATTTCGGGACAATCAATGTTTCTGATGCTATTTTCTTGTGTTCCAAAATTCATTTTCCTTATACGAATTTTCGAGCTTGGGAAAATTCAATATTCAGATGGGATTTTTTTTTTTTGAGTTCTGAAAAATCCAAGTTTTTGGATGTTATTTTTTTGTGCAGAAATTCATTTTCCCTATACGATTTTTGAGCGTGGGCAAATTCATTTTTCTGATGGGAATTTTTTCATCAGTTTGGAACAATCCATGTTTCCGTTGTTATTTTTTTCTGTTCAGAAATTCATTTTCGCTAGACGATTTTTGAGCGTGGGAAAATTCATTTTTCTGATGGGAAGTTTTTTTTGAGTTCGGAACAATCCATGTTTCTGGTGCTATTTTCTTGTGTTCGGAAAGGCATTTTCCCTATACGAATTTTCGAGCTCGGGAAAATTCAATATTCCGATGGGATTTTTTTTTTGAGATCGGAAATATTCTAATTTTTGGATATTTTCCTATACGATTTTTGAGCATGGGCAAATTCATTTTTCTGATTGGAATTTTTTTGAGTTTGGAATAATCCACCTTTTTGGATGTTATTTTTTTCTGCAGAAATTCATTTTCCCTATACGTTTTTTGAGCGTGAGAAAATTCAATATTCAGATGGGATTTTTTTTCATGAGTTTGGAACATTCCATGTTTCCGATGTTATTTTTTTCTGTTCAGAAATTCATTTTCCCTATACGAATTTTCGAAATCAGGAAAATTCAATCTTCAGATGGGAAATATTTTTTAGTTCGGAACAATCCATGTTTCTGATGCTATTTTGTGTTCAGAAATTCATTTTCCCTATCCGATTTTTGAGCATGGGAAAATTCATTTTTCTGATGGGAAGTTTTTTTGAGTTCGGAACAATCCATGTTTCTCATGCTATTGTCTTGTGTTCCGAAATTCATTTTCCCTATACGAATTCTCGAGCTCAGGAAAATTCAATATTTAGATGGGATTTTTTTTGCGTTTGGAACAATCCATGTGTCTGATGCTATTTTCTTGTGTTCCGAATGTCATTTTCCCTATATGAATTTTCAAGCTCGGGAAAATTCAATATTCCGATGGGATTTTTTTTTTGAGATCGGAAATATCCTAGTTTTTGGATGTTATTTTTTTGTGCAGAAATTCATTTTCCCTATACGATTTTGAGCGTGAGCAAATTTATTTTTCTGATGGGAATTTTTTCATTAGTATGGAACAATCCATGTTTCCGTTGTTATTTTTTTCTGTTCGGAAATTCATTTTCCCTATACGAATTTTCGAGCTCGGGAAAATTCAATATTCAGATGGGATATTTTTTGAGTTCGGAACAATCCATGTTTCTGATGCTATTTTCTTGTGTTCCAAAATTCATTTTCCTTATACGATTTTTGAGTGTGGGAAAATTCATTTTTCTGATGGGTAGGGTTTTTTTATTTCGGGACAATCCATGTTTCTGATGCTATTTTCTTGTGTTCCAAAATTCATTTTCCTTATACGAATTTTCGAGCTTGGGAAAATTCAATATTCAGATGGGATTTTTTTTTTTGAGTTCTGAAAAATCCAAGTTTTTGGATGTTATTTTTTTGTGCAGAAATTCATTTTCCCTATACGATTTTTGAGCGTGGGCAAATTCATTTTTCTGATGGGAATTTTTTCATCAGTTTGGAACAATCCATGTTTCCGTTGTTATTTTTTTCTGTTCAGAAATTCATTTTCGCTAGACGATTTTTGAGCGTGGGAAAATTCATTTTTCTGATGGGAAGTTTTTTTTGAGTTCGGAACAATCCATGTTTCTGGTGCTATTTTCTTGTGTTCGGAAAGGCATTTTCCCTATACGAATTTTCGAGCTCGGGAAAATTCAATATTCCGATGGGATTTTTTTTTTGAGATCGGAAATATCCTAATTTTTGGATATTTTTTTGTGCAGAAATTCACTTTTCCTATACGATTTTTGAGCATGGGCAAATTCATTTTTCTGATTGGAATTTTTTTGAGTTTGGAATAATCCACCTTTTTGGATGTTATTTTTTTCTGCAGAAATTCATTTTCCCTATACGTTTTTTGAGCGTGAGAAAATTCAATATTCAGATGGGATTTTTTTTCATGAGTTTGGAACATTCCATGTTTCCGATGTTATTTTTTTCTGTTCAGAAATTCATTTTCCCTATACGAATTTTCGAAATCAGGAAAATTCAATCTTCAGATGGGAAATATTTTTTAGTTCGGAACAATCCATGTTTCTGATGCTATTTTGTGTTCAGAAATTCATTTTCCCTATCCGATTTTTGAGCATGGGAAAATTCATTTTTCTGATGGGAAGTTTTTTTGAGTTCGGAACAATCCATGTGTCTGATGCTATTTTCTTGTGTTCCGAATGTCATTTTCCCTATATGAATTTTCAAGCTCGGGAAAATTCAATATTCCGATGGGATTTTTTTTTTGAGATCGGAAATATCCTAGTTTTTGGTTGTTATTTTTTTGTGCAGAAATTCATTTTCCCTATACGATTTTGAGCGTGAGCAAATTTATTTTTCTGATGGGAATTTTTTCATTAGTATGGAACAATCCATGTTTCCGTTGTTATTTTTTTCTGTTCGGAAATTCATTTTCCCTATACGAATTTTCGAGCTCGGGAAAATTCAATATTCAGATGGGATATTTTTTGAGTTCGGGACAATCCATGTTTCTGATGCTATTTTCTTGTGTTCCAAAATTCATTTTCCTTATACGAATTTTCGAGCTTGGGAAAATTCATTTTTCTGATGGGTAGGTTTTTTTTATTTCGGGACAATCCATGTTTCTGATGCTATTTTCTTGTGTTCCAAAATTCATTTTCCTTATACGAATTTTCGAGCTTGGGAAAATTCAATATTCAGATGGGATTTTTTTTTTTAGTTCTGAAAAATCCAAGTTTTTGGATGTTATTTTTTTGTGCAGAAATTCATTTTCCCTATACGATTTTTGAGCGTGGGCAAATTCATTTTTCTGATGGGAAGTTTTTTTGAGTTCGGAAAAATCCATGTTTCCGTTGTTATTTTCTTGTGTTCCAAAATTCATTTTCCTTATACGATTTTTGAGTGTGGGAAAATTCATTTTTCTGATGGGTAGGTTTTTTTTATTTCGGGACAATCCATGTTTCTGATGCTATTTTCTTGTGTTCCAAAATTCATTTTCCTTATACGAATTTTCGAGCTTGGGAAAATTCAATATTCAGATGGGATTTTTTTTTTGAGTTCTGAAAAATCCAAGTTTTTGGATGTTATTTTTTTGTGCAGAAATTCATTTTCCCTATACGATTTTTGAGCGTGGGCAAATTCATTTTTCTGATGGGAATTTTTTTTTCGTTCGGAAAAATCCATGTTTCCGTTGTTATTTTCTTGTGTTCCAAAATTCATTTTCCTTATACGATTTTTGAGTGTGGGAAAATTCATTTTTCTGATGGGTAGTTTTTTTTTATTTCGGGACAATCCATGTTTCTGATGCTATTTTGTGTTCCAAAAATTCATTTTCCCTATACGAATTTTCAAGCTCGGGAAAATTCAATTTGAACTCCAGAGTTCCCTCTCTCCAACCCGGAGGTTGTCCTTAAATTCAGCTACCTATTCCTCACAATGCACAAGGCAAAGTAATCTGAAAAATTAGAAGTGATCACAGTCAAGTTTTTTAAGTTATAAAAGGAGAAGCCTCTTGCTCACAAGGTAAAGCAAAAAGTGTTGTGTTCACAATGATTAGATTATTTTATGCAGTGTAATGTTCTAGATTATATTTCTCATTCACTGACTACAGTGACTATTCTGAGGGATGGGCACCGTAATGGTTTGCATTGCAGAACTGGACACAGCTAAATCCTTCAAGGAAAAAAGGGGAATTTTCATTACAGTATTTGTCTTTAACCACCAGCTTCCAGTTTTGTAGTGATAGTTTTAATTTTAATATTTTTCGTTTTCCTGAAAGTAGGTTATAGCTGGGTTAAATGAAACTTTTTAAAATATATGTGGTATTGTAATGATAGAACACCAAAAATATTTGTCATGGCTGTTTTAATAAACTGCGGAGCTAAAAGTTATTCTGATAAAACTTATGAGACCCTAAACACCACTTAGATGGGGGGTGGGGGGAGTCTGAAACAAAGCTGTCATCAATACAGTAATCAGAGGAGTCCGTTTCAGATAACTATACTGTTTTATTATTTCAAGACCAGTTGGCACGGTGACTTTTTTTACCTTATACGGATCCTTTTTGAGTACAAGCCTGGGCGAAGGAGGAAATATAAAAGCAGCCATGAAATATATCGTATAGGGAAAATAAATTCGTATAGGGAAAACGAATTTCTGCACACAAAAAATAACATCCAAAAACTTGGATTTTTCAGAACTCAAAAAAAAAATCCCATCTGAATATTGAATTTTCCCAAGCTCGAAAATTCGTATAAGGAAAATGAATTTTGGAACACAAGAAAATAGCATCAGAAACATTGATTTTTCCGAACGAAAAAAAAAATTCCCATCGGAAGATTGAATTTTCCCGCGCTCGAAAATTCGTATAGGGAAAATGAATTTCTGAACAGAAAAAAATAACATTGGAAACATGGATTGTCCCAAACTGATGAAAAATTCCCATTAGAAGAATGAATTTTCGCACGCTCAAAAATCGTATAGGGAAAATGAATTTCTCCTCTCAAAAACAACATCCAAAAACTCGGATTGTTCTAAACTCAAGAATAAACTCAAGAAGGAAGGGCGACATAAATGCAAATAATAACCACTGTATATTGGGAACCAGTACAATGCAGTTTATAGAATGTCAGATTAAGATCAGAAGACCAGAGTTCTAATCTTTGCTCAGACTGAGTGATGATGACATCCTTTAGTATATCACATACCTTGAAAATCTTATTAAGGTTATAAGCTGGATGTGGCAGGGTGCTACATGCATTTGGTTACATCCATACATAACTAAACTCCGGTCCCAAGGAAAATGAGAAAACTAGAGACATTGGCTGATATCCTAGTTTTGGATGTTATTTTTTTGTGCAGAAATTCATTTTCCCTATACGATTTTTGAGCGTGGGCAAATTCATTTTTCTGATGGGAATTTTTTCATCAGTTTGGAACAATCCATGTTTCCGTTGTTATTTTTTTCTGTTCAGAAATTCATTTTCGCTAGACGATTTTTGAGCGTGGGAAAATTCATTTTTCTGATGGGAAGTTTTTTTTGAGTTCGGAACAATCCATGTTTCTGGTGCTATTTTCTTGTGTTCGGAAAGGCATTTTCCCTATACGAATTTTCGAGCTCGGGAAAATTCAATATTCCGATGGGATTTTTTTTTTTGAGATCGGAAATATCCTAATTTTTGGATATTTTTTTGTGCAGAAATTCACTTTTCCTATACGATTTTTGAGCATGGGCAAATTCATTTTTCTCATTGGAATTTTTTTGAGTTTGGAATAATCCACCTTTTTGGATGTTATTTTTTTCTGCAGAAATTCATTTTCCCTATACGATTTTTGAGCGTGAGAAAATTCAATATTCAGATGGGATTTTTTTTCATGAGTTTGGAACATTCCATGTTTCCGATGTTATTTTTTTCTGTTCAGAAATTCATTTTCCCTATACGATTTTGAGCGTGAGCAAATTTATTTTTCTGATGGGAATTTTTTCATTAGTATGGAATCCATGTTTCCGTTGTTATTTTTTTCTGTTCGGAAATTCATTTTCCCTATACGAATTTTCGAGCTCGGGAAAATTCAATATTCAGATGGGATATTTTTTGAGTTCGGAACAATCCATGTTTCTGATGCTATTTTCTTGTGTTCCGAAATTCATTTTCCTTATACGATTTTTGAGTGTGGGAAAATTCATTTTTCTGATGGGTAGTTTTTTTTTATCTCGGGACAATCCATGTTTCTGATGCTATTTTCTTGTGTTCCAAAATTCATTTTCCTTATACGATTTTTGAGTGTGGGAAAATTCATTTTTCTGATGGGTAGGTTTTTTTTATTTCGGGACAATCCATGTTTCTGATGCTATTTTCTTGTGTTCCAAAATTCATTTTCCTTATACGAATTTTCGAGCTTGGGAAAATTCAATATTCAGATGGGATTTTTTTTTTGAGTTCTGAAAAATCCAAGTTTTTGGATGTTATTTTTTTGTGCAGAAATTCATTTTCCCTATACGATTTTTGAGCGTGGGCAAATTCATTTTTCTGATGGGAAGTTTTTTTGAGTTCGGAAAAATCCATGTTTCCGTTGTTATTTTCTTGTGTTCCAAAATTCATTTTCCTTATAAGATTTTTGAGTGTGGGAAAATTCATTTTTCTGATGGGTAGGTTTTTTTTATTTCGGGACAATCCATGTTTCTGATGCTATTTTCTTGTGTTCCAAAATTCATTTTCCTTATACGAATTTTCGAGCTCGGGAAAATTCAATTTGAACTCCAGAGTTCCCTTAATATTTCATGAGTTATTAGATCAAGACATCTTAGAATCAGTGTATTGATAACTTATTTGTTCTATAACTGTGGATGAGGCTACCAAGTAAACATCATTTTGCGGTCACGAATGTCACCGAACTCACCAGCTGTTGGCAATGCTATTATAGAAATGTTAGCATTTAAAGAAATGTAAAAATAAATGTACTTTGTACTATACCTTTAAAAAAATCTATTTACATATTCATAATGAATGGCTTTGAGTAATCTTACAAAAATTATCTTGTCATTGTTATTAATTCTGGGAATAATGCAACAAAAATAATTTGAATGATTTATAGGTATGGCCACTCGTTGTGGCTAACTAATAAGGCACCTGTTCATTACGGGGTTCATGCTTTGTAGCACAGGTGACTGGTGCAACAGTAGTTCTTTGCTGTGGCAAGTTACACAATATAACGTTCATATGCATAAATCACAAATGTTTCTCGCCATTATTTTGCTACTGACATTGTTTGGTGGATCAATTCATAAGAACATAAGAACATAAGAACAGCCTTGCTGGAACAGGCCACAGCCCATCCAGTCCAGCATTCTGTCTCACACAGTGGCTCACCATTTCCTTCAGGGTATTCCCAAGCAGATGCCTTCACTTGGTTAGGATTCCCTGGAAATGATATTGAGAGATATCCTGCCTCTCTCTCCAACCCGGAGGTTGTCCTTAAATTCAGCTACCTATTCCTCACAATGCACAAGGCAAAGTAATCTGAAAAATTAGAAGTGATCACAGTCAAGTTTTTTAAGAGTTATAAAAGGAGAAGCCTCTTGCTCACAAGGTAAAGCAAAAAGTGTTGTGTTCACAATGATTAGATTATTTTATGCAGTGTAATGTTCTAGATTATATTTCTCATTCACTGACTACAGTGACTATTCTGAGGGATGGGCACCGTAATGGTTTGCATTGCAGAACTGGACACAGCTAAATCCTTCAAGGAAAAAAGGGGAATTTTCATTACAGTATTTGTCTTTAACCACCAGCTTCCAGTTTTGTAGTGATAGTTTTAATTTTAATATTTTTCGTTTTCCTGAAAGTAGGTTATAGCTGGGTGTTGTAAATGAAACTTTTTAAAATATATGTGGTATTGTAATGATAGAACACCAAAAATATTTGTCATGGCTGTTTTAATAAACTGCGGAGCTAAAAGTTATTCTGATAAAACTTATGAGACCCTAAACACCACTTAGATGGGGGGTGGGGGGAGTCTGAAACAAAGCTGTCATCAATACAGTAATCAGAGGAGTCCGTTTCAGATAACTATACTGTTTTATTATTTCAAGACCAGTTGGCACGGTGACTTTTTTTACCTTATACGGATCCTTTTTGAGTACAAGCCTGGGCGAAGGAGGAAATATAAAAGCAGCCATGAAATATATCGTATAGGGAAAATAAATTCGTAAAGGGAAAACGAATTTCTGCACACAAAAAATAACATCCAAAAACTTGGATTTTTCAGAACTCAAAAAAAAAATCCCATCTGAATATTGAATTTTCCCAAGCTCGAAAATTCGTATAAGGAAAATGAATTTTGGAACACAAGAAAATAGCATCAGAAACATTGATTTTTCCGAACGAAAAAAAAAATTCCCATCGGAAGATTGAATTTTCCCGCGCTCGAAAATTCGTATAGGGAAAATGAATTTCTGAACAGAAAAAAATAACATTGGAAACATGGATTGTCCCAAACTGATGAAAAATTCCCATTAGAAGAATGAATTTTCGCTCGCTCAAAAATCGTATAGGGAAAATGAGTTTCTGCACTCAAAAACAACATCCAAAAATTATCTTGTCATTGTTATTAATGCAGGGAATAATGCAACAAAAATAATTTGAATGATTTATAGGTATGGCCACTCGTTGTGGCTAACTAATAAGGCACCATTCCCATCTGAATATTGAACTTTCCCGAGCTCGAAAATTCGTATAGGGAAAATGAATTTTGGAACACAAGAAAATAGCATCAGAAACATTGATTTTTCCGAACGAAAAAAAAAATTCCCATCGGAAGATTGAATTTTCCCGCCCTCGAAAATTCGTATAGGAAAAATGAATTTCTGAACACAAAAAAATAACATCGGAAACATGGATTGTCCCAAACTGATGTTTCTGGTGCTATTTTCTTGTGTTCCAAAATTCATTTTCCTTATACGAATTTTCGAGCTTGGGAAAATTCAATATTCAGATGGGATTTTTTTTTTGAGTTCTGAAAAATCCAAGTTTTTGGATGTTATTTTTTTGTGCAGAAATTCATTTTCCCTATACGATTTTTGAGCGTGGGCAAATTCATTTTTCTGATGGGAAATTTTTTTTCGTTCGGAAAAATCCATGTTTCCGTTGTTATTTTCTTGTGTTCCAAAATTCATTTTCCTTATACGATTTTTGAGTGTGGGAAAATTCATTTTTCTGATGGGTAGGTTTTTTTTATTTCGGGACAATCAATGTTTCTGATGCTATTTTCTTGTGTTCCAAAATTCATTTTCCTTATACGAATTTTCGAGCTTGGGAAAATTCAATATTCAGATGGGATTTTTTTTTTTTGAGTTCTGAAAAATCCAAGTTTTTGGATGTTATTTTTTTGTGCAGAAATTCATTTTCCCTATACGATTTTTGAGCGTGGGCAAATTCATTTTTCTGATGGGAATTTTTTCATCAGTTTGGAACAATCCATGTTTCCGTTGTTATTTTTTTCTGTTCAGAAATTCATTTTCGCTAGACGATTTTTGAGCGTGGGAAAATTCATTTTTCTGATGGGAAGTTTTTTTTGAGTTCGGAACAATCCATGTTTCTGGTGCTATTTTCTTGTGTTCGGAAAGGCATTTTCCCTATACGAATTTTCGAGCTCGGGAAAATTCAATATTCCGATGGGATTTTTTTTTTGAGATCGGAAATATTCTAATTTTTGGATATTTTCCTATACGATTTTTGAGCATGGGCAAATTCATTTTTCTGATTGGAATTTTTTTGAGTTTGGAATAATCCACCTTTTTGGATGTTATTTTTTTCTGCAGAAATTCATTTTCCCTATACGTTTTTTGAGCGTGAGAAAATTCAATATTCAGATGGGATTTTTTTTCATGAGTTTGGAACATTCCATGTTTCCGATGTTATTTTTTTCTGTTCAGAAATTCATTTTCCCTATACGAATTTTCGAAATCAGGAAAATTCAATCTTCAGATGGGAAATATTTTTTAGTTCGGAACAATCCATGTTTCTGATGCTATTTTGTGTTCAGAAATTCATTTTCCCTATCCGATTTTTGAGCATGGGAAAATTCATTTTTCTGATGGGAAGTTTTTTTGAGTTCGGAACAATCCATGTTTCTCATGCTATTGTCTTGTGTTCCGAAATTCATTTTCCCTATACGAATTCTCGAGCTCAGGAAAATTCAATATTTAGATGGGATTTTTTTTGAGTTTGGAACAATCCATGTGTCTGATGCTATTTTCTTGTGTTCCGAATGTCATTTTCCCTATATGAATTTTCAAGCTCGGGAAAATTCAATATTCCGATGGGATTTTTTTTTGAGATCGGAAATATCCTAGTTTTTGGATGTTATTTTTTTGTGCAGAAATTCATTTTCCCTATACGATTTTGAGCGTGAGCAAATTTATTTTTCTGATGGGAATTTTTTCATTAGTATGGAACAATCCATGTTTCCGTTGTTATTTTTTTCTGTTCGGAAATTCATTTTCCCTATACGAATTTTCGAGCTCGGGAAAATTCAATATTCAGATGGGATATTTTTTGAGTTCGGAACAATCCATGTTTCTGATGCTATTTTCTTGTGTTCCAAAATTCATTTTCCTTATACGATTTTTGAGTGTGGGAAAATTCATTTTTCTGATGGGTAGGGTTTTTTTATTTCGGGACAATCCATGTTTCTGATGCTATTTTCTTGTGTTCCAAAATTCATTTTCCTTATACGAATTTTCGAGCTTGGGAAAATTCAATATTCAGATGGGATTTTTTTTTTTGAGTTCTGAAAAATCCAAGTTTTTGGATGTTATTTTTTTGTGCAGAAATTCATTTTCCCTATACGATTTTTGAGCGTGGGCAAATTCATTTTTCTGATGGGAATTTTTTCATCAGTTTGGAACAATCCATGTTTCCGTTGTTATTTTTTTCTGTTCAGAAATTCATTTTCGCTAGACGATTTTTGAGCGTGGGAAAATTCATTTTTCTGATGGGAAGTTTTTTTTGAGTTCGGAACAATCCATGTTTCTGGTGCTATTTTCTTGTGTTCGGAAAGGCATTTTCCCTATACGAATTTTCGAGCTCGGGAAAATTCAATATTCCGATGGGATTTTTTTTTTGAGATCGGAAATATCCTAATTTTTGGATATTTTTTTGTGCAGAAATTCACTTTTCCTATACGATTTTTGAGCATGGGCAAATTCATTTTTCTGATTGGAATTTTTTTGAGTTTGGAATAATCCACCTTTTTGGATGTTATTTTTTTCTGCAGAAATTCATTTTCCCTATACGTTTTTTGAGCGTGAGAAAATTCAATATTCAGATGGGATTTTTTTTCATGAGTTTGGAACATTCCATGTTTCCGATGTTATTTTTTTCTGTTCAGAAATTCATTTTCCCTATACGAATTTTCGAAATCAGGAAAATTCAATCTTCAGATGGGAAATATTTTTTAGTTCGGAACAATCCATGTTTCTGATGCTATTTTGTGTTCAGAAATTCATTTTCCCTATCCGATTTTTGAGCATGGGAAAATTCATTTTTCTGATGGGAAGTTTTTTTGAGTTCGGAACAATCCATGTGTCTGATGCTATTTTCTTGTGTTCCGAATGTCATTTTCCCTATATGAATTTTCAAGCTCGGGAAAATTCAATATTCCGATGGGATTTTTTTTTTGAGATCGGAAATATCCTAGTTTTTGGTTGTTATTTTTTTGTGCAGAAATTCATTTTCCCTATACGATTTTGAGCGTGAGCAAATTTATTTTTCTGATGGGAATTTTTTCATTAGTATGGAACAATCCATGTTTCCGTTGTTATTTTTTTCTGTTCGGAAATTCATTTTCCCTATACGAATTTTCGAGCTCGGGAAAATTCAATATTCAGATGGGATATTTTTTGAGTTCGGGACAATCCATGTTTCTGATGCTATTTTCTTGTGTTCCAAAATTCATTTTCCTTATACGAATTTTCGAGCTTGGGAAAATTCATTTTTCTGATGGGTAGGTTTTTTTTATTTCGGGACAATCCATGTTTCTGATGCTATTTTCTTGTGTTCCAAAATTCATTTTCCTTATACGAATTTTCGAGCTTGGGAAAATTCAATATTCAGATGGGATTTTTTTTTTTAGTTCTGAAAAATCCAAGTTTTTGGATGTTATTTTTTTGTGCAGAAATTCATTTTCCCTATACGATTTTTGAGCGTGGGCAAATTCATTTTTCTGATGGGAAGTTTTTTTGAGTTCGGAAAAATCCATGTTTCCGTTGTTATTTTCTTGTGTTCCAAAATTCATTTTCCTTATACGATTTTTGAGTGTGGGAAAATTCATTTTTCTGATGGGTAGGTTTTTTTTATTTCGGGACAATCCATGTTTCTGATGCTATTTTCTTGTGTTCCAAAATTCATTTTCCTTATACGAATTTTCGAGCTTGGGAAAATTCAATATTCAGATGGGATTTTTTTTTTGAGTTCTGAAAAATCCAAGTTTTTGGATGTTATTTTTTTGTGCAGAAATTCATTTTCCCTATACGATTTTTGAGCGTGGGCAAATTCATTTTTCTGATGGGAATTTTTTTCTCGTTCGGAAAAATCCATGTTTCCGTTGTTATTTTCTTGTGTTCCAAAATTCATTTTCCTTATACGATTTTTGAGTGTGGGAAAATTCATTTTTCTGATGGGTAGTTTTTTTTTATTTCGGGACAATCCATGTTTCTGATGCTATTTTGTGTTCCAAAAATTCATTTTCCCTATACGAATTTTCAAGCTCGGGAAAATTCAATTTGAACTCCAGAGTTTCCTCTCTCCAACCCGGAGGTTGTCCTTAAATTCAGCTACCTATTCCTCACAATGCACAAGGCAAAGTAATCTGAAAAATTAGAAGTGATCACAGTCAAGTTTTTTAAGTTATAAAAGGAGAAGCCTCTTGCTCACAAGGTAAAGCAAAAAGTGTTGTGTTCACAATGATTAGATTATTTTATGCAGTGTAATGTTCTAGATTATATTTCTCATTCACTGACTACAGTGACTATTCTGAGGGATGGGCACCGTAATGGTTTGCATTGCAGAACTGGACACAGCTAAATCCTTCAAGGAAAAAAGGGGAATTTTCATTACAGTATTTGTCTTTAACCACCAGCTTCCAGTTTTGTAGTGATAGTTTTAATTTTAATATTTTTCGTTTTCCTGAAAGTAGGTTATAGCTGGGTTAAATGAAACTTTTTAAAATATATGTGGTATTGTAATGATAGAACACCAAAAATATTTGTCATGGCTGTTTTAATAAACTGCGGAGCTAAAAGTTATTCTGATAAAACTTATGAGACCCTAAACACCACTTAGATGGGGGGTGGGGGGAGTCTGAAACAAAGCTGTCATCAATACAGTAATCAGAGGAGTCCGTTTCAGATAACTATACTGTTTTATTATTTCAAGACCAGTTGGCACGGTGACTTTTTTTACCTTATACGGATCCTTTTTGAGTACAAGCCTGGGCGAAGGAGGAAATATAAAAGCAGCCATGAAATATATCGTATAGGGAAAATAAATTCGTATAGGGAAAACGAATTTCTGCACACAAAAAATAACATCCAAAAACTTGGATTTTTCAGAACTCAAAAAAAAAAATCCCATCTGAATATTGAATTTTCCCAAGCTCGAAAATTCGTATAAGTAAAATGAATTTTGGAACACAAGAAAATAGCATCAGAAACATTGATTTTTCCGAACGAAAAAAAAAATTCCCATCGGAAGATTGAATTTTCCCGCGCTCGAAAATTCGTATAGGGAAAATGAATTTCTGAACAGAAAAAAATAACATTGGAAACATGGATTGTCCCAAACTGATGAAAAATTCCCATTAGAAGAATGAATTTTCGCACGCTCAAAAATCGTATAGGGAAAATGAATTTCTCCTCTCAAAAACAACATCCAAAAACTCGGATTGTTCTAAACTCAAGAATAAACTCAAGAAGGAAGGGCGACATAAATGCAAATAATAACCACTGTATATTGGGAACCAGTACAATGCAGTTTATAGAATGTCAGATTAAGATCAGAAGACCAGAGTTCTAATCTTTGCTCAGACTGAGTGATGATGACATCCTTTAGTATATCACATACCTTGAAAATCTTATTAAGGTTATAAGCTGGATGTGGCAGGGTGCTACATGCATTTGGTTACATCCATACATAACTAAACTCCGGTCCCAAGGAAAATGAGAAAACTAGAGACATTGGCTGATATCCTAGTTTTGGATGTTATTTTTTTGTGCAGAAATTCATTTTCCCTATACGATTTTTGAGCGTGGGCAAATTCATTTTTCTGATGGGAATTTTTTCATCAGTTTGGAACAATCCATGTTTCCGTTGTTATTTTTTTCTGTTCAGAAATTCATTTTCGCTAGACGATTTTTGAGCGTGGGAAAATTCATTTTTCTGATGGGAAGTTTTTTTTGAGTTCGGAACAATCCATGTTTCTGGTGCTATTTTCTTGTGTTCGGAAAGGCATTTTCCCTATACGAATTTTCGAGCTCGGGAAAATTCAATATTCCGATGGGATTTTTTTTTTTGAGATCGGAAATATCCTAATTTTTGGATATTTTTTTGTGCAGAAATTCACTTTTCCTATACGATTTTTGAGCATGGGCAAATTCATTTTTCTCATTGGAATTTTTTTGAGTTTGGAATAATCCACCTTTTTGGATGTTATTTTTTTCTGCAGAAATTCATTTTCCCTATACGATTTTTGAGCGTGAGAAAATTCAATATTCAGATGGGATTTTTTTTCATGAGTTTGGAACATTCCATGTTTCCGATGTTATTTTTTTCTGTTCAGAAATTCATTTTCCCTATACGATTTTGAGCGTGAGCAAATTTATTTTTCTGATGGGAATTTTTTCATTAGTATGGAATCCATGTTTCCGTTGTTATTTTTTTCTGTTCGGAAATTCATTTTCCCTATACGAATTTTCGAGCTCGGGAAAATTCAATATTCAGATGGGATATTTTTTGAGTTCGGAACAATCCATGTTTCTGATGCTATTTTCTTGTGTTCCGAAATTCATTTTCCTTATACGATTTTTGAGTGTGGGAAAATTCATTTTTCTGATGGGTAGTTTTTTTTTATCTCGGGACAATCCATGTTTCTGATGCTATTTTCTTGTGTTCCAAAATTCATTTTCCTTATACGATTTTTGAGTGTGGGAAAATTCATTTTTCTGATGGGTAGGTTTTTTTTATTTCGGGACAATCCATGTTTCTGATGCTATTTTCTTGTGTTCCAAAATTCATTTTCCTTATACGAATTTTCGAGCTTGGGAAAATTCAATATTCAGATGGGATTTTTTTTTTGAGTTCTGAAAAATCCAAGTTTTTGGATGTTATTTTTTTGTGCAGAAATTCATTTTCCCTATACGATTTTTGAGCGTGGGCAAATTCATTTTTCTGATGGGAAGTTTTTTTGAGTTCGGAAAAATCCATGTTTCCGTTGTTATTTTCTTGTGTTCCAAAATTCATTTTCCTTATAAGATTTTTGAGTGTGGGAAAATTCATTTTTCTGATGGGTAGGTTTTTTTTATTTCGGGACAATCCATGTTTCTGATGCTATTTTCTTGTGTTCCAAAATTCATTTTCCTTATACGAATTTTCGAGCTCGGGAAAATTCAATTTGAACTCCAGAGTTCCCTTAATATTTCATGAGTTATTAGATCAAGACATCTTAGAATCAGTGTATTGATAACTTATTTGTTCTATAACTGTGGATGAGGCTACCAAGTAAACATCATTTTGCGGTCACGAATGTCACCGAACTCACCAGCTGTTGGCAATGCTATTATAGAAATGTTAGCATTTAAAGAAATGTAAAAATAAATGTACTTTGTACTATACCTTTAAAAAAATCTATTTACATATTCATAATGAATGGCTTTGAGTAATCTTACAAAAATTATCTTGTCATTGTTATTAATTCTGGGAATAATGCAACAAAAATAATTTGAATGATTTATAGGTATGGCCACTCGTTGTGGCTAACTAATAAGGCACCTGTTCATTACGGGGTTCATGCTTTGTAGCACAGGTGACTGGTGCAACAGTAGTTCTTTGCTGTGGCAAGTTACACAATATAACGTTCATATGCATAAATCACAAATGTTTCTCGCCATTATTTTGCTACTGACATTGTTTGGTGGATCAATTCATAAGAACATAAGAACATAAGAACAGCCTTGCTGGAACAGGCCACAGCCCATCCAGTCCAGCATTCTGTCTCACACAGTGGCTCACCATTTCCTTCAGGGTATTCCCAAGCAGATGCCTTCACTTGGTTAGGATTCCCTGGAAATGATATTGAGAGATATCCTGCCTCTCTCTCCAACCCGGAGGTTGTCCTTAAATTCAGCTACCTATTCCTCACAATGCACAAGGCAAAGTAATCTGAAAAATTAGAAGTGATCACAGTCAAGTTTTTTAAGAGTTATAAAAGGAGAAGCCTCTTGCTCACAAGGTAAAGCAAAAAGTGTTGTGTTCACAATGATTAGATTATTTTATGCAGTGTAATGTTCTAGATTATATTTCTCATTCACTGACTACAGTGACTATTCTGAGGGATGGGCACCGTAATGGTTTGCATTGCAGAACTGGACACAGCTAAATCCTTCAAGGAAAAAAGGGGAATTTTCATTACAGTATTTGTCTTTAACCACCAGCTTCCAGTTTTGAAGTGATAGTTTTAATTTTAATATTTTTCGTTTTCCTGAAAGTAGGTTATAGCTGGGTGTTGTAAATGAAACTTTTTAAAATATATGTGGTATTGTAATGATAGAACACCAAAAATATTTGTCATGGCTGTTTTAATAAACTGCGGAGCTAAAAGTTATTCTGATAAAACTTATGAGACCCTAAACACCACTTAGATGGGGGGTGGGGGGAGTCTGAAACAAAGCTGTCATCAATACAGTAATCAGAGGAGTCCGTTTCAGATAACTATACTGTTTTATTATTTCAAGACCAGTTGGCACGGTGACTTTTTTTACCTTATACGGATCCTTTTTGAGTACAAGCCTGGGCGAAGGAGGAAATATAAAAGCAGCCATGAAATATATCGTATAGGGAAAATAAATTCGTAAAGGGAAAACGAATTTCTGCACACAAAAAATAACATCCAAAAACTTGGATTTTTCAGAACTCAAAAAAAAAATCCCATCTGAATATTGAATTTTCCCAAGCTCGAAAATTCGTATAAGGAAAATGAATTTTGGAACACAAGAAAATAGCATCAGAAACATTGATTTTTCCGAACGAAAAAAAAAATTCCCATCGGAAGATTGAATTTTCCCGCGCTCGAAAATTCGTATAGGGAAAATGAATTTCTGAACAGAAAAAAATAACATTGGAAACATGGATTGTCCCAAACTGATGAAAAATTCCCATTAGAAGAATGAATTTTCGCTCGCTCAAAAATCGTATAGGGAAAATGAGTTTCTGCACTCAAAAACAACATCCAAAAACTCGGATTGTTCTAAACTCAAGAATAAACTCAAGAAGGAAGGGCAAGACATAAATGCAAATAATAACCACTGTATATTGGGAACCAGTACAATGCAGTTTATAGAATGTCAGATTAAGATCAGAAGACCAGAGTTCTAATCTTTGCTCAGACTGAGTGATGATGACATCCTTTAGTATATCACATACCTTGAAAATCTTATTAAGGTTATAAGCTGGATGTGGCAGGGTGCTACATGCATTTGGTTACATCCATACATAACTAAACTCCGGTCCCAAGGAAAATGAGAAAACTAGAGACATTGGCTGATATCCTAGTTTTGGATGTTATTTTTTTGTGCAGAAATTCATTTTCCCTATACGATTTTGAGCGTGAGCAAATTTATTTTTCTGATGGGAATTTTTTCATTAGTATGGAACAATCCATGTTTCCGTTGTTATTTTTTTCTGTTCGGAAATTCATTTTCCCTATACGAATTTTCGAGCTCGGGAAAATTCAATATTCAGATGGGATATTTTTTGAGTTCGGAACAATCCATGTTTCTGATGCTATTTTCTTGTGTTCCAAAATTCATTTTCCTTATACGATTTTTGAGTGTGGGAAAATTCATTTTTCTGATGGGTAGTTTTTTTTTTATCTCGGGACAATCCATGTTTCTGATGCTATTTTCTTGTGTTCCAAAATTCATTTTCCTTATACGAATTTTCGAGCTTGGGAAAATTCAATATTCAGATGGGATTTTTTTTTTTTGAGTTCTGAAAAATCCAAGTTTTTGGATGTTATTTTTTTGTGCAGAAATTCATTTTCCCTATACGATTTTTGAGCGTGGGCAAATTCATTTTTCTGATGGGAAGTTTTTTTGAGTTCGGAAAAATCCATGTTTCCGTTGTTATTTTCTTGTGTTCCAAAATTCATTTTCCTTATAAGATTTTTGAGTGTGGGAAAATTCATTTTTCTGATGGGTAGGTTTTTTTTATTTCGGGACAATCCATGTTTCTGATGCTATTTTCTTGTGTTCCAAAATTCATTTTCCTTATACGAATTTTCGAGCTCGGGAAAATTCAATTTGAACTCCAGAGTTCCCTTAATATTTCATGAGTTATTAGATCAAGACATCTTAGAATCAGTGTATTGATAACTTATTTGTTCTATAACTGTGGATGAGGCTACCAAGTAAACATCATTTTGCGGTCACGAATGTCACCGAACTAACCAGCTGTTGGCAATGCTATTATAGAAATGTTAGCATTTAAAGAAATGTAAAAATAAATGTACTTTGTACTATACCTTTAAAAAAATCTATTTACATATTCATAATGAATGGCTTTGAGTAATCTTACAAAAATTATCTTGTCATTGTTATTAATGCTGGGAATAATGCAACAAAAATAATTTGAATGATTTATAGGTATGGCCACTCGTTGTGGCTAACTAATAAGGCACCTGTTCATTACGGGGTTCATGCTTTGTAGCACAGGTGACTGGTGCAACAGTAGTTCTTTGCTGTGGCAAGTTACACAATATAACGTTCATATGCATAAATCACAAATGTTTCTCACCATTATTTTGCTACTGACATTGTTTGGTGGATCAATTCATAAGAACATAAGAACATAAGAACAGCCTTGCTGGAACAGGCCACAGCCCATCCAGTCCAGCATTCTGTCTCACACAGTGGCTCACCATTTCCTTCAGGGTATTCCCAAGCAGATGCCTTCACTTGGTTAGGATTCCCTGGAAATGATATTGAGAGATATCCTGCCTCTCTCTCCAACCCGGAGGTTGTCCTTAAATTCAGCTACCTATTCCTCACAATGCACAAGGCAAAGTAATCTGAAAAATTAGAAGTGATCACAGTCAAGTTTTTTAAGAGTTATAAAAGGAGAAGCCTCTTGCTCACGTAAAGCAAAAAGTGTTGTGTTCACAATGATTAGATTATTTTATGCAGTGTAATGTTCTAGATTATATTTCTCATTCACTGACTACAGTGACTATTCTGAGGGATGGGCACCGTAATGGTTTGCATTGCAGAACTGGACACAGCTAAATCCTTCAAGGAAAAAAGGGGAATTTTCATTACAGTATTTGTCTTTAACCACCAGCTTCCAGTTTTGTAGTGATAGTTTTAATTTTAATATTTTTCGTTTTCCTGAAAGTAGGTTATAGCTGGGTGTTGTAAATGAAACTTTTTAAAATATATGTGGTATTGTAATGATAGAACACCAAAAATATTTGTCATGGCTGTTTTAATAAACTGCGGAGCTAAAAGTTATTCTGATAAAACTTATGAGACCCTAAACACCACTTAGATGGGGGGTGGGGGGAGTCTGAAACAAAGCTGTCATCAATACAGTAATCAGAGGAGTCCGTTTCAGATAACTATACTGTTTTATTATTTCAAGACCAGTTGGCACGGTGACTTTTTTTACCTTATACGGATCCTTTTTGAGTACAAGCCTGGGCGAAGGAGGAAATATAAAAGCAGCCATGAAATATATCGTATAGGGAAAATAAATTCGTATAGGAAAAACGAATTTCTGCACACAAAAAATAACATCCAAAAACTTGGATTTTTCAGAACTCAAAAAAAAAATCCCATCTGAATATTGAATTTTCCCAAGCTCGAAAATTCGTATAAGGAAAATGAATTTTGGAACACAAGAAAATAGCATCAGAAACATTGATTTTTCCGAACGAAAAAAAAAATTCCCATCGGAAGATTGAATTTTCCCGCGCTCGAAAATTCGTATAGGGAAAATGAATTTCTGAACAGAAAAAAATAACATTGGAAACATGGATTGTCCCAAACTGATGAAAAATTCCCATTAGAAGAATGAATTTTCGCACGCTCAAAAATCGTATAGGGAAAATGAATTTCTGCACTCAAAAACAACATCCAAAAAGTCGGATTGTTCTAAACTCAAGAATAAACTCAAGAAGGAAGGGCAAGACATAAATGCAAATAATAACCACTGTATATTGGGAACCAGTACAATGCAGTTTATAGAATGTCAGATTAAGATCAGAAGACCAGAGTTCTAATCTTTGCTCAGACTGAGTGATGATGACATCCTTTAGTATATCACATACCTTGAAAATCTTATTAAGGTTATAGGCTGGATGTGGCAGGGTGCTACATGCATTTGGTTACATCCATACATAACTAAACTCCGGTCCCAAGGAAAATGAGAAAACTAGAGACATTGGCTGATATCCTAGTTTTGGATGTTATTTTTTTGTGCAGAAATTCATTTTCCCTATACGATTTTTGAGCGTGGGCAAATTCATTTTTCTGATGGGAATTTTTTCATCAGTTTGGAACAATCCATGTTTCCGTTGTTATTTTTTTCTGTTCAGAAATTCATTTTCGCTAGACGATTTTTGAGCGTGGGAAAATTCATTTTTCTGATGGGAAGTTTTTTTTGAGTTCGGAACAATCCATGTTTCTGGTGCTATTTTCTTGTGTTCGGAAAGGCATTTTCCCTATACGAATTTTCGAGCTCGGGAAAATTCAATATTCCGATGGGATTTTTTTTTTTGAGATCGGAAATATCCTAATTTTTGGATATTTTTTTGTGCAGAAATTCACTTTTCCTATACGATTTTTGAGCATGGGCAAATTCATTTTTCTCATTGGAATTTTTTTGAGTTTGGAATAATCCACCTTTTTGGATGTTATTTTTTTCTGCAGAAATTCATTTTCCCTATACGATTTTTGAGCGTGAGAAAATTCAATATTCAGATGGGATTTTTTTTCATGAGTTTGGAACATTCCATGTTTCCGATGTTATTTTTTTCTGTTCAGAAATTCATTTTCCCTATACGATTTTGAGCGTGAGCAAATTTATTTTTCTGATGGGAATTTTTTCATTAGTATGGAATCCATGTTTCCGTTGTTATTTTTTTCTGTTCGGAAATTCATTTTCCCTATACGAATTTTCGAGCTCGGGAAAATTCAATATTCAGATGGGATATTTTTTGAGTTCGGAACAATCCATGTTTCTGATGCTATTTTCTTGTGTTCCGAAATTCATTTTCCTTATACGATTTTTGAGTGTGGGAAAATTCATTTTTCTGATGGGTAGTTTTTTTTTATCTCGGGACAATCCATGTTTCTGATGCTATTTTCTTGTGTTCCAAAATTCATTTTCCTTATACGATTTTTGAGTGTGGGAAAATTCATTTTTCTGATGGGTAGGTTTTTTTTATTTCGGGACAATCCATGTTTCTGATGCTATTTTCTTGTGTTCCAAAATTCATTTTCCTTATACGAATTTTCGAGCTTGGGAAAATTCAATATTCAGATGGGATTTTTTTTTTGAGTTCTGAAAAATCCAAGTTTTTGGATGTTATTTTTTTGTGCAGAAATTCATTTTCCCTATACGATTTTTGAGCGTGGGCAAATTCATTTTTCTGATGGGAAGTTTTTTTGAGTTCGGAAAAATCCATGTTTCCGTTGTTATTTTCTTGTGTTCCAAAATTCATTTTCCTTATAAGATTTTTGAGTGTGGGAAAATTCATTTTTCTGATGGGTAGGTTTTTTTTATTTCGGGACAATCCATGTTTCTGATGCTATTTTCTTGTGTTCCAAAATTCATTTTCCTTATACGAATTTTCGAGCTCGGGAAAATTCAATTTGAACTCCAGAGTTCCCTTAATATTTCATGAGTTATTAGATCAAGACATCTTAGAATCAGTGTATTGATAACTTATTTGTTCTATAACTGTGGATGAGGCTACCAAGTAAACATCATTTTGCGGTCACGAATGTCACCGAACTAACCAGCTGTTGGCAATGCTATTATAGAAATGTTAGCATTTAAAGAAATGTAAAAATAAATGTACTTTGTACTATACCTTTAAAAAAATCTATTTACATATTCATAATGAATGGCTTTGAGTAATCTTACAAAAATTATCTTGTCATTGTTATTAATGCTGGGAATAATGCAACAAAAATAATTTGAATGATTTATAGGTATGGCCACTCGTTGTGGCTAACTAATAAGGCACCTGTTCATTACGGGGTTCATGCTTTGTAGCACAGGTGACTGGTGCAACAGTAGTTCTTTGCTGTGGCAAGTTACACAATATAACGTTCATATGCATAAATCACAAATGTTTCTCACCATTATTTTGCTACTGACATTGTTTGGTGGATCAATTCATAAGAACATAAGAACATAAGAACAGCCTTGCTGGAACAGGCCACAGCCCATCCAGTCCAGCATTCTGTCTCACACAGTGGCTCACCATTTCCTTCAGGGTATTCCCAAGCAGATGCCTTCACTTGGTTAGGATTCCCTGGAAATGATATTGAGAGATATCCTGCCTCTCTCTCCAACCCGGAGGTTGTCCTTAAATTCAGCTACCTATTCCTCACAATGCACAAGGCAAAGTAATCTGAAAAATTAGAAGTGATCACAGTCAAGTTTTTTAAGAGTTATAAAAGGAGAAGCCTCTTGCTCACGTAAAGCAAAAAGTGTTGTGTTCACAATGATTAGATTATTTTATGCAGTGTAATGTTCTAGATTATATTTCTCATTCACTGACTACAGTGACTATTCTGAGGGATGGGCACCGTAATGGTTTGCATTGCAGAACTGGACACAGCTAAATCCTTCAAGGAAAAAAGGGGAATTTTCATTACAGTATTTGTCTTTAACCACCAGCTTCCAGTTTTGTAGTGATAGTTTTAATTTTAATATTTTTCGTTTTCCTGAAAGTAGGTTATAGCTGGGTGTTGTAAATGAAACTTTTTAAAATATATGTGGTATTGTAATGATAGAACACCAAAAATATTTGTCATGGCTGTTTTAATAAACTGCGGAGCTAAAAGTTATTCTGATAAAACTTATGAGACCCTAAACACCACTTAGATGGGGGGTGGGGGGAGTCTGAAACAAAGCTGTCATCAATACAGTAATCAGAGGAGTCCGTTTCAGATAACTATACTGTTTTATTATTTCAAGACCAGTTGGCACGGTGACTTTTTTTACCTTATACGGATCCTTTTTGAGTACAAGCCTGGGCGAAGGAGGAAATATAAAAGCAGCCATGAAATATATCGTATAGGGAAAATAAATTCGTATAGGAAAAACGAATTTCTGCACACAAAAAATAACATCCAAAAACTTGGATTTTTCAGAACTCAAAAAAAAAATCCCATCTGAATATTGAATTTTCCCAAGCTCGAAAATTCGTATAAGGAAAATGAATTTTGGAACACAAGAAAATAGCATCAGAAACATTGATTTTTCCGAACGAAAAAAAAAATTCCCATCGGAAGATTGAATTTTCCCGCGCTCGAAAATTCGTATAGGGAAAATGAATTTCTGAACAGAAAAAAATAACATTGGAAACATGGATTGTCCCAAACTGATGAAAAATTCCCATTAGAAGAATGAATTTTCGCACGCTCAAAAATCGTATAGGGAAAATGAATTTCTGCACTCAAAAACAACATCCAAAAAGTCGGATTGTTCTAAACTCAAGAATAAACTCAAGAAGGAAGGGCAAGACATAAATGCAAATAATAACCACTGTATATTGGGAACCAGTACAATGCAGTTTATAGAATGTCAGATTAAGATCAGAAGACCAGAGTTCTAATCTTTGCTCAGACTGAGAGATGATGACATCCTTTAGTATATCACATACCTTGAAAATCTTATTAAGGTTATAGGCTGGATGTGGCAGGGTGCTACATGCATTTGGTTACATCCATACATAACTAAACTCCGGTCCCAAGGAAAATGAGAAAACTAGAGACATTGGCTGATATCCTAGTTTTGGATGTTATTTTTTTGTGCAGAAATTCATTTTCCCTATACGATTTTGAGCGTGAGCAAATTTATTTTTCTGATGGGAATTTTTTCATTAGTATGGAACAATCCATGTTTCCGTTGTTATTTTTTTCTGTTCGGAAATTCATTTTCCCTATACGAATTTTCGAGCTCGGGAAAATTCAATATTCAGATGGGATATTTTTTGAGTTCGGAACAATCCATGTTTCTGATGCTATTTTCTTGTGTTCCAAAATTCATTTTCCTTATACGATTTTTGAGTGTGGGAAAATTCATTTTTCTGATGGGTAGTTTTTTTTTTTATCTCGGGACAATCCATGTTTCTGATGCTATTTTCTTGTGTTCCAAAATTCATTTTCCTTATACGATTTTTGAGTGTGGGAAAATTCATTTTTCTGATGGGTAGGTTTTTTTTATTTCGGGACAATCCATGTTTCTGATGCTATTTTCTTGTGTTCCAAAATTCATTTTCCTTATACGAATTTTCGAGCTTGGGAAAATTCAATATTCAGATGGGATTTTTTTTTTTGAGTTCTGAAAAATCCAAGTTTTTGGATGTTATTTTTTTGTGCAGAAATTCATTTTCCCTATACGATTTTTGAGCGTGGGCAAATTCATTTTTCTGATGGGAAGTTTTTTTGAGTTCGGAAAAATCCATGTTTCCGTTGTTATTTTCTTGTGTTCCAAAATTCATTTTCCTTATAAGATTTTTGAGTGTGGGAAAATTCATTTTTCTGATGGGTAGGTTTTTTTTATTTCGGGACAATCCATGTTTCTGATGCTATTTTCTTGTGTTCCAAAATTCATTTTCCTTATACGAATTTTCGAGCTCGGGAAAATTCAATTTGAACTCCAGAGTTCCCTTAATATTTCATGAGTTATTAGATCAAGACATCTTAGAATCAGTGTATTCATAACTTATTTGTTCTATAACTGTGGATGAGGCTACCAAGTAAACATCATTTTGCGGTCACGAATGTCACCGAACTCACCAGCTGTTGGCAATGCTATTATAGAAATGTTAGCATTTAAAGAAATGTAAAAATAAATGTACTTTGTACTATACCTTTAAAAAAATCTATTTACATATTCATAATGAATGGCTTTGAGTAATCTTACAAAAATTATCTTGTCATTGTTATTAATGCTGGGAATAATGCAACAAAAATAATTTGAATGATTTATAGGTATGGCCACTCGTTGTGGCTAACTAATAAGGCACCTGTTCATTACGGGGTTCATGCTTTGTAGCACAGGTGACTGGTGCAACAGTAGTTCTTTGCTGTGGCAAGTTACACAATATAACGTTCATATGCATAAATCACAAATGTTTCTCACCATTATTTTGCTACTGACATTGTTTGGTGGATCAATTCATAAGAACATAAGAACATAAGAACAGCCTTGCTGGAACAGGCCACAGCCCATCCAGTCCAGCATTCTGTCTCACACAGTGGCTCACCATTTCCTTCAGGGTATTCCCAAGCAGATGCCTTCACTTGGTTAGGATTCCCTGGAAATGATATTGAGAGATATCCTGCCTCTCTCTCCAACCCGGAGGTTGTCCTTAAATTCAGCTACCTATTCCTCACAATGCACAAGGCAAAGTAATCTGAAAAATTAGAAGTGATCACAGTCAAGTTTTTTAAGAGTTATAAAAGGAGAAGCCTCTTGCTCACGTAAAGCAAAAAGTGTTGTGTTCACAATGATTAGATTATTTTATGCAGTGTAATGTTCTAGATTATATTTCTCATTCACTGACTACAGTGACTATTCTGAGGGATGGGCACCGTAATGGTTTGCATTGCAGAACTGGACACAGCTAAATCCTTCAAGGAAAAAAGGGGAATTTTCATTACAGTATTTGTCTTTAACCACCAGCTTCCAGTTTTGTAGTGATAGTTTTAATTTTAATATTTTTCGTTTTCCTGAAAGTAGGTTATAGCTGGGTGTTGTAAATGAAACTTTTTAAAATATATGTGGTATTGTAATGATAGAACACCAAAAATATTTGTCATGGCTGTTTTAATAAACTGCGGAGCTAAAAGTGATTCTGATAAAACTTATGAGACCCTAAACACCACTTAGATGGGGGGTGGGGGGAGTCTGAAACAAAGCTGTCATCAATACAGTAATCAGAGGAGTCCGTTTCAGATAACTATACTGTTTTATTATTTCAAGACCAGTTGGCACGGTGACTTTTTTTACCTTATACGGATCCTTTTTGAGTACAAGCCTGGGCGAAGGAGGAAATATAAAAGCAGCCATGAAATATATCGTATAGGGAAAATAAATTCGTATAGGGAAAACGAATTTCTGCACACAAAAAATAACATCCAAAAACTTGGATTTTTCAGAACTCAAAAAAAAAAATCCCATCTGAATATTGAATTTTCCCAAGCTCGAAAATTCGTATAAGGAAAATGAATTTTGGAACACAAGAAAATAGCATCAGAAACATTGATTTTTCCGAACGAAAAAAAAAATTCCCATCGGAAGATTGAATTTTCCCGCGCTCGAAAATTCGTATAGGGAAAATGAATTTCTGAACAGAAAAAAATAACATTGGAAACATGGATTGTCCCAAACTGATGAAAAATTCCCATTAGAAGAATGAATTTTCGCACGCTCAAAAATCGTATAGGGAAAATGAATTTCTGCACTCAAAAACAACATCAAAAAACTCGGATTGTTCTAAACTCAAGAATAAACTCAAGAAGGAAGGGCAAGACATAAATGCAAATAATAACCACTGTATATTGGGAACCAGTACAATGCAGTTTATAGAATGTCAGATTAAGATCAGAAGACCAGAGTTCTAATCTTTGCTCAGACTGAGTGATGATGACATCCTTTAGTATATCACATACCTTGAAAATCTTATTAAGGTTATAAGCTGGATGTGGCAGGGTGCTACATGCATTTGGTTACATCCATACATAACTAAACTCCGGTCCCAAGGAAAATGAGAAAACTAGAGACATTGGCTGATATCCTAGTTTTGGATGTTATTTTTTTGTGCAGAAATTCATTTTCCCTATACGATTTTGAGCGTGAGCAAATTTATTTTTCTGATGGGAATTTTTTCATTAGTATGGAACAATCCATGTTTCCGTTGTTATTTTTTTCTGTTCGGAAATTCATTTTCCCTATACGAATTTTCGAGCTCGGGAAAATTCAATATTCAGATGGGATATTTTTTGAGTTCGGAACAATCCATGTTTCTGATGCTATTTTCTTGTGTTCCAAAATTCATTTTCCTTATACGATTTTTGAGTGTGGGAAAATTCATTTTTCTGATGGGTAGTTTTTTTTTATCTCGGGACAATCCATGTTTCTGATGCTATTTTCTTGTGTTCCAAAAATCATTTTCCTTATACGATTTTTGAGTGTGGGAAAATTCATTTTTCTGATGGGTAGGTTTTTTTTATTTCGGGACAATCCATGTTTCTGATGCTATTTTCTTGTGTTCCAAAATTCATTTTCCTTATACGAATTTTCGAGCTCGGGAAAATTCAATATTCAGATGGGATTTTTTTTTTTTTTGAGTTCTGAAAAATCCAAGTTTTTGGATGTTATTTTTTTGTGCAGAAATTCATTTTCCCTATACGATTTTTGAGCGTGGGCAAATTCATTTTTCTGATGGGAAGTTTTTTTGAGTTCGGAAAAATCCATGTTTCCGTTGTTATTTTCTTGTGTTCCAAAATTCATTTTCCTTATAAGATTTTTGAGTGTGGGAAAATTCATTTTTCTGATGGGTAGGTTTTTTTTATTTCGGGACAATCCATGTTTCTGATGCTATTTTCTTGTGTTCCAAAATTCATTTTCCTTATACGAATTTTCGAGCTCGGGAAAATTCAATTTGAACTCCAGAGTTCCCTTAATATTTCATGAGTTATTAGATCAAGACATCTTAGAATCAGTGTATTGATAACTTATTCTATAACTGTGGATGAGGCTACCAAGTAAACATCATTTTCCGGTCACGAATGTCACCGAACTCACCAGCTGTTGGCAATGCTATTATAGAAATGTTAGCATTTAAAGAAATGTAAAAATAAATGTACTTTGTACTATACCTTTAAAAAAATCTATTTACATATTCATAATGAATGGCTTTGAGTAATCTTACAAAAATTATCTTGTCATTGTTATTAATGCTGGGAATAATGCAACAAAAATAATCCACCTTTTCGGATGTTATTTTTTTCTGCAGAAATTCATTTTCCCTATACGATTTTTGAGCGTGAGAAAATTCAATATTCCGATGGGATTTTTTTTTTGAGATCGGAAATATCCTAGTTTTTGGATGTTATTTTTTTCTGCAGAAATTCATTTTCCCTATACGATTTTTGAGCGTGAGAAAATTCAATATTCCGATGGGATTTTTTTTTTGAGATCGGAAATATCCTAGTTTTTGGATGTTATTTTTTTGTGCAGAAATTCATTTTCCCTATACAATTTTGAGCGTGAGCAAATTTATTTTTCTGATGGGAATTTTTTCATTAGTATGGAACAATCCATGTTTCCGTTGTTATTTTTCTGTTCGGAAATTCATTTTCCCTATACGAATTTTCGAGCTCGGGAAATTTCAATATTCAGATGGGATATTTTTTGAGTTCGGAACAATCCATGTTTCTGATGCTATTTTCTTGTGTTCCAAAATTCATTTTCCTTATACGATTTTTGAGTGTGGGAAAATTCATTTTTCTGATGGGTAGTTTTTTTTTTTATCTTGGGACAATCCATGTTTCTGATGCTATTTTCTTGTGTTCCAAAATTCATTTTCCTGATACGATTTTTGAGTGTGGGAAAATTCATTTTTCTGATGGGTAGGTTTTTTTTATTTCGGGACAATCCATGTTTCTGATGCTATTTTCTTGTGCTCCAAAATTCATTTTCCTTATACGAATTTTCGAGCTTGGGAAAATTCAATATTCAGATGGGATTTTTTTTTTTGAGTTCTGAAAAATCCAAGTTTTTGGATGTTATTTTTTTGTGCAGAAATTCATTTTCCCTATACGATTTTTGAGCGTGGGCAAATTCATTTTTCTGATGGGAAGTTTTTTTGAGTTCGGGAAAATCCATGTTTCCGTTGTTATTTTCTTGTGTTCCAAAATTCATTTTCCTTATAAGATTTTTGAGTGTGGGAAAATTCATTTTTCTGATGGGTAGGTTTTTTTTATTTCGGGACAATCCATGTTTCTGATGCTATTTTCTTGTGTTCCAAAATTCATTTTCCTTATACGAATTTTCGAGCTCGGGAAAATTCAATTTGAACTCCAGAGTTCCCTTAATATTTCATGAGTTATTAGATCAAGACATCTTAGAATCAGTGTATTCATAACTTATTTGTTCTATAACTGTGGATGAGGCTACCAAGTAAACATCATTTTGCGGTCACGAATGTCACCGAACTCACCAGCTGTTGGCAATGCTATTATAGAAATGTTAGCATTTAAGAAATGTAAAAATAAATGTACTTTGTACTATACCTTTAAAAAAATCTATTTACATATTCATAATGAATGGCTTTGAGTAATCTTACAAAAATTATCTTGTCATTGTTATTAATGCTGGGAATAATGCAACAAAAATAATTTGAATGATTTATAGGTATGGCCACTCGTTGTGGCTAACTAATAAGGCACCTGTTCATTACGGGGTTCATGCTTTGTAGCACAGGTGACTGGTGCAACAGTAGTTCTTTGCTGTGGCAAGTTACACAATATAACGTTCATATGCATAAATCACAAATGTTTCTCACCATTATTTTGCTACTGACATTGTTTGGTGGATCAATTCATAAGAACATAAGAACATAAGAACAGCCTTGCTGGAACAGGCCACAGCCCATCCAGTCCAGCATTCTGTCTCACACAGTGGCTCACCATTTCCTTCAGGGTATTCCCAAGCAGATGCCTTCACTTGGTTAGGATTCCCTGGAAATGATATTGAGAGATATCCTGCCTCTCTCTCCAACCCGGAGGTTGTCCTTAAATTCAGCTACCTATTCCTCACAATGCACAAGGCAAAGTAATCTGAAAAATTAGAAGTGATCACAGTCAAGTTTTTTAAGAGTTATAAAAGGAGAAGCCTCTTGCTCACGTAAAGCAAAAAGTGTTGTGTTCACAATGATTAGATTATTTTATGCAGTGTAATGTTCTAGATTATATTTCTCATTCACTGACTACAGTGACTATTCTGAGGGATGGGCACCGTAATGGTTTGCATTGCAGAACTGGACACAGCTAAATCCTTCAAGGAAAAAAGGGGAATTTTCATTACAGTATTTGTCTTTAACCACCAGCTTCCAGTTTTGTAGTGATAGTTTTAATTTTAATATTTTTCGTTTTCCTGAAAGTAGGTTATAGCTGGGTGTTGTAAATGAAACTTTTTAAAATATATGTGGTATTGTAATGATAGAACACCAAAAATATTTGTCATGGCTGTTTTAATAAACTGCGGAGCTAAAAGTGATTCTGATAAAACTTATGAGACCCTAAACACCACTTAGATGGGGGGTGGGGGGAGTCTGAAACAAAGCTGTCATCAATACAGTAATCAGAGGAGTCCGTTTCAGATAACTATACTGTTTTATTATTTCAAGACCAGTTGGCACGGTGACTTTTTTTACCTTATACGGATCCTTTTTGAGTACAAGCCTGGGCGAAGGAGGAAATATAAAAGCAGCCATGAAATATATCGTATAGGGAAAATAAATTCGTATAGGGAAAACGAATTTCTGCACACAAAAAATAACATCCAAAAACTTGGATTTTTCAGAACTCAAAAAAAAAAATCCCATCTGAATATTGAATTTTCCCAAGCTCGAAAATTCGTATAAGGAAAATGAATTTTGGAACACAAGAAAATAGCATCAGAAACATTGATTTTTCCGAACGAAAAAAAAAATTCCCATCGGAAGATTGAATTTTCCCGCGCTCGAAAATTCGTATAGGGAAAATGAATTTCTGAACAGAAAAAAATAACATTGGAAACATGGATTGTCCCAAACTGATGAAAAATTCCCATTAGAAGAATGAATTTTCGCACGCTCAAAAATCGTATAGGGAAAATGAATTTCTGCACTCAAAAACAACATCAAAAAACTCGGATTGTTCTAAACTCAAGAATAAACTCAAGAAGGAAGGGCAAGACATAAATGCAAATAATAACCACTGTATATTGGGAACCAGTACAATGCAGTTTATAGAATGTCAGATTAAGATCAGAAGACCAGAGTTCTAATCTTTGCTCAGACTGAGTGATGATGACATCCTTTAGTATATCACATACCTTGAAAATCTTATTAAGGTTATAAGCTGGATGTGGCAGGGTGCTACATGCATTTGGTTACATCCATACATAACTAAACTCCGGTCCCAAGGAAAATGAGAAAACTAGAGACATTGGCTGATATCCTAGTTTTGGATGTTATTTTTTTGTGCAGAAATTCATTTTCCCTATACGATTTTGAGCGTGAGCAAATTTATTTTTCTGATGGGAATTTTTTCATTAGTATGGAACAATCCATGTTTCCGTTGTTATTTTTTTCTGTTCGGAAATTCATTTTCCCTATACGAATTTTCGAGCTCGGGAAAATTCAATATTCAGATGGGATATTTTTTGAGTTCGGAACAATCCATGTTTCTGATGCTATTTTCTTGTGTTCCAAAATTCATTTTCCTTATACGATTTTTGAGTGTGGGAAAATTCATTTTTCTGATGGGTAGTTTTTTTTTATCTCGGGACAATCCATGTTTCTGATGCTATTTTCTTGTGTTCCAAAAATCATTTTCCTTATACGATTTTTGAGTGTGGGAAAATTCATTTTTCTGATGGGTAGGTTTTTTTTATTTCGGGACAATCCATGTTTCTGATGCTATTTTCTTGTGTTCCAAAATTCATTTTCCTTATACGAATTTTCGAGCTCGGGAAAATTCAATATTCAGATGGGATTTTTTTTTTTTTTGAGTTCTGAAAAATCCAAGTTTTTGGATGTTATTTTTTTGTGCAGAAATTCATTTTCCCTATACGATTTTTGAGCGTGGGCAAATTCATTTTTCTGATGGGAAGTTTTTTTGAGTTCGGAAAAATCCATGTTTCCGTTGTTATTTTCTTGTGTTCCAAAATTCATTTTCCTTATAAGATTTTTGAGTGTGGGAAAATTCATTTTTCTGATGGGTAGGTTTTTTTTATTTCGGGACAATCCATGTTTCTGATGCTATTTTCTTGTGTTCCAAAATTCATTTTCCTTATACGAATTTTCGAGCTCGGGAAAATTCAATTTGAACTCCAGAGTTCCCTTAATATTTCATGAGTTATTAGATCAAGACATCTTAGAATCAGTGTATTGATAACTTATTTGTTCTATAACTGTGGATGAGGCTACCAAGTAAACATCATTTTCCGGTCACGAATGTCACCGAACTCACCAGCTGTTGGCAATGCTATTATAGAAATGTTAGCATTTAAAGAAATGTAAAAATAAATGTACTTTGTACTATACCTTTAAAAAAATCTATTTACATATTCATAATGAATGGCTTTGAGTAATCTTACAAAAATTATCTTGTCATTGTTATTAATGCTGGGAATAATGCAACAAAAATAATCCACCTTTTCGGATGTTATTTTTTTCTGCAGAAATTCATTTTCCCTATACGATTTTTGAGCGTGAGAAAATTCAATATTCCGATGGGATTTTTTTTTTGAGATCGGAAATATCCTAGTTTTTGGATGTTATTTTTTTCTGCAGAAATTCATTTTCCCTATACGATTTTTGAGCGTGAGAAAATTCAATATTCCGATGGGATTTTTTTTTTGAGATCGGAAATATCCTAGTTTTTGGATGTTATTTTTTTGTGCAGAAATTCATTTTCCCTATACAATTTTGAGCGTGAGCAAATTTATTTTTCTGATGGGAATTTTTTCATTAGTATGGAACAATCCATGTTTCCGTTGTTATTTTTCTGTTCGGAAATTCATTTTCCCTATACGAATTTTCGAGCTCGGGAAATTTCAATATTCAGATGGGATATTTTTTGAGTTCGGAACAATCCATGTTTCTGATGCTATTTTCTTGTGTTCCAAAATTCATTTTCCTTATACGATTTTTGAGTGTGGGAAAATTCATTTTTCTGATGGGTAGTTTTTTTTTTTATCTTGGGACAATCCATGTTTCTGATGCTATTTTCTTGTGTTCCAAAATTCATTTTCCTGATACGATTTTTGAGTGTGGGAAAATTCATTTTTCTGATGGGTAGGTTTTTTTTATTTCGGGACAATCCATGTTTCTGATGCTATTTTCTTGTGCTCCAAAATTCATTTTCCTTATACGAATTTTCGAGCTTGGGAAAATTCAATATTCAGATGGGATTTTTTTTTTTGAGTTCTGAAAAATCCAAGTTTTTGGATGTTATTTTTTTGTGCAGAAATTCATTTTCCCTATACGATTTTTGAGCGTGGGCAAATTCATTTTTCTGATGGGAAGTTTTTTTGAGTTCGGAAAAATCCATGTTTCCGTTGTTATTTTCTTGTGTTCCAAAATTCATTTTCCTTATAAGATTTTTGAGTGTGGGAAAATTCATTTTTCTGATGGGTAGGTTTTTTTTATTTCGGGACAATCCATGTTTCTGATGCTATTTTCTTGTGTTCCAAAATTCATTTTCCTTATACGAATTTTCGAGCTCGGGAAAATTCAATTTGAACTCCAGAGTTCCCTTAATATTTCATGAGTTATTAGATCAAGACATCTTAGAATCAGTGTATTCATAACTTATTTGTTCTATAACTGTGGATGAGGCTACCAAGTAAACATCATTTTGCGGTCACGAATGTCACCGAACTCACCAGCTGTTGGCAATGCTATTATAGAAATGTTAGCATTTAAGAAATGTAAAAATAAATGTACTTTGTACTATACCTTTAAAAAAATCTATTTACATATTCATAATGAATGGCTTTGAGTAATCTTACAAAAATTATCTTGTCATTGTTATTAATGCTGGGAATAATGCAACAAAAATAATTTGAATGATTTATAGGTATGGCCACTCGTTGTGGCTAACTAATAAGGCACCTGTTCATTACGGGGTTCATGCTTTGTAGCACAGGTGACTGGTGCAACAGTAGTTCTTTGCTGTGGCAAGTTACACAATATAACGTTCATATGCATAAATCACAAATGTTTCTCACCATTATTTTGCTACTGACATTGTTTGGTGGATCAATTCATAAGAACATAAGAACATAAGAACAGCCTTGCTGGAACAGGCCACAGCCCATCCAGTCCAGCATTCTGTCTCACACAGTGGCTCACCATTTCCTTCAGGGTATTCCCAAGCAGATGCCTTCACTTGGTTAGGATTCCCTGGAAATGATATTGAGAGATATCCTGCCTCTCTCTCCAACCCGGAGGTTGTCCTTAAATTCAGCTACCTATTCCTCACAATGCACAAGGCAAAGTAATCTGAAAAATTAGAAGTGATCACAGTCAAGTTTTTTAAGAGTTATAAAAGGAGAAGCCTCTTGCTCACGTAAAGCAAAAAGTGTTGTGTTCACAATGATTAGATTATTTTATGCAGTGTAATGTTCTAGATTATATTTCTCATTCACTGACTACAGTGACTATTCTGAGGGATGGGCACCGTAATGGTTTGCATTGCAGAACTGGACACAGCTAAATCCTTCAAGGAAAAAAGGGGAATTTTCATTACAGTATTTGTCTTTAACCACCAGCTTCCAGTTTTGTAGTGATAGTTTTAATTTTAATATTTTTCGTTTTCCTGAAAGTAGGTTATAGCTGGGTGTTGTAAATGAAACTTTTTAAAATATATGTGGTATTGTAATGATAGAACACCAAAAATATTTGTCATGGCTGTTTTAATAAACTGCGGAGCTAAAAGTGATTCTGATAAAACTTATGAGACCCTAAACACCACTTAGATGGGGGGTGGGGGGAGTCTGAAACAAAGCTGTCATCAATACAGTAATCAGAGGAGTCCGTTTCAGATAACTATACTGTTTTATTATTTCAAGACCAGTTGGCACGGTGACTTTTTTTACCTTATACGGATCCTTTTTGAGTACAAGCCTGGGCGAAGGAGGAAATATAAAAGCAGCCATGAAATATATCGTATAGGGAAAATAAATTCGTATAGGGAAAACGAATTTCTGCACACAAAAAATAACATCCAAAAACTTGGATTTTTCAGAACTCAAAAAAAAAAATCCCATCTGAATATTGAATTTTCCCAAGCTCGAAAATTCGTATAAGGAAAATGAATTTTGGAACACAAGAAAATAGCATCAGAAACATTGATTTTTCCGAACGAAAAAAAAAATTCCCATCGGAAGATTGAATTTTCCCGCGCTCGAAAATTCGTATAGGGAAAATGAATTTCTGAACAGAAAAAAATAACATTGGAAACATGGATTGTCCCAAACTGATGAAAAATTCCCATTAGAAGAATGAATTTTCGCACGCTCAAAAATCGTATAGGGAAAATGAATTTCTGCACTCAAAAACAACATCAAAAAACTCGGATTGTTCTAAACTCAAGAATAAACTCAAGAAGGAAGGGCAAGACATAAATGCAAATAATAACCACTGTATATTGGGAACCAGTACAATGCAGTTTATAGAATGTCAGATTAAGATCAGAAGACCAGAGTTCTAATCTTTGCTCAGACTGAGTGATGATGACATCCTTTAGTATATCACATACCTTGAAAATCTTATTAAGGTTATAAGCTGGATGTGGCAGGGTGCTACATGCATTTGGTTACATCCATACATAACTAAACTCCGGTCCCAAGGAAAATGAGAAAACTAGAGACATTGGCTGATATCCTAGTTTTGGATGTTATTTTTTTGTGCAGAAATTCATTTTCCCTATACGATTTTGAGCGTGAGCAAATTTATTTTTCTGATGGGAATTTTTTCATTAGTATGGAACAATCCATGTTTCCGTTGTTATTTTTTTCTGTTCGGAAATTCATTTTCCCTATACGAATTTTCGAGCTCGGGAAAATTCAATATTCAGATGGGATATTTTTTGAGTTCGGAACAATCCATGTTTCTGATGCTATTTTCTTGTGTTCCAAAATTCATTTTCCTTATACGATTTTTGAGTGTGGGAAAATTCATTTTTCTGATGGGTAGTTTTTTTTTATCTCGGGACAATCCATGTTTCTGATGCTATTTTCTTGTGTTCCAAAAATCATTTTCCTTATACGATTTTTGAGTATGGGAAAATTCATTTTTCTGATGGGTAGGTTTTTTTTATTTCGGGACAATCCATGTTTCTGATGCTATTTTCTTGTGTTCCAAAATTCATTTTCCTTATACGAATTTTCGAGCTCGGGAAAATTCAATATTCAGATGGGATTTTTTTTTTTTGAGTTCTGAAAAATCCAAGTTTTTGGATGTTATTTTTTTGTGCAGAAATTCATTTTCCCTATACGATTTTTGAGCGTGGGCAAATTCATTTTTCTGATGGGAAGTTTTTTTGAGTTCGGAAAAATCCATGTTTCCGTTGTTATTTTCTTGTGTTCCAAAATTCATTTTCCTTATAAGATTTTTGAGTGTGGGAAAATTCATTTTTCTGATGGGTAGGTTTTTTTTATTTCGGGACAATCCATGTTTCTGATGCTATTTTCTTGTGTTCCAAAATTCATTTTCCTTATACGAATTTTCGAGCTCGGGAAAATTCAATTTGAACTCCAGAGTTCCCTTAATATTTCATGAGTTATTAGATCAAGACATCTTAGAATCAGTGTATTGATAACTTATTTGTTCTATAACTGTGGATGAGGCTACCAAGTAAACATCATTTTCCGGTCACGAATGTCACCGAACTCACCAGCTGTTGGCAATGCTATTATAGAAATGTTAGCATTTAAAGAAATGTAAAAATAAATGTACTTTGTACTATACCTTTAAAAAAATCTATTTACATATTCATAATGAATGGCTTTGAGTAATCTTACAAAAATTATCTTGTCATTGTTATTAATGCTGGGAATAATGCAACAAAAATAATCCACCTTTTCGGATGTTATTTTTTTCTGCAGAAATTCATTTTCCCTATACGATTTTTGAGCGTGAGAAAATTCAATATTCCGATGGGATTTTTTTTTTGAGATCGGAAATATCCTAGTTTTTGGATGTTATTTTTTTGTGCAGAAATTCATTTTCCCTATACAATTTTGAGCGTGAGCAAATTTATTTTTCTGATGGGAATTTTTTCATTAGTATGGAACAATCCATGTTTCCGTTGTTATTTTTCTGTTCGGAAATTCATTTTCCCTATACGAATTTTCGAGCTCGGGAAAATTCAATATTCAGATGGGATATTTTTTGAGTTCGGAACAATCCATGTTTCTGATGCTATTTTCTTGTGTTCCAAAATTCATTTTCCTTATACGATTTTTGAGTGTGGGAAAATTCATTTTTCTGATGGGTAGTTTTTTTTTTTATCTTGGGACAATCCATGTTTCTGATGCTATTTTCTTGTGTTCCAAAATTCATTTTCCTGATACGATTTTTGAGTGTGGGAAAATTCATTTTTCTGATGGGTAGGTTTTTTTTATTTCGGGACAATCCATGTTTCTGATGCTATTTTCTTGTGCTCCAAAATTCATTTTCCTTATACGAATTTTCGAGCTTGGGAAAATTCAATATTCAGATGGGATTTTTTTTTTTGAGTTCTGAAAAATCCAAGTTTTTGGATGTTATTTTTTTGTGCAGAAATTCATTTTCCCTATACGATTTTTGAGCGTGGGCAAATTCATTTTTCTGATGGGAAGTTTTTTTGAGTTCGGAAAAATCCATGTTTCCGTTGTTATTTTCTTGTGTTCCAAAATTCATTTTCCTTATAAGATTTTTGAGTGTGGGAAAATTCATTTTTCTGATGGGTAGGTTTTTTTTATTTCGGGACAATCCATGTTTCTGATGCTATTTTCTTGTGTTCCAAAATTCATTTTCCTTATACGAATTTTCGAGCTCGGGAAAATTCAATTTGAACTCCAGAGTTCCCTTAATATTTCATGAGTTATTAGATCAAGACATCTTAGAATCAGTGTATTCATAACTTATTTGTTCTATAACTGTGGATGAGGCTACCAAGTAAACATCATTTTGCGGTCACGAATGTCACCGAACTCACCAGCTGTTGGCAATGCTATTATAGAAATGTTAGCATTTAAAGAAATGTAAAAATAAATGTACTTTGTACTATACCTTTAAAAAAATCTATTTACATATTCATAATGAATGGCTTTGAGTAATCTTACAAAAATTATCTTGTCATTGTTATTAATGCTGGGAATAATGCAACAAAAATAATTTGAATGATTTATAGGTATGGCCACTCGTTGTGGCTAACTAATAAGGCACCTGTTCATTACGGGGTTCATGCTTTGTAGCACAGGTGACTGGTGCAACAGTAGTTCTTTGCTGTGGCAAGTTACACAATATAACGTTCATATGCATAAATCACAAATGTTTCTCACCATTATTTTGCTACTGACATTGTTTGGTGGATCAATTCATAAGAACATAAGAACATAAGAACAGCCTTGCTGGAACAGGCCACAGCCCATCCAGTCCAGCATTCTGTCTCACACAGTGGCTCACCATTTCCTTCAGGGTATTCCCAAGCAGATGCCTTCACTTGGTTAGGATTCCCTGGAAATGATATTGAGAGATATCCTGCCTCTCTCTCCAACCCGGAGGTTGTCCTTAAATTCAGCTACCTATTCCTCACAATGCACAAGGCAAAGTAATCTGAAAAATTAGAAGTGATCACAGTCAAGTTTTTTAAGAGTTATAAAAGGAGAAGCCTCTTGCTCACGTAAAGCAAAAAGTGTTGTGTTCACAATGATTAGATTATTTTATGCAGTGTAATGTTCTAGATTATATTTCTCATTCACTGACTACAGTGACTATTCTGAGGGATGGGCACCGTAATGGTTTGCATTGCAGAACTGGACACAGCTAAATCCTTCAAGGAAAAAAGGGGAATTTTCATTACAGTATTTGTCTTTAACCACCAGCTTCCAGTTTTGTAGTGATAGTTTTAATTTTAATATTTTTCGTTTTCCTGAAAGTAGGTTATAGCTGGGTGTTGTAAATGAAACTTTTTAAAATATATGTGGTATTGTAATGATAGAACACCAAAAATATTTGTCATGGCTGTTTTAATAAACTGCGGAGCTAAAAGTGATTCTGATAAAACTTATGAGACCCTAAACACCACTTAGATGGGGGGTGGGGGGAGTCTGAAACAAAGCTGTCATCAATACAGTAATCAGAGGAGTCCGTTTCAGATAACTATACTGTTTTATTATTTCAAGACCAGTTGGCACGGTGACTTTTTTTACCTTATACGGATCCTTTTTGAGTACAAGCCTGGGCGAAGGAGGAAATATAAAAGCAGCCATGAAATATATCGTATAGGGAAAATAAATTCGTATAGGGAAAACGAATTTCTGCACACAAAAAATAACATCCAAAAACTTGGATTTTTCAGAACTCAAAAAAAAAAATCCCATCTGAATATTGAATTTTCCCAAGCTCGAAAATTCGTATAAGGAAAATGAATTTTGGAACACAAGAAAATAGCATCAGAAACATTGATTTTTCCGAACGAAAAAAAAAATTCCCATCGGAAGATTGAATTTTCCCGCGCTCGAAAATTCGTATAGGGAAAATGAATTTCTGAACAGAAAAAAATAACATTGGAAACATGGATTGTCCCAAACTGATGAAAAATTCCCATTAGAAGAATGAATTTTCGCACGCTCAAAAATCGTATAGGGAAAATGAATTTCTGCACTCAAAAACAACATCAAAAAACTCGGATTGTTCTAAACTCAAGAATAAACTCAAGAAGGAAGGGCAAGACATAAATGCAAATAATAACCACTGTATATTGGGAACCAGTACAATGCAGTTTATAGAATGTCAGATTAAGATCAGAAGACCAGAGTTCTAATCTTTGCTCAGACTGAGTGATGATGACATCCTTTAGTATATCACATACCTTGAAAATCTTATTAAGGTTATAAGCTGGATGTGGCAGGGTGCTACATGCATTTGGTTACATCCATACATAACTAAACTCCGGTCCCAAGGAAAATGAGAAAACTAGAGACATTGGCTGATATCCTAGTTTTGGATGTTATTTTTTTGTGCAGAAATTCATTTTCCCTATACGATTTTGAGCGTGAGCAAATTTATTTTTCTGATGGGAATTTTTTCATTAGTATGGAACAATCCATGTTTCCGTTGTTATTTTTTTCTGTTCGGAAATTCATTTTCCCTATACGAATTTTCGAGCTCGGGAAAATTCAATATTCAGATGGGATATTTTTTGAGTTCGGAACAATCCATGTTTCTGATGCTATTTTCTTGTGTTCCAAAATTCATTTTCCTTATACGATTTTTGAGTGTGGGAAAATTCATTTTTCTGATGGGTAGTTTTTTTTTATCTCGGGACAATCCATGTTTCTGATGCTATTTTCTTGTGTTCCAAAAATCATTTTCCTTATACGATTTTTGAGTGTGGGAAAATTCATTTTTCTGATGGGTAGGTTTTTTTTATTTCGGGACAATCCATGTTTCTGATGCTATTTTCTTGTGTTCCAAAATTCATTTTCCTTATACGAATTTTCGAGCTCGGGAAAATTCAATATTCAGATGGGATTTTTTTTTTTTTGAGTTCTGAAAAATCCAAGTTTTTGGATGTTATTTTTTTGTGCAGAAATTCATTTTCCCTATACGATTTTTGAGCGTGGGCAAATTCATTTTTCTGATGGGAAGTTTTTTTGAGTTCGGAAAAATCCATGTTTCCGTTGTTATTTTCTTGTGTTCCAAAATTCATTTTCCTTATAAGATTTTTGAGTGTGGGAAAATTCATTTTTCTGATGGGTAGGTTTTTTTTATTTCGGGACAATCCATGTTTCTGATGCTATTTTCTTGTGTTCCAAAATTCATTTTCCTTATACGAATTTTCGAGCTCGGGAAAATTCAATTTGAACTCCAGAGTTCCCTTAATATTTCATGAGTTATTAGATCAAGACATCTTAGAATCAGTGTATTGATAACTTATTTGTTCTATAACTGTGGATGAGGCTACCAAGTAAACATCATTTTCCGGTCACGAATGTCACCGAACTCACCAGCTGTTGGCAATGCTATTATAGAAATGTTAGCATTTAAAGAAATGTAAAAATAAATGTACTTTGTACTATACCTTTAAAAAAATCTATTTACATATTCATAATGAATGGCTTTGAGTAATCTTACAAAAATTATCTTGTCATTGTTATTAATGCTGGGAATAATGCAACAAAAATAATCCACCTTTTCGGATGTTATTTTTTTCTGCAGAAATTCATTTTCCCTATACGATTTTTGAGCGTGAGAAAATTCAATATTCCGATGGGATTTTTTTTTTGAGATCGGAAATATCCTAGTTTTTGGATGTTATTTTTTTCTGCAGAAATTCATTTTCCCTATACGATTTTTGAGCGTGAGAAAATTCAATATTCCGATGGGATTTTTTTTTTGAGATCGGAAATATCCTAGTTTTTGGATGTTATTTTTTTGTGCAGAAATTCATTTTCCCTATACAATTTTGAGCGTGAGCAAATTTATTTTTCTGATGGGAATTTTTTCATTAGTATGGAACAATCCATGTTTCCGTTGTTATTTTTCTGTTCGGAAATTCATTTTCCCTATACGAATTTTCGAGCTCGGGAAAATTCAATATTCAGATGGGATATTTTTTGAGTTCGGAACAATCCATGTTTCTGATGCTATTTTCTTGTGTTCCAAAATTCATTTTCCTTATACGATTTTTGAGTGTGGGAAAATTCATTTTTCTGATGGGTAGTTTTTTTTTTTATCTTGGGACAATCCATGTTTCTGATGCTATTTTCTTGTGTTCCAAAATTCATTTTCCTGATACGATTTTTGAGTGTGGGAAAATTCATTTTTCTGATGGGTAGGTTTTTTTTATTTCGGGACAATCCATGTTTCTGATGCTATTTTCTTGTGCTCCAAAATTCATTTTCCTTATACGAATTTTCGAGCTTGGGAAAATTCAATATTCAGATGGGATTTTTTTTTTGAGTTCTGAAAAATCCAAGTTTTTGGATGTTATTTTTTTGTGCAGAAATTCATTTTCCCTATACGATTTTTGAGCGTGAGCAAATTTATTTTTCTGATGGGAATTTTTTCATTAGTATGGAACAATCCATGTTTCCGTTGTTATTTTTTTCTGTTCGGAAATTCATTTTCCCTATACGAATTTTCGAGCTCGGGAAAATTCAATATTCAGATGGGATATTTTTTGAGTTCGGAACAATCCATGTTTCTGATGCTATTTTCTTGTGTTCCAAAATTCATTTTCCTTATACGATTTTTGAGTGTGGGAAAATTCATTTTTCTGATGGGTAGTTTTTTTTTATCTCGGGACAATCCATGTTTCTGATGCTATTTTCTTGTGTTCCAAAAATCATTTTCCTTATACGATTTTTGAGTGTGGGAAAATTCATTTTTCTGATGGGTAGGTTTTTTTTATTTCGGGACAATCCATGTTTCTGATGCTATTTTCTTGTGTTCCAAAATTCATTTTCCTTATACGAATTTTCGAGCTCGGGAAAATTCAATATTCAGATGGGATTTTTTTTTTTTTGAGTTCTGAAAAATCCAAGTTTTTGGATGTTATTTTTTTGTGCAGAAATTCATTTTCCCTATACGATTTTTGAGCGTGGGCAAATTCATTTTTCTGATGGGAAGTTTTTTTGAGTTCGGAAAAATCCATGTTTCCGTTGTTATTTTCTTGTGTTCCAAAATTCATTTTCCTTATAAGATTTTTGAGTGTGGGAAAATTCATTTTTCTGATGGGTAGGTTTTTTTTATTTCGGGACAATCCATGTTTCTGATGCTATTTTCTTGTGTTCCAAAATTCATTTTCCTTATACGAATTTTCGAGCTCGGGAAAATTCAATTTGAACTCCAGAGTTCCCTTAATATTTCATGAGTTATTAGATCAAGACATCTTAGAATCAGTGTATTGATAACTTATTTGTTCTATAACTGTGGATGAGGCTACCAAGTAAACATCATTTTCCGGTCACGAATGTCACCGAACTCACCAGCTGTTGGCAATGCTATTATAGAAATGTTAGCATTTAAAGAAATGTAAAAATAAATGTACTTTGTACTATACCTTTAAAAAAATCTATTTACATATTCATAATGAATGGCTTTGAGTAATCTTACAAAAATTATCTTGTCATTGTTATTAATGCTGGGAATAATGCAACAAAAATAATCCACCTTTTCGGATGTTATTTTTTTCTGCAGAAATTCATTTTCCCTATACGATTTTTGAGCGTGAGAAAATTCAATATTCCGATGGGATTTTTTTTTTGAGATCGGAAATATCCTAGTTTTTGGATGTTATTTTTTTCTGCAGAAATTCATTTTCCCTATACGATTTTTGAGCGTGAGAAAATTCAATATTCCGATGGGATTTTTTTTTTGAGATCGGAAATATCCTAGTTTTTGGATGTTATTTTTTTGTGCAGAAATTCATTTTCCCTATACAATTTTGAGCGTGAGCAAATTTATTTTTCTGATGGGAATTTTTTCATTAGTATGGAACAATCCATGTTTCCGTTGTTATTTTTCTGTTCGGAAATTCATTTTCCCTATACGAATTTTCGAGCTCGGGAAAATTCAATATTCAGATGGGATATTTTTTGAGTTCGGAACAATCCATGTTTCTGATGCTATTTTCTTGTGTTCCAAAATTCATTTTCCTTATACGATTTTTGAGTGTGGGAAAATTCATTTTTCTGATGGGTAGTTTTTTTTTTTATCTTGGGACAATCCATGTTTCTGATGCTATTTTCTTGTGTTCCAAAATTCATTTTCCTGATACGATTTTTGAGTGTGGGAAAATTCATTTTTCTGATGGGTAGGTTTTTTTTATTTCGGGACAATCCATGTTTCTGATGCTATTTTCTTGTGCTCCAAAATTCATTTTCCTTATACGAATTTTCGAGCTTGGGAAAATTCAATATTCAGATGGGATTTTTTTTTTGAGTTCTGAAAAATCCAAGTTTTTGGATGTTATTTTTTTGTGCAGAAATTCATTTTCCCTATACGATTTTTGAGCGTGGGCAAATTCATTTTTCTGATGGGAAGTTTTTTTGAGTTCGGAAAAATCCATGTTTCCGTTGTTATTTTCTTGTGTTCCAAAATTCATTTTCCTTATAAGATTTTTGAGTGTGGGAAAATTCATTTTTCTGATGGGTAGGTTTTTTTTATTTCGGGACAATCCATGTTTCTGATGCTATTTTCTTGTGTTCCAAAATTCATTTTCCTTATACGAATTTTCGAGCTCGGGAAAATTCAATTTGAACTCCAGAGTTCCCTTAATATTTCATGAGTTATTAGATCAAGACATCTTAGAATCAGTGTATTCATAACTTATTTGTTCTATAACTGTGGATGAGGCTACCAAGTAAACATCATTTTGCGGTCACGAATGTCACCGAACTCACCAGCTGTTGGCAATGCTATTATAGAAATGTTAGCATTTAAAGAAATGTAAAAATAAATGTACTTTGTACTATACCTTTAAAAAAATCTATTTACATATTCATAATGAATGGCTTTGAGTAATCTTACAAAAATTATCTTGTCATTGTTATTAATGCTGGGAATAATGCAACAAAAATAATTTGAATGATTTATAGGTATGGCCACTCGTTGTGGCTAACTAATAAGGCACCTGTTCATTACGGGGTTCATGCTTTGTAGCACAGGTGACTGGTGCAACAGTAGTTCTTTGCTGTGGCAAGTTACACAATATAACGTTCATATGCATAAATCACAAATGTTTCTCACCATTATTTTGCTACTGACATTGTTTGGTGGATCAATTCATAAGAACATAAGAACATAAGAACAGCCTTGCTGGAACAGGCCACAGCCCATCCAGTCCAGCATTCTGTCTCACACAGTGGCTCACCATTTCCTTCAGGGTATTCCCAAGCAGATGCCTTCACTTGGTTAGGATTCCCTGGAAATGATATTGAGAGATATCCTGCCTCTCTCTCCAACCCGGAGGTTGTCCTTAAATTCAGCTACCTATTCCTCACAATGCACAAGGCAAAGTAATCTGAAAAATTAGAAGTGATCACAGTCAAGTTTTTTAAGAGTTATAAAAGGAGAAGCCTCTTGCTCACGTAAAGCAAAAAGTGTTGTGTTCACAATGATTAGATTATTTTATGCAGTGTAATGTTCTAGATTATATTTCTCATTCACTGACTACAGTGACTATTCTGAGGGATGGGCACCGTAATGGTTTGCATTGCAGAACTGGACACAGCTAAATCCTTCAAGGAAAAAAGGGGAATTTTCATTACAGTATTTGTCTTTAACCACCAGCTTCCAGTTTTGTAGTGATAGTTTTAATTTTAATATTTTTCGTTTTCCTGAAAGTAGGTTATAGCTGGGTGTTGTAAATGAAACTTTTTAAAATATATGTGGTATTGTAATGATAGAACACCAAAAATATTTGTCATGGCTGTTTTAATAAACTGCGGAGCTAAAAGTGATTCTGATAAAACTTATGAGACCCTAAACACCACTTAGATGGGGGGTGGGGGGAGTCTGAAACAAAGCTGTCATCAATACAGTAATCAGAGGAGTCCGTTTCAGATAACTATACTGTTTTATTATTTCAAGACCAGTTGGCACGGTGACTTTTTTTACCTTATACGGATCCTTTTTGAGTACAAGCCTGGGCGAAGGAGGAAATATAAAAGCAGCCATGAAATATATCGTATAGGGAAAATAAATTCGTATAGGGAAAACGAATTTCTGCACACAAAAAATAACATCCAAAAACTTGGATTTTTCAGAACTCAAAAAAAAAAATCCCATCTGAATATTGAATTTTCCCAAGCTCGAAAATTCGTATAAGGAAAATGAATTTTGGAACACAAGAAAATAGCATCAGAAACATTGATTTTTCCGAACGAAAAAAAAAATTCCCATCGGAAGATTGAATTTTCCCGCGCTCGAAAATTCGTATAGGGAAAATGAATTTCTGAACAGAAAAAAATAACATTGGAAACATGGATTGTCCCAAACTGATGAAAAATTCCCATTAGAAGAATGAATTTTCGCACGCTCAAAAATCGTATAGGGAAAATGAATTTCTGCACTCAAAAACAACATCAAAAAAGTCGGATTGTTCTAAACTCAAGAATAAACTCAAGAAGGAAGGGCAAGACATAAATGCAAATAATAACCACTGTATATTGGGAACCAGTACAATGCAGTTTATAGAATGTCAGATTAAGATCAGAAGACCAGAGTTCTAATCTTTGCTCAGACTGAGTGATGATGACATCCTTTAGTATATCACATACCTTGAAAATCTTATTAAGGTTATAGGCTGGATGTGGCAGGGTGCTACATGCATTTGGTTACATCCATACATAACTAAACTCCGGTCCCAAGGAAAATGAGAAAACTAGAGACATTGGCTGATATCCTAGTTTTGGATGTTATTTTTTTGTGCAGAAATTCATTTTCCCTATACGATTTTGAGCGTGAGCAAATTTATTTTTCTGATGGGAATTTTTTCATTAGTATGGAACAATCCATGTTTCCGTTGTTATTTTTTTCTGTTCGGAAATTCATTTTCCCTATACGAATTTTCGAGCTCGGGAAAATTCAATATTCAGATGGGATATTTTTTGAGTTCGGAACAATCCATGTTTCTGATGCTATTTTCTTGTGTTCCAAAATTCATTTTCCTTATACGATTTTTGAGTGTGGGAAAATTCATTTTTCTGATGGGTAGTTTTTTTTTTTATCTCGGGACAATCCATGTTTCTGATGCTATTTTCTTGTGTTCCAAAATTCATTTTCCTTATACGATTTTTGAGTGTGGGAAAATTCATTTTTCTGATGGGTAGGTTTTTTTTATTTCGGGACAATCCATGTTTCTGATGCTATTTTCTTGTGTTCCAAAATTCATTTTCCTTATACGAATTTTCGAGCTTGGGAAAATTCAATATTCAGATGGGATTTTTTTTTTTGAGTTCTGAAAAATCCAAGTTTTTGGATGTTATTTTTTTGTGCAGAAATTCATTTTCCCTATACGATTTTTGAGCGTGGGCAAATTCATTTTTCTGATGGGAAGTTTTTTTGAGTTCGGAAAAATCCATGTTTCCGTTGTTATTTTCTTGTGTTCCAAAATTCATTTTCCTTATAAGATTTTTGAGTGTGGGAAAATTCATTTTTCTGATGGGTAGGTTTTTTTTATTTCGGGACAATCCATGTTTCTGATGCTATTTTCTTGTGTTCCAAAATTCATTTTCCTTATACGAATTTTCGAGCTCGGGAAAATTCAATTTGAACTCCAGAGTTCCCTTAATATTTCATGAGTTATTAGATCAAGACATCTTAGAATCAGTGTATTCATAACTTATTTGTTCTATAACTGTGGATGAGGCTACCAAGTAAACATCATTTTGCGGTCACGAATGTCACCGAACTCACCAGCTGTTGGCAATGCTATTATAGAAATGTTAGCATTTAAAGAAATGTAAAAATAAATGTACTTTGTACTATACCTTTAAAAAAATCTATTTACATATTCATAATGAATGGCTTTGAGTAATCTTACAAAAATTATCTTGTCATTGTTATTAATGCTGGGAATAATGCAACAAAAATAATTTGAATGATTTATAGGTATGGCCACTCGTTGTGGCTAACTAATAAGGCACCTGTTCATTACGGGGTTCATGCTTTGTAGCACAGGTGACTGGTGCAACAGTAGTTCTTTGCTGTGGCAAGTTACACAATATAACGTTCATATGCATAAATCACAAATGTTTCTCACCATTATTTTGCTACTGACATTGTTTGGTGGATCAATTCATAAGAACATAAGAACATAAGAACAGCCTTGCTGGAACAGGCCACAGCCCATCCAGTCCAGCATTCTGTCTCACACAGTGGCTCACCATTTCCTTCAGGGTATTCCCAAGCAGATGCCTTCACTTGGTTAGGATTCCCTGGAAATGATATTGAGAGATATCCTGCCTCTCTCTCCAACCCGGAGGTTGTCCTTAAATTCAGCTACCTATTCCTCACAATGCACAAGGCAAAGTAATCTGAAAAATTAGAAGTGATCACAGTCAAGTTTTTTAAGAGTTATAAAAGGAGAAGCCTCTTGCTCACGTAAAGCAAAAAGTGTTGTGTTCACAATGATTAGATTATTTTATGCAGTGTAATGTTCTAGATTATATTTCTCATTCACTGACTACAGTGACTATTCTGAGGGATGGGCACCGTAATGGTTTGCATTGCAGAACTGGACACAGCTAAATCCTTCAAGGAAAAAAGGGGAATTTTCATTACAGTATTTGTCTTTAACCACCAGCTTCCAGTTTTGTAGTGATAGTTTTAATTTTAATATTTTTCGTTTTCCTGAAAGTAGGTTATAGCTGGGTGTTGTAAATGAAACTTTTTAAAATATATGTGGTATTGTAATGATAGAACACCAAAAATATTTGTCATGGCTGTTTTAATAAACTGCGGAGCTAAAAGTGATTCTGATAAAACTTATGAGACCCTAAACACCACTTAGATGGGGGGTGGGGGGAGTCTGAAACAAAGCTGTCATCAATACAGTAATCAGAGGAGTCCGTTTCAGATAACTATACTGTTTTATTATTTCAAGACCAGTTGGCACGGTGACTTTTTTTACCTTATACGGATCCTTTTTGAGTACAAGCCTGGGCGAAGGAGGAAATATAAAAGCAGCCATGAAATATATCGTATAGGGAAAATAAATTCGTATAGGGAAAACGAATTTCTGCACACAAAAAATAACATCCAAAAACTTGGATTTTTCAGAACTCAAAAAAAAAAATCCCATCTGAATATTGAATTTTCCCAAGCTCGAAAATTCGTATAAGGAAAATGAATTTTGGAACACAAGAAAATAGCATCAGAAACATTGATTTTTCCGAACGAAAAAAAAAATTCCCATCGGAAGATTGAATTTTCCCGCGCTCGAAAATTCGTATAGGGAAAATGAATTTCTGAACAGAAAAAAATAACATTGGAAACATGGATTGTCCCAAACTGATGAAAAATTCCCATTAGAAGAATGAATTTTCGCACGCTCAAAAATCGTATAGGGAAAATGAATTTCTGCACTCAAAAACAACATCAAAAAAGTCGGATTGTTCTAAACTCAAGAATAAACTCAAGAAGGAAGGGCAAGACATAAATGCAAATAATAACCACTGTATATTGGGAACCAGTACAATGCAGTTTATAGAATGTCAGATTAAGATCAGAAGACCAGAGTTCTAATCTTTGCTCAGACTGAGTGATGATGACATCCTTTAGTATATCACATACCTTGAAAATCTTATTAAGGTTATAAGCTGGATGTGGCAGGGTGCTACATGCATTTGGTTACATCCATACATAACTAAACTCCGGTCCCAAGGAAAATGAGAAAACTAGAGACATTGGCTGATATCCTAGTTTTGGATGTTATTTTTTTGTGCAGAAATTCATTTTCCCTATACGATTTTGAGCGTGAGCAAATTTATTTTTCTGATGGGAATTTTTTCATTAGTATGGAACAATCCATGTTTCCGTTGTTATTTTTTTCTGTTCGGAAATTCATTTTCCCTATACGAATTTTCGAGCTCGGGAAAATTCAATATTCAGATGGGATATTTTTTGAGTTCGGAACAATCCATGTTTCTGATGCTATTTTCTTGTGTTCCAAAATTCATTTTCCTTATACGATTTTTGAGTGTGGGAAAATTCATTTTTCTGATGGGTAGTTTTTTTTTATCTCGGGACAATCCATGTTTCTGATGCTATTTTCTTGTGTTCCAAAAATCATTTTCCTTATACGATTTTTGAGTGTGGGAAAATTCATTTTTCTGATGGGTAGGTTTTTTTTATTTCGGGACAATCCATGTTTCTGATGCTATTTTCTTGTGTTCCAAAATTCATTTTCCTTATACGAATTTTCGAGCTCGGGAAAATTCAATATTCAGATGGGATTTTTTTTTTTTGAGTTCTGAAAAATCCAAGTTTTTGGATGTTATTTTTTTGTGCAGAAATTCATTTTCCCTATACGATTTTTGAGCGTGGGCAAATTCATTTTTCTGATGGGAAGTTTTTTTGAGTTCGGAAAAATCCATGTTTCCGTTGTTATTTTCTTGTGTTCCAAAATTCATTTTCCTTATAAGATTTTTGAGTGTGGGAAAATTCATTTTTCTGATGGGTAGGTTTTTTTTATTTCGGGACAATCCATGTTTCTGATGCTATTTTCTTGTGTTCCAAAATTCATTTTCCTTATACGAATTTTCGAGCTCGGGAAAATTCAATTTGAACTCCAGAGTTCCCTTAATATTTCATGAGTTATTAGATCAAGACATCTTAGAATCAGTGTATTCATAACTTATTTGTTCTATAACTGTGGATGAGGCTACCAAGTAAACATCATTTTCCGGTCACGAATGTCACCGAACTCACCAGCTGTTGGCAATGCTATTATAGAAATGTTAGCATTTAAAGAAATGTAAAAATAAATGTACTTTGTACTATACCTTTAAAAAAATCTATTTACATATTCATAATGAATGGCTTTGAGTAATCTTACAAAAATTATCTTGTCATTGTTATTAATGCTGGGAATAATGCAACAAAAATAATCCACCTTTTCGGATGTTATTTTTTTCTGCAGAAATTCATTTTCCCTATACGATTTTTGAGCGTGAGAAAATTCAATATTCCGATGGGATTTTTTTTTTGAGATCGGAAATATCCTAGTTTTTGGATGTTATTTTTTTCTGCAGAAATTCATTTTCCCTATACAATTTTGAGCGTGAGCAAATTTATTTTTCTGATGGGAATTTTTTCATTAGTATGGAACAATCCATGTTTCCGTTGTTATTTTTCTGTTCGGAAATTCATTTTCCCTATACGAATTTTCGAGCTCGGGAAAATTCAATATTCAGATGGGATATTTTTTGAGTTCGGAACAATCCATGTTTCTGATGCTATTTTCTTGTGTTCCAAAATTCATTTTCCTTATACGATTTTTGAGTGTGGGAAAATTCATTTTTCTGATGGGTAGTTTTTTTTTTATCTTGGGACAATCCATGTTTCTGATGCTATTTTCTTGTGTTCCAAAATTCATTTTCCTGATACGATTTTTGAGTGTGGGAAAATTCATTTTTCTGATGGGTAGGTTTTTTTTATTTCGGGACAATCCATGTTTCTGATGCTATTTTCTTGTGCTCCAAAATTCATTTTCCTTATACGAATTTTCGAGCTTGGGAAAATTCAATATTCAGATGGGATTTTTTTTTTTGAGTTCTGAAAAATCCAAGTTTTTGGATGTTATTTTTTTGTGCAGAAATTCATTTTCCCTATACGATTTTTGAGCGTGGGCAAATTCATTTTTCTGATGGGAAGTTTTTTTGAGTTCGGAAAAATCCATGTTTCCGTTGTTATTTTCTTGTGTTCCAAAATTCATTTTCCTTATAAGATTTTTGAGTGTGGGAAAATTCATTTTTCTGATGGGTAGGTTTTTTTTATTTCGGGACAATCCATGTTTCTGATGCTATTTTCTTGTGTTCCAAAATTCATTTTCCTTATACGAATTTTCGAGCTCGGGAAAATTCAATTTGAACTCCAGAGTTCCCTTAATATTTCATGAGTTATTAGATCAAGACATCTTAGAATCAGTGTATTCATAACTTATTTGTTCTATAACTGTGGATGAGGCTACCAAGTAAACATCATTTTGCGGTCACGAATGTCACCGAACTCACCAGCTGTTGGCAATGCTATTATAGAAATGTTAGCATTTAAAGAAATGTAAAAATAAATGTACTTTGTACTATACCTTTAAAAAAATCTATTTACATATTCATAATGAATGGCTTTGAGTAATCTTACAAAAATTATCTTGTCATTGTTATTAATGCTGGGAATAATGCAACAAAAATAATTTGAATGATTTATAGGTATGGCCACTCGTTGTGGCTAACTAATAAGGCACCTGTTCATTACGGGGTTCATGCTTTGTAGCACAGGTGACTGGTGCAACAGTAGTTCTTTGCTGTGGCAAGTTACACAATATAACGTTCATATGCATAAATCACAAATGTTTCTCACCATTATTTTGCTACTGACATTGTTTGGTGGATCAATTCATAAGAACATAAGAACATAAGAACAGCCTTGCTGGAACAGGCCACAGCCCATCCAGTCCAGCATTCTGTCTCACACAGTGGCTCACCATTTCCTTCAGGGTATTCCCAAGCAGATGCCTTCACTTGGTTAGGATTCCCTGGAAATGATATTGAGAGATATCCTGCCTCTCTCTCCAACCCGGAGGTTGTCCTTAAATTCAGCTACCTATTCCTCACAATGCACAAGGCAAAGTAATCTGAAAAATTAGAAGTGATCACAGTCAAGTTTTTTAAGAGTTATAAAAGGAGAAGCCTCTTGCTCACGTAAAGCAAAAAGTGTTGTGTTCACAATGATTAGATTATTTTATGCAGTGTAATGTTCTAGATTATATTTCTCATTCACTGACTACAGTGACTATTCTGAGGGATGGGCACCGTAATGGTTTGCATTGCAGAACTGGACACAGCTAAATCCTTCAAGGAAAAAAGGGGAATTTTCATTACAGTATTTGTCTTTAACCACCAGCTTCCAGTTTTGTAGTGATAGTTTTAATTTTAATATTTTTCGTTTTCCTGAAAGTAGGTTATAGCTGGGTGTTGTAAATGAAACTTTTTAAAATATATGTGGTATTGTAATGATAGAACACCAAAAATATTTGTCATGGCTGTTTTAATAAACTGCGGAGCTAAAAGTGATTCTGATAAAACTTATGAGACCCTAAACACCACTTAGATGGGGGGTGGGGGGAGTCTGAAACAAAGCTGTCATCAATACAGTAATCAGAGGAGTCCGTTTCAGATAACTATACTGTTTTATTATTTCAAGACCAGTTGGCACGGTGACTTTTTTTACCTTATACGGATCCTTTTTGAGTACAAGCCTGGGCGAAGGAGGAAATATAAAAGCAGCCATGAAATATATCGTATAGGGAAAATAAATTCGTATAGGGAAAACGAATTTCTGCACACAAAAAATAACATCCAAAAACTTGGATTTTTCAGAACTCAAAAAAAAAAATCCCATCTGAATATTGAATTTTCCCAAGCTCGAAAATTCGTATAAGGAAAATGAATTTTGGAACACAAGAAAATAGCATCAGAAACATTGATTTTTCCGAACGAAAAAAAAAATTCCCATCGGAAGATTGAATTTTCCCGCGCTCGAAAATTCGTATAGGGAAAATGAATTTCTGAACAGAAAAAAATAACATTGGAAACATGGATTGTCCCAAACTGATGAAAAATTCCCATTAGAAGAATGAATTTTCGCACGCTCAAAAATCGTATAGGGAAAATGAATTTCTGCACTCAAAAACAACATCAAAAAACTCGGATTGTTCTAAACTCAAGAATAAACTCAAGAAGGAAGGGCAAGACATAAATGCAAATAATAACCACTGTATATTGGGAACCAGTACAATGCAGTTTATAGAATGTCAGATTAAGATCAGAAGACCAGAGTTCTAATCTTTGCTCAGACTGAGTGATGATGACATCCTTTAGTATATCACATACCTTGAAAATCTTATTAAGGTTATAAGCTGGATGTGGCAGGGTGCTACATGCATTTGGTTACATCCATACATAACTAAACTCCGGTCCCAAGGAAAATGAGAAAACTAGAGACATTGGCTGATATCCTAGTTTTGGATGTTATTTTTTTGTGCAGAAATTCATTTTCCCTATACGATTTTGAGCGTGAGCAAATTTATTTTTCTGATGGGAATTTTTTCATTAGTATGGAACAATCCATGTTTCCGTTGTTATTTTTTTCTGTTCGGAAATTCATTTTCCCTATACGAATTTTCGAGCTCGGGAAAATTCAATATTCAGATGGGATATTTTTTGAGTTCGGAACAATCCATGTTTCTGATGCTATTTTCTTGTGTTCCAAAATTCATTTTCCTTATACGATTTTTGAGTGTGGGAAAATTCATTTTTCTGATGGGTAGTTTTTTTTTATCTCGGGACAATCCATGTTTCTGATGCTATTTTCTTGTGTTCCAAAAATCATTTTCCTTATACGATTTTTGAGTGTGGGAAAATTCATTTTTCTGATGGGTAGGTTTTTTTTATTTCGGGACAATCCATGTTTCTGATGCTATTTTCTTGTGTTCCAAAATTCATTTTCCTTATACGAATTTTCGAGCTCGGGAAAATTCAATATTCAGATGGGATTTTTTTTTTTTTTGAGTTCTGAAAAATCCAAGTTTTTGGATGTTATTTTTTTGTGCAGAAATTCATTTTCCCTATACGATTTTTGAGCGTGGGCAAATTCATTTTTCTGATGGGAAGTTTTTTTGAGTTCGGAAAAATCCATGTTTCCGTTGTTATTTTCTTGTGTTCCAAAATTCATTTTCCTTATAAGATTTTTGAGTGTGGGAAAATTCATTTTTCTGATGGGTAGGTTTTTTTTATTTCGGGACAATCCATGTTTCTGATGCTATTTTCTTGTGTTCCAAAATTCATTTTCCTTATACGAATTTTCGAGCTCGGGAAAATTCAATTTGAACTCCAGAGTTCCCTTAATATTTCATGAGTTATTAGATCAAGACATCTTAGAATCAGTGTATTGATAACTTATTTGTTCTATAACTGTGGATGAGGCTACCAAGTAAACATCATTTTCCGGTCACGAATGTCACCGAACTCACCAGCTGTTGGCAATGCTATTATAGAAATGTTAGCATTTAAAGAAATGTAAAAATAAATGTACTTTGTACTATACCTTTAAAAAAATCTATTTACATATTCATAATGAATGGCTTTGAGTAATCTTACAAAAATTATCTTGTCATTGTTATTAATGCTGGGAATAATGCAACAAAAATAATCCACCTTTTCGGATGTTATTTTTTTCTGCAGAAATTCATTTTCCCTATACGATTTTTGAGCGTGAGAAAATTCAATATTCCGATGGGATTTTTTTTTTGAGATCGGAAATATCCTAGTTTTTGGATGTTATTTTTTTCTGCAGAAATTCATTTTCCCTATACGATTTTTGAGCGTGAGAAAATTCAATATTCCGATGGGATTTTTTTTTTGAGATCGGAAATATCCTAGTTTTTGGATGTTATTTTTTTGTGCAGAAATTCATTTTCCCTATACAATTTTGAGCGTGAGCAAATTTATTTTTCTGATGGGAATTTTTTCATTAGTATGGAACAATCCATGTTTCCGTTGTTATTTTTCTGTTCGGAAATTCATTTTCCCTATACGAATTTTCGAGCTCGGGAAATTTCAATATTCAGATGGGATATTTTTTGAGTTCGGAACAATCCATGTTTCTGATGCTATTTTCTTGTGTTCCAAAATTCATTTTCCTTATACGATTTTTGAGTGTGGGAAAATTCATTTTTCTGATGGGTAGTTTTTTTTTTTATCTTGGGACAATCCATGTTTCTGATGCTATTTTCTTGTGTTCCAAAATTCATTTTCCTGATACGATTTTTGAGTGTGGGAAAATTCATTTTTCTGATGGGTAGGTTTTTTTTATTTCGGGACAATCCATGTTTCTGATGCTATTTTCTTGTGCTCCAAAATTCATTTTCCTTATACGAATTTTCGAGCTTGGGAAAATTCAATATTCAGATGGGATTTTTTTTTTTGAGTTCTGAAAAATCCAAGTTTTTGGATGTTATTTTTTTGTGCAGAAATTCATTTTCCCTATACGATTTTTGAGCGTGGGCAAATTCATTTTTCTGATGGGAAGTTTTTTTGAGTTCGGAAAAATCCATGTTTCCGTTGTTATTTTCTTGTGTTCCAAAATTCATTTTCCTTATAAGATTTTTGAGTGTGGGAAAATTCATTTTTCTGATGGGTAGGTTTTTTTTATTTCGGGACAATCCATGTTTCTGATGCTATTTTCTTGTGTTCCAAAATTCATTTTCCTTATACGAATTTTCGAGCTCGGGAAAATTCAATTTGAACTCCAGAGTTCCCTTAATATTTCATGAGTTATTAGATCAAGACATCTTAGAATCAGTGTATTCATAACTTATTTGTTCTATAACTGTGGATGAGGCTACCAAGTAAACATCATTTTGCGGTCACGAATGTCACCGAACTCACCAGCTGTTGGCAATGCTATTATAGAAATGTTAGCATTTAAAGAAATGTAAAAATAAATGTACTTTGTACTATACCTTTAAAAAAATCTATTTACATATTCATAATGAATGGCTTTGAGTAATCTTACAAAAATTATCTTGTCATTGTTATTAATGCTGGGAATAATGCAACAAAAATAATTTGAATGATTTATAGGTATGGCCACTCGTTGTGGCTAACTAATAAGGCACCTGTTCATTACGGGGTTCATGCTTTGTAGCACAGGTGACTGGTGCAACAGTAGTTCTTTGCTGTGGCAAGTTACACAATATAACGTTCATATGCATAAATCACAAATGTTTCTCACCATTATTTTGCTACTGACATTGTTTGGTGGATCAATTCATAAGAACATAAGAACATAAGAACAGCCTTGCTGGAACAGGCCACAGCCCATCCAGTCCAGCATTCTGTCTCACACAGTGGCTCACCATTTCCTTCAGGGTATTCCCAAGCAGATGCCTTCACTTGGTTAGGATTCCCTGGAAATGATATTGAGAGATATCCTGCCTCTCTCTCCAACCCGGAGGTTGTCCTTAAATTCAGCTACCTATTCCTCACAATGCACAAGGCAAAGTAATCTGAAAAATTAGAAGTGATCACAGTCAAGTTTTTTAAGAGTTATAAAAGGAGAAGCCTCTTGCTCACGTAAAGCAAAAAGTGTTGTGTTCACAATGATTAGATTATTTTATGCAGTGTAATGTTCTAGATTATATTTCTCATTCACTGACTACAGTGACTATTCTGAGGGATGGGCACCGTAATGGTTTGCATTGCAGAACTGGACACAGCTAAATCCTTCAAGGAAAAAAGGGGAATTTTCATTACAGTATTTGTCTTTAACCACCAGCTTCCAGTTTTGTAGTGATAGTTTTAATTTTAATATTTTTCGTTTTCCTGAAAGTAGGTTATAGCTGGGTGTTGTAAATGAAACTTTTTAAAATATATGTGGTATTGTAATGATAGAACACCAAAAATATTTGTCATGGCTGTTTTAATAAACTGCGGAGCTAAAAGTGATTCTGATAAAACTTATGAGACCCTAAACACCACTTAGATGGGGGGTGGGGGGAGTCTGAAACAAAGCTGTCATCAATACAGTAATCAGAGGAGTCCGTTTCAGATAACTATACTGTTTTATTATTTCAAGACCAGTTGGCACGGTGACTTTTTTTACCTTATACGGATCCTTTTTGAGTACAAGCCTGGGCGAAGGAGGAAATATAAAAGCAGCCATGAAATATATCGTATAGGGAAAATAAATTCGTATAGGGAAAACGAATTTCTGCACACAAAAAATAACATCCAAAAACTTGGATTTTTCAGAACTCAAAAAAAAAAATCCCATCTGAATATTGAATTTTCCCAAGCTCGAAAATTCGTATAAGGAAAATGAATTTTGGAACACAAGAAAATAGCATCAGAAACATTGATTTTTCCGAACGAAAAAAAAAATTCCCATCGGAAGATTGAATTTTCCCGCGCTCGAAAATTCGTATAGGGAAAATGAATTTCTGAACAGAAAAAAATAACATTGGAAACATGGATTGTCCCAAACTGATGAAAAATTCCCATTAGAAGAATGAATTTTCGCACGCTCAAAAATCGTATAGGGAAAATGAATTTCTGCACTCAAAAACAACATCAAAAAAGTCGGATTGTTCTAAACTCAAGAATAAACTCAAGAAGGAAGGGCAAGACATAAATGCAAATAATAACCACTGTATATTGGGAACCAGTACAATGCAGTTTATAGAATGTCAGATTAAGATCAGAAGACCAGAGTTCTAATCTTTGCTCAGACTGAGTGATGATGACATCCTTTAGTATATCACATACCTTGAAAATCTTATTAAGGTTATAGGCTGGATGTGGCAGGGTGCTACATGCATTTGGTTACATCCATACATAACTAAACTCCGGTCCCAAGGAAAATGAGAAAACTAGAGACATTGGCTGATATCCTAGTTTTGGATGTTATTTTTTTGTGCAGAAATTCATTTTCCCTATACGATTTTGAGCGTGAGCAAATTTATTTTTCTGATGGGAATTTTTTCATTAGTATGGAACAATCCATGTTTCCGTTGTTATTTTTTTCTGTTCGGAAATTCATTTTCCCTATACGAATTTTCGAGCTCGGGAAAATTCAATATTCAGATGGGATATTTTTTGAGTTCGGAACAATCCATGTTTCTGATGCTATTTTCTTGTGTTCCAAAATTCATTTTCCTTATACGATTTTTGAGTGTGGGAAAATTCATTTTTCTGATGGGTAGTTTTTTTTTTTATCTCGGGACAATCCATGTTTCTGATGCTATTTTCTTGTGTTCCAAAATTCATTTTCCTTATACGATTTTTGAGTGTGGGAAAATTCATTTTTCTGATGGGTAGGTTTTTTTTATTTCGGGACAATCCATGTTTCTGATGCTATTTTCTTGTGTTCCAAAATTCATTTTCCTTATACGAATTTTCGAGCTTGGGAAAATTCAATATTCAGATGGGATTTTTTTTTTTGAGTTCTGAAAAATCCAAGTTTTTGGATGTTATTTTTTTGTGCAGAAATTCATTTTCCCTATACGATTTTTGAGCGTGGGCAAATTCATTTTTCTGATGGGAAGTTTTTTTGAGTTCGGAAAAATCCATGTTTCCGTTGTTATTTTCTTGTGTTCCAAAATTCATTTTCCTTATAAGATTTTTGAGTGTGGGAAAATTCATTTTTCTGATGGGTAGGTTTTTTTTATTTCGGGACAATCCATGTTTCTGATGCTATTTTCTTGTGTTCCAAAATTCATTTTCCTTATACGAATTTTCGAGCTCGGGAAAATTCAATTTGAACTCCAGAGTTCCCTTAATATTTCATGAGTTATTAGATCAAGACATCTTAGAATCAGTGTATTCATAACTTATTTGTTCTATAACTGTGGATGAGGCTACCAAGTAAACATCATTTTGCGGTCACGAATGTCACCGAACTCACCAGCTGTTGGCAATGCTATTATAGAAATGTTAGCATTTAAAGAAATGTAAAAATAAATGTACTTTGTACTATACCTTTAAAAAAATCTATTTACATATTCATAATGAATGGCTTTGAGTAATCTTACAAAAATTATCTTGTCATTGTTATTAATGCTGGGAATAATGCAACAAAAATAATTTGAATGATTTATAGGTATGGCCACTCGTTGTGGCTAACTAATAAGGCACCTGTTCATTACGGGGTTCATGCTTTGTAGCACAGGTGACTGGTGCAACAGTAGTTCTTTGCTGTGGCAAGTTACACAATATAACGTTCATATGCATAAATCACAAATGTTTCTCACCATTATTTTGCTACTGACATTGTTTGGTGGATCAATTCATAAGAACATAAGAACATAAGAACAGCCTTGCTGGAACAGGCCACAGCCCATCCAGTCCAGCATTCTGTCTCACACAGTGGCTCACCATTTCCTTCAGGGTATTCCCAAGCAGATGCCTTCACTTGGTTAGGATTCCCTGGAAATGATATTGAGAGATATCCTGCCTCTCTCTCCAACCCGGAGGTTGTCCTTAAATTCAGCTACCTATTCCTCACAATGCACAAGGCAAAGTAATCTGAAAAATTAGAAGTGATCACAGTCAAGTTTTTTAAGAGTTATAAAAGGAGAAGCCTCTTGCTCACGTAAAGCAAAAAGTGTTGTGTTCACAATGATTAGATTATTTTATGCAGTGTAATGTTCTAGATTATATTTCTCATTCACTGACTACAGTGACTATTCTGAGGGATGGGCACCGTAATGGTTTGCATTGCAGAACTGGACACAGCTAAATCCTTCAAGGAAAAAAGGGGAATTTTCATTACAGTATTTGTCTTTAACCACCAGCTTCCAGTTTTGTAGTGATAGTTTTAATTTTAATATTTTTCGTTTTCCTGAAAGTAGGTTATAGCTGGGTGTTGTAAATGAAACTTTTTAAAATATATGTGGTATTGTAATGATAGAACACCAAAAATATTTGTCATGGCTGTTTTAATAAACTGCGGAGCTAAAAGTGATTCTGATAAAACTTATGAGACCCTAAACACCACTTAGATGGGGGGTGGGGGGAGTCTGAAACAAAGCTGTCATCAATACAGTAATCAGAGGAGTCCGTTTCAGATAACTATACTGTTTTATTATTTCAAGACCAGTTGGCACGGTGACTTTTTTTACCTTATACGGATCCTTTTTGAGTACAAGCCTGGGCGAAGGAGGAAATATAAAAGCAGCCATGAAATATATCGTATAGGGAAAATAAATTCGTATAGGGAAAACGAATTTCTGCACACAAAAAATAACATCCAAAAACTTGGATTTTTCAGAACTCAAAAAAAAAAATCCCATCTGAATATTGAATTTTCCCAAGCTCGAAAATTCGTATAAGGAAAATGAATTTTGGAACACAAGAAAATAGCATCAGAAACATTGATTTTTCCGAACGAAAAAAAAAATTCCCATCGGAAGATTGAATTTTCCCGCGCTCGAAAATTCGTATAGGGAAAATGAATTTCTGAACAGAAAAAAATAACATTGGAAACATGGATTGTCCCAAACTGATGAAAAATTCCCATTAGAAGAATGAATTTTCGCACGCTCAAAAATCGTATAGGGAAAATGAATTTCTGCACTCAAAAACAACATCAAAAAAGTCGGATTGTTCTAAACTCAAGAATAAACTCAAGAAGGAAGGGCAAGACATAAATGCAAATAATAACCACTGTATATTGGGAACCAGTACAATGCAGTTTATAGAATGTCAGATTAAGATCAGAAGACCAGAGTTCTAATCTTTGCTCAGACTGAGTGATGATGACATCCTTTAGTATATCACATACCTTGAAAATCTTATTAAGGTTATAAGCTGGATGTGGCAGGGTGCTACATGCATTTGGTTACATCCATACATAACTAAACTCCGGTCCCAAGGAAAATGAGAAAACTAGAGACATTGGCTGATATCCTAGTTTTGGATGTTATTTTTTTGTGCAGAAATTCATTTTCCCTATACGATTTTGAGCGTGAGCAAATTTATTTTTCTGATGGGAATTTTTTCATTAGTATGGAACAATCCATGTTTCCGTTGTTATTTTTTTCTGTTCGGAAATTCATTTTCCCTATACGAATTTTCGAGCTCGGGAAAATTCAATATTCAGATGGGATATTTTTTGAGTTCGGAACAATCCATGTTTCTGATGCTATTTTCTTGTGTTCCAAAATTCATTTTCCTTATACGATTTTTGAGTGTGGGAAAATTCATTTTTCTGATGGGTAGTTTTTTTTTATCTCGGGACAATCCATGTTTCTGATGCTATTTTCTTGTGTTCCAAAAATCATTTTCCTTATACGATTTTTGAGTGTGGGAAAATTCATTTTTCTGATGGGTAGGTTTTTTTTATTTCGGGACAATCCATGTTTCTGATGCTATTTTCTTGTGTTCCAAAATTCATTTTCCTTATACGAATTTTCGAGCTCGGGAAAATTCAATATTCAGATGGGATTTTTTTTTTTTTGAGTTCTGAAAAATCCAAGTTTTTGGATGTTATTTTTTTGTGCAGAAATTCATTTTCCCTATACGATTTTTGAGCGTGGGCAAATTCATTTTTCTGATGGGAAGTTTTTTTGAGTTCGGAAAAATCCATGTTTCCGTTGTTATTTTCTTGTGTTCCAAAATTCATTTTCCTTATAAGATTTTTGAGTGTGGGAAAATTCATTTTTCTGATGGGTAGGTTTTTTTTATTTCGGGACAATCCATGTTTCTGATGCTATTTTCTTGTGTTCCAAAATTCATTTTCCTTATACGAATTTTCGAGCTCGGGAAAATTCAATTTGAACTCCAGAGTTCCCTTAATATTTCATGAGTTATTAGATCAAGACATCTTAGAATCAGTGTATTGATAACTTATTTGTTCTATAACTGTGGATGAGGCTACCAAGTAAACATCATTTTCCGGTCACGAATGTCACCGAACTCACCAGCTGTTGGCAATGCTATTATAGAAATGTTAGCATTTAAAGAAATGTAAAAATAAATGTACTTTGTACTATACCTTTAAAAAAATCTATTTACATATTCATAATGAATGGCTTTGAGTAATCTTACAAAAATTATCTTGTCATTGTTATTAATGCTGGGAATAATGCAACAAAAATAATCCACCTTTTCGGATGTTATTTTTTTCTGCAGAAATTCATTTTCCCTATACGATTTTTGAGCGTGAGAAAATTCAATATTCCGATGGGATTTTTTTTTTGAGATCGGAAATATCCTAGTTTTTGGATGTTATTTTTTTCTGCAGAAATTCATTTTCCCTATACAATTTTGAGCGTGAGCAAATTTATTTTTCTGATGGGAATTTTTTCATTAGTATGGAACAATCCATGTTTCCGTTGTTATTTTTCTGTTCGGAAATTCATTTTCCCTATACGAATTTTCGAGCTCGGGAAAATTCAATATTCAGATGGGATATTTTTTGAGTTCGGAACAATCCATGTTTCTGATGCTATTTTCTTGTGTTCCAAAATTCATTTTCCTTATACGATTTTTGAGTGTGGGAAAATTCATTTTTCTGATGGGTAGTTTTTTTTTTATCTTGGGACAATCCATGTTTCTGATGCTATTTTCTTGTGTTCCAAAATTCATTTTCCTGATACGATTTTTGAGTGTGGGAAAATTCATTTTTCTGATGGGTAGGTTTTTTTTATTTCGGGACAATCCATGTTTCTGATGCTATTTTCTTGTGCTCCAAAATTCATTTTCCTTATACGAATTTTCGAGCTTGGGAAAATTCAATATTCAGATGGGATTTTTTTTTTTGAGTTCTGAAAAATCCAAGTTTTTGGATGTTATTTTTTTGTGCAGAAATTCATTTTCCCTATACGATTTTTGAGCGTGGGCAAATTCATTTTTCTGATGGGAAGTTTTTTTGAGTTCGGAAAAATCCATGTTTCCGTTGTTATTTTCTTGTGTTCCAAAATTCATTTTCCTTATAAGATTTTTGAGTGTGGGAAAATTCATTTTTCTGATGGGTAGGTTTTTTTTATTTCGGGACAATCCATGTTTCTGATGCTATTTTCTTGTGTTCCAAAATTCATTTTCCTTATACGAATTTTCGAGCTCGGGAAAATTCAATTTGAACTCCAGAGTTCCCTTAATATTTCATGAGTTATTAGATCAAGACATCTTAGAATCAGTGTATTCATAACTTATTTGTTCTATAACTGTGGATGAGGCTACCAAGTAAACATCATTTTGCGGTCACGAATGTCACCGAACTCACCAGCTGTTGGCAATGCTATTATAGAAATGTTAGCATTTAAAGAAATGTAAAAATAAATGTACTTTGTACTATACCTTTAAAAAAATCTATTTACATATTCATAATGAATGGCTTTGAGTAATCTTACAAAAATTATCTTGTCATTGTTATTAATGCTGGGAATAATGCAACAAAAATAATTTGAATGATTTATAGGTATGGCCACTCGTTGTGGCTAACTAATAAGGCACCTGTTCATTACGGGGTTCATGCTTTGTAGCACAGGTGACTGGTGCAACAGTAGTTCTTTGCTGTGGCAAGTTACACAATATAACGTTCATATGCATAAATCACAAATGTTTCTCACCATTATTTTGCTACTGACATTGTTTGGTGGATCAATTCATAAGAACATAAGAACATAAGAACAGCCTTGCTGGAACAGGCCACAGCCCATCCAGTCCAGCATTCTGTCTCACACAGTGGCTCACCATTTCCTTCAGGGTATTCCCAAGCAGATGCCTTCACTTGGTTAGGATTCCCTGGAAATGATATTGAGAGATATCCTGCCTCTCTCTCCAACCCGGAGGTTGTCCTTAAATTCAGCTACCTATTCCTCACAATGCACAAGGCAAAGTAATCTGAAAAATTAGAAGTGATCACAGTCAAGTTTTTTAAGAGTTATAAAAGGAGAAGCCTCTTGCTCACGTAAAGCAAAAAGTGTTGTGTTCACAATGATTAGATTATTTTATGCAGTGTAATGTTCTAGATTATATTTCTCATTCACTGACTACAGTGACTATTCTGAGGGATGGGCACCGTAATGGTTTGCATTGCAGAACTGGACACAGCTAAATCCTTCAAGGAAAAAAGGGGAATTTTCATTACAGTATTTGTCTTTAACCACCAGCTTCCAGTTTTGTAGTGATAGTTTTAATTTTAATATTTTTCGTTTTCCTGAAAGTAGGTTATAGCTGGGTGTTGTAAATGAAACTTTTTAAAATATATGTGGTATTGTAATGATAGAACACCAAAAATATTTGTCATGGCTGTTTTAATAAACTGCGGAGCTAAAAGTGATTCTGATAAAACTTATGAGACCCTAAACACCACTTAGATGGGGGGTGGGGGGAGTCTGAAACAAAGCTGTCATCAATACAGTAATCAGAGGAGTCCGTTTCAGATAACTATACTGTTTTATTATTTCAAGACCAGTTGGCACGGTGACTTTTTTTACCTTATACGGATCCTTTTTGAGTACAAGCCTGGGCGAAGGAGGAAATATAAAAGCAGCCATGAAATATATCGTATAGGGAAAATAAATTCGTATAGGGAAAACGAATTTCTGCACACAAAAAATAACATCCAAAAACTTGGATTTTTCAGAACTCAAAAAAAAAAATCCCATCTGAATATTGAATTTTCCCAAGCTCGAAAATTCGTATAAGGAAAATGAATTTTGGAACACAAGAAAATAGCATCAGAAACATTGATTTTTCCGAACGAAAAAAAAAATTCCCATCGGAAGATTGAATTTTCCCGCGCTCGAAAATTCGTATAGGGAAAATGAATTTCTGAACAGAAAAAAATAACATTGGAAACATGGATTGTCCCAAACTGATGAAAAATTCCCATTAGAAGAATGAATTTTCGCACGCTCAAAAATCGTATAGGGAAAATGAATTTCTGCACTCAAAAACAACATCAAAAAACTCGGATTGTTCTAAACTCAAGAATAAACTCAAGAAGGAAGGGCAAGACATAAATGCAAATAATAACCACTGTATATTGGGAACCAGTACAATGCAGTTTATAGAATGTCAGATTAAGATCAGAAGACCAGAGTTCTAATCTTTGCTCAGACTGAGTGATGATGACATCCTTTAGTATATCACATACCTTGAAAATCTTATTAAGGTTATAAGCTGGATGTGGCAGGGTGCTACATGCATTTGGTTACATCCATACATAACTAAACTCCGGTCCCAAGGAAAATGAGAAAACTAGAGACATTGGCTGATATCCTAGTTTTGGATGTTATTTTTTTGTGCAGAAATTCATTTTCCCTATACGATTTTGAGCGTGAGCAAATTTATTTTTCTGATGGGAATTTTTTCATTAGTATGGAACAATCCATGTTTCCGTTGTTATTTTTTTCTGTTCGGAAATTCATTTTCCCTATACGAATTTTCGAGCTCGGGAAAATTCAATATTCAGATGGGATATTTTTTGAGTTCGGAACAATCCATGTTTCTGATGCTATTTTCTTGTGTTCCAAAATTCATTTTCCTTATACGATTTTTGAGTGTGGGAAAATTCATTTTTCTGATGGGTAGTTTTTTTTTATCTCGGGACAATCCATGTTTCTGATGCTATTTTCTTGTGTTCCAAAAATCATTTTCCTTATACGATTTTTGAGTGTGGGAAAATTCATTTTTCTGATGGGTAGGTTTTTTTTATTTCGGGACAATCCATGTTTCTGATGCTATTTTCTTGTGTTCCAAAATTCATTTTCCTTATACGAATTTTCGAGCTCGGGAAAATTCAATATTCAGATGGGATTTTTTTTTTTTTTTGAGTTCTGAAAAATCCAAGTTTTTGGATGTTATTTTTTTGTGCAGAAATTCATTTTCCCTATACGATTTTTGAGCGTGGGCAAATTCATTTTTCTGATGGGAAGTTTTTTTGAGTTCGGAAAAATCCATGTTTCCGTTGTTATTTTCTTGTGTTCCAAAATTCATTTTCCTTATAAGATTTTTGAGTGTGGGAAAATTCATTTTTCTGATGGGTAGGTTTTTTTTATTTCGGGACAATCCATGTTTCTGATGCTATTTTCTTGTGTTCCAAAATTCATTTTCCTTATACGAATTTTCGAGCTCGGGAAAATTCAATTTGAACTCCAGAGTTCCCTTAATATTTCATGAGTTATTAGATCAAGACATCTTAGAATCAGTGTATTGATAACTTATTTGTTCTATAACTGTGGATGAGGCTACCAAGTAAACATCATTTTCCGGTCACGAATGTCACCGAACTCACCAGCTGTTGGCAATGCTATTATAGAAATGTTAGCATTTAAAGAAATGTAAAAATAAATGTACTTTGTACTATACCTTTAAAAAAATCTATTTACATATTCATAATGAATGGCTTTGAGTAATCTTACAAAAATTATCTTGTCATTGTTATTAATGCTGGGAATAATGCAACAAAAATAATCCACCTTTTCGGATGTTATTTTTTTCTGCAGAAATTCATTTTCCCTATACGATTTTTGAGCGTGAGAAAATTCAATATTCCGATGGGATTTTTTTTTTGAGATCGGAAATATCCTAGTTTTTGGATGTTATTTTTTTCTGCAGAAATTCATTTTCCCTATACGATTTTTGAGCGTGAGAAAATTCAATATTCCGATGGGATTTTTTTTTTGAGATCGGAAATATCCTAGTTTTTGGATGTTATTTTTTTGTGCAGAAATTCATTTTCCCTATACAATTTTGAGCGTGAGCAAATTTATTTTTCTGATGGGAATTTTTTCATTAGTATGGAACAATCCATGTTTCCGTTGTTATTTTTCTGTTCGGAAATTCATTTTCCCTATACGAATTTTCGAGCTCGGGAAATTTCAATATTCAGATGGGATATTTTTTGAGTTCGGAACAATCCATGTTTCTGATGCTATTTTCTTGTGTTCCAAAATTCATTTTCCTTATACGATTTTTGAGTGTGGGAAAATTCATTTTTCTGATGGGTAGTTTTTTTTTTTATCTTGGGACAATCCATGTTTCTGATGCTATTTTCTTGTGTTCCAAAATTCATTTTCCTGATACGATTTTTGAGTGTGGGAAAATTCATTTTTCTGATGGGTAGGGTTTTTTTATTTCGGGACAATCCATGTTTCTGATGCTATTTTCTTGTGCTCCAAAATTCATTTTCCTTATACGAATTTTCGAGCTTGGGAAAATTCAATATTCAGATGGGATTTTTTTTTTTGAGTTCTGAAAAATCCAAGTTTTTGGATGTTATTTTTTTGTGCAGAAATTCATTTTCCCTATACGATTTTTGAGCGTGGGCAAATTCATTTTTCTGATGGGAAGTTTTTTTGAGTTCGGAAAAATCCATGTTTCCGTTGTTATTTTCTTGTGTTCCAAAATTCATTTTCCTTATAAGATTTTTGAGTGTGGGAAAATTCATTTTTCTGATGGGTAGGTTTTTTTTATTTCGGGACAATCCATGTTTCTGATGCTATTTTCTTGTGTTCCAAAATTCATTTTCCTTATACGAATTTTCGAGCTCGGGAAAATTCAATTTGAACTCCAGAGTTCCCTTAATATTTCATGAGTTATTAGATCAAGACATCTTAGAATCAGTGTATTCATAACTTATTTGTTCTATAACTGTGGATGAGGCTACCAAGTAAACATCATTTTGCGGTCACGAATGTCACCGAACTCACCAGCTGTTGGCAATGCTATTATAGAAATGTTAGCATTTAAGAAATGTAAAAATAAATGTACTTTGTACTATACCTTTAAAAAAATCTATTTACATATTCATAATGAATGGCTTTGAGTAATCTTACAAAAATTATCTTGTCATTGTTATTAATGCTGGGAATAATGCAACAAAAATAATTTGAATGATTTATAGGTATGGCCACTCGTTGTGGCTAACTAATAAGGCACCTGTTCATTACGGGGTTCATGCTTTGTAGCACAGGTGACTGGTGCAACAGTAGTTCTTTGCTGTGGCAAGTTACACAATATAACGTTCATATGCATAAATCACAAATGTTTCTCACCATTATTTTGCTACTGACATTGTTTGGTGGATCAATTCATAAGAACATAAGAACATAAGAACAGCCTTGCTGGAACAGGCCACAGCCCATCCAGTCCAGCATTCTGTCTCACACAGTGGCTCACCATTTCCTTCAGGGTATTCCCAAGCAGATGCCTTCACTTGGTTAGGATTCCCTGGAAATGATATTGAGAGATATCCTGCCTCTCTCTCCAACCCGGAGGTTGTCCTTAAATTCAGCTACCTATTCCTCACAATGCACAAGGCAAAGTAATCTGAAAAATTAGAAGTGATCACAGTCAAGTTTTTTAAGAGTTATAAAAGGAGAAGCCTCTTGCTCACGTAAAGCAAAAAGTGTTGTGTTCACAATGATTAGATTATTTTATGCAGTGTAATGTTCTAGATTATATTTCTCATTCACTGACTACAGTGACTATTCTGAGGGATGGGCACCGTAATGGTTTGCATTGCAGAACTGGACACAGCTAAATCCTTCAAGGAAAAAAGGGGAATTTTCATTACAGTATTTGTCTTTAACCACCAGCTTCCAGTTTTGTAGTGATAGTTTTAATTTTAATATTTTTCGTTTTCCTGAAAGTAGGTTATAGCTGGGTGTTGTAAATGAAACTTTTTAAAATATATGTGGTATTGTAATGATAGAACACCAAAAATATTTGTCATGGCTGTTTTAATAAACTGCGGAGCTAAAAGTGATTCTGATAAAACTTATGAGACCCTAAACACCACTTAGATGGGGGGTGGGGGGAGTCTGAAACAAAGCTGTCATCAATACAGTAATCAGAGGAGTCCGTTTCAGATAACTATACTGTTTTATTATTTCAAGACCAGTTGGCACGGTGACTTTTTTTACCTTATACGGATCCTTTTTGAGTACAAGCCTGGGCGAAGGAGGAAATATAAAAGCAGCCATGAAATATATCGTATAGGGAAAATAAATTCGTATAGGGAAAACGAATTTCTGCACACAAAAAATAACATCCAAAAACTTGGATTTTTCAGAACTCAAAAAAAAAAATCCCATCTGAATATTGAATTTTCCCAAGCTCGAAAATTCGTATAAGGAAAATGAATTTTGGAACACAAGAAAATAGCATCAGAAACATTGATTTTTCCGAACGAAAAAAAAAATTCCCATCGGAAGATTGAATTTTCCCGCGCTCGAAAATTCGTATAGGGAAAATGAATTTCTGAACAGAAAAAAATAACATTGGAAACATGGATTGTCCCAAACTGATGAAAAATTCCCATTAGAAGAATGAATTTTCGCACGCTCAAAAATCGTATAGGGAAAATGAATTTCTGCACTCAAAAACAACATCAAAAAACTCGGATTGTTCTAAACTCAAGAATAAACTCAAGAAGGAAGGGCAAGACATAAATGCAAATAATAACCACTGTATATTGGGAACCAGTACAATGCAGTTTATAGAATGTCAGATTAAGATCAGAAGACCAGAGTTCTAATCTTTGCTCAGACTGAGTGATGATGACATCCTTTAGTATATCACATACCTTGAAAATCTTATTAAGGTTATAAGCTGGATGTGGCAGGGTGCTACATGCATTTGGTTACATCCATACATAACTAAACTCCGGTCCCAAGGAAAATGAGAAAACTAGAGACATTGGCTGATATCCTAGTTTTGGATGTTATTTTTTTGTGCAGAAATTCATTTTCCCTATACGATTTTGAGCGTGAGCAAATTTATTTTTCTGATGGGAATTTTTTCATTAGTATGGAACAATCCATGTTTCCGTTGTTATTTTTTTCTGTTCGGAAATTCATTTTCCCTATACGAATTTTCGAGCTCGGGAAAATTCAATATTCAGATGGGATATTTTTTGAGTTCGGAACAATCCATGTTTCTGATGCTATTTTCTTGTGTTCCAAAATTCATTTTCCTTATACGATTTTTGAGTGTGGGAAAATTCATTTTTCTGATGGGTAGTTTTTTTTTATCTCGGGACAATCCATGTTTCTGATGCTATTTTCTTGTGTTCCAAAAATCATTTTCCTTATACGATTTTTGAGTGTGGGAAAATTCATTTTTCTGATGGGTAGGTTTTTTTTATTTCGGGACAATCCATGTTTCTGATGCTATTTTCTTGTGTTCCAAAATTCATTTTCCTTATACGAATTTTCGAGCTCGGGAAAATTCAATATTCAGATGGGATTTTTTTTTTTTTGAGTTCTGAAAAATCCAAGTTTTTGGATGTTATTTTTTTGTGCAGAAATTCATTTTCCCTATACGATTTTTGAGCGTGGGCAAATTCATTTTTCTGATGGGAAGTTTTTTTGAGTTCGGAAAAATCCATGTTTCCGTTGTTATTTTCTTGTGTTCCAAAATTCATTTTCCTTATAAGATTTTTGAGTGTGGGAAAATTCATTTTTCTGATGGGTAGGTTTTTTTTATTTCGGGACAATCCATGTTTCTGATGCTATTTTCTTGTGTTCCAAAATTCATTTTCCTTATACGAATTTTCGAGCTCGGGAAAATTCAATTTGAACTCCAGAGTTCCCTTAATATTTCATGAGTTATTAGATCAAGACATCTTAGAATCAGTGTATTGATAACTTATTTGTTCTATAACTGTGGATGAGGCTACCAAGTAAACATCATTTTCCGGTCACGAATGTCACCGAACTCACCAGCTGTTGGCAATGCTATTATAGAAATGTTAGCATTTAAAGAAATGTAAAAATAAATGTACTTTGTACTATACCTTTAAAAAAATCTATTTACATATTCATAATGAATGGCTTTGAGTAATCTTACAAAAATTATCTTGTCATTGTTATTAATGCTGGGAATAATGCAACAAAAATAATCCACCTTTTCGGATGTTATTTTTTTCTGCAGAAATTCATTTTCCCTATACGATTTTTGAGCGTGAGAAAATTCAATATTCCGATGGGATTTTTTTTTTGAGATCGGAAATATCCTAGTTTTTGGATGTTATTTTTTTCTGCAGAAATTCATTTTCCCTATACGATTTTTGAGCGTGAGAAAATTCAATATTCCGATGGGATTTTTTTTTTGAGATCGGAAATATCCTAGTTTTTGGATGTTATTTTTTTGTGCAGAAATTCATTTTCCCTATACAATTTTGAGCGTGAGCAAATTTATTTTTCTGATGGGAATTTTTTCATTAGTATGGAACAATCCATGTTTCCGTTGTTATTTTTCTGTTCGGAAATTCATTTTCCCTATACGAATTTTCGAGCTCGGGAAATTTCAATATTCAGATGGGATATTTTTTGAGTTCGGAACAATCCATGTTTCTGATGCTATTTTCTTGTGTTCCAAAATTCATTTTCCTTATACGATTTTTGAGTGTGGGAAAATTCATTTTTCTGATGGGTAGTTTTTTTTTTTATCTTGGGACAATCCATGTTTCTGATGCTATTTTCTTGTGTTCCAAAATTCATTTTCCTGATACGATTTTTGAGTGTGGGAAAATTCATTTTTCTGATGGGTAGGTTTTTTTTATTTCGGGACAATCCATGTTTCTGATGCTATTTTCTTGTGCTCCAAAATTCATTTTCCTTATACGAATTTTCGAGCTTGGGAAAATTCAATATTCAGATGGGATTTTTTTTTTTGAGTTCTGAAAAATCCAAGTTTTTGGATGTTATTTTTTTGTGCAGAAATTCATTTTCCCTATACGATTTTTGAGCGTGGGCAAATTCATTTTTCTGATGGGAAGTTTTTTTGAGTTCGGAAAAATCCATGTTTCCGTTGTTATTTTCTTGTGTTCCAAAATTCATTTTCCTTATAAGATTTTTGAGTGTGGGAAAATTCATTTTTCTGATGGGTAGGTTTTTTTTATTTCGGGACAATCCATGTTTCTGATGCTATTTTCTTGTGTTCCAAAATTCATTTTCCTTATACGAATTTTCGAGCTCGGGAAAATTCAATTTGAACTCCAGAGTTCCCTTAATATTTCATGAGTTATTAGATCAAGACATCTTAGAATCAGTGTATTCATAACTTATTTGTTCTATAACTGTGGATGAGGCTACCAAGTAAACATCATTTTGCGGTCACGAATGTCACCGAACTCACCAGCTGTTGGCAATGCTATTATAGAAATGTTAGCATTTAAGAAATGTAAAAATAAATGTACTTTGTACTATACCTTTAAAAAAATCTATTTACATATTCATAATGAATGGCTTTGAGTAATCTTACAAAAATTATCTTGTCATTGTTATTAATGCTGGGAATAATGCAACAAAAATAATTTGAATGATTTATAGGTATGGCCACTCGTTGTGGCTAACTAATAAGGCACCTGTTCATTACGGGGTTCATGCTTTGTAGCACAGGTGACTGGTGCAACAGTAGTTCTTTGCTGTGGCAAGTTACACAATATAACGTTCATATGCATAAATCACAAATGTTTCTCACCATTATTTTGCTACTGACATTGTTTGGTGGATCAATTCATAAGAACATAAGAACATAAGAACAGCCTTGCTGGAACAGGCCACAGCCCATCCAGTCCAGCATTCTGTCTCACACAGTGGCTCACCATTTCCTTCAGGGTATTCCCAAGCAGATGCCTTCACTTGGTTAGGATTCCCTGGAAATGATATTGAGAGATATCCTGCCTCTCTCTCCAACCCGGAGGTTGTCCTTAAATTCAGCTACCTATTCCTCACAATGCACAAGGCAAAGTAATCTGAAAAATTAGAAGTGATCACAGTCAAGTTTTTTAAGAGTTATAAAAGGAGAAGCCTCTTGCTCACGTAAAGCAAAAAGTGTTGTGTTCACAATGATTAGATTATTTTATGCAGTGTAATGTTCTAGATTATATTTCTCATTCACTGACTACAGTGACTATTCTGAGGGATGGGCACCGTAATGGTTTGCATTGCAGAACTGGACACAGCTAAATCCTTCAAGGAAAAAAGGGGAATTTTCATTACAGTATTTGTCTTTAACCACCAGCTTCCAGTTTTGTAGTGATAGTTTTAATTTTAATATTTTTCGTTTTCCTGAAAGTAGGTTATAGCTGGGTGTTGTAAATGAAACTTTTTAAAATATATGTGGTATTGTAATGATAGAACACCAAAAATATTTGTCATGGCTGTTTTAATAAACTGCGGAGCTAAAAGTGATTCTGATAAAACTTATGAGACCCTAAACACCACTTAGATGGGGGGTGGGGGGAGTCTGAAACAAAGCTGTCATCAATACAGTAATCAGAGGAGTCCGTTTCAGATAACTATACTGTTTTATTATTTCAAGACCAGTTGGCACGGTGACTTTTTTTACCTTATACGGATCCTTTTTGAGTACAAGCCTGGGCGAAGGAGGAAATATAAAAGCAGCCATGAAATATATCGTATAGGGAAAATAAATTCGTATAGGGAAAACGAATTTCTGCACACAAAAAATAACATCCAAAAACTTGGATTTTTCAGAACTCAAAAAAAAAAATCCCATCTGAATATTGAATTTTCCCAAGCTCGAAAATTCGTATAAGGAAAATGAATTTTGGAACACAAGAAAATAGCATCAGAAACATTGATTTTTCCGAACGAAAAAAAAAATTCCCATCGGAAGATTGAATTTTCCCGCGCTCGAAAATTCGTATAGGGAAAATGAATTTCTGAACAGAAAAAAATAACATTGGAAACATGGATTGTCCCAAACTGATGAAAAATTCCCATTAGAAGAATGAATTTTCGCACGCTCAAAAATCGTATAGGGAAAATGAATTTCTGCACTCAAAAACAACATCAAAAAACTCGGATTGTTCTAAACTCAAGAATAAACTCAAGAAGGAAGGGCAAGACATAAATGCAAATAATAACCACTGTATATTGGGAACCAGTACAATGCAGTTTATAGAATGTCAGATTAAGATCAGAAGACCAGAGTTCTAATCTTTGCTCAGACTGAGTGATGATGACATCCTTTAGTATATCACATACCTTGAAAATCTTATTAAGGTTATAAGCTGGATGTGGCAGGGTGCTACATGCATTTGGTTACATCCATACATAACTAAACTCCGGTCCCAAGGAAAATGAGAAAACTAGAGACATTGGCTGATATCCTAGTTTTGGATGTTATTTTTTTGTGCAGAAATTCATTTTCCCTATACGATTTTGAGCGTGAGCAAATTTATTTTTCTGATGGGAATTTTTTCATTAGTATGGAACAATCCATGTTTCCGTTGTTATTTTTTTCTGTTCGGAAATTCATTTTCCCTATACGAATTTTCGAGCTCGGGAAAATTCAATATTCAGATGGGATATTTTTTGAGTTCGGAACAATCCATGTTTCTGATGCTATTTTCTTGTGTTCCAAAATTCATTTTCCTTATACGATTTTTGAGTGTGGGAAAATTCATTTTTCTGATGGGTAGTTTTTTTTTATCTCGGGACAATCCATGTTTCTGATGCTATTTTCTTGTGTTCCAAAAATCATTTTCCTTATACGATTTTTGAGTGTGGGAAAATTCATTTTTCTGATGGGTAGGTTTTTTTTATTTCGGGACAATCCATGTTTCTGATGCTATTTTCTTGTGTTCCAAAATTCATTTTCCTTATACGAATTTTCGAGCTCGGGAAAATTCAATATTCAGATGGGATTTTTTTTTTTTTTGAGTTCTGAAAAATCCAAGTTTTTGGATGTTATTTTTTTGTGCAGAAATTCATTTTCCCTATACGATTTTTGAGCGTGGGCAAATTCATTTTTCTGATGGGAAGTTTTTTTGAGTTCGGAAAAATCCATGTTTCCGTTGTTATTTTCTTGTGTTCCAAAATTCATTTTCCTTATAAGATTTTTGAGTGTGGGAAAATTCATTTTTCTGATGGGTAGGTTTTTTTTATTTCGGGACAATCCATGTTTCTGATGCTATTTTCTTGTGTTCCAAAATTCATTTTCCTTATACGAATTTTCGAGCTCGGGAAAATTCAATTTGAACTCCAGAGTTCCCTTAATATTTCATGAGTTATTAGATCAAGACATCTTAGAATCAGTGTATTGATAACTTATTTGTTCTATAACTGTGGATGAGGCTACCAAGTAAACATCATTTTCCGGTCACGAATGTCACCGAACTCACCAGCTGTTGGCAATGCTATTATAGAAATGTTAGCATTTAAAGAAATGTAAAAATAAATGTACTTTGTACTATACCTTTAAAAAAATCTATTTACATATTCATAATGAATGGCTTTGAGTAATCTTACAAAAATTATCTTGTCATTGTTATTAATGCTGGGAATAATGCAACAAAAATAATCCACCTTTTCGGATGTTATTTTTTTCTGCAGAAATTCATTTTCCCTATACGATTTTTGAGCGTGAGAAAATTCAATATTCCGATGGGATTTTTTTTTTGAGATCGGAAATATCCTAGTTTTTGGATGTTATTTTTTTCTGCAGAAATTCATTTTCCCTATACGATTTTTGAGCGTGAGAAAATTCAATATTCCGATGGGATTTTTTTTTTGAGATCGGAAATATCCTAGTTTTTGGATGTTATTTTTTTGTGCAGAAATTCATTTTCCCTATACAATTTTGAGCGTGAGCAAATTTATTTTTCTGATGGGAATTTTTTCATTAGTATGGAACAATCCATGTTTCCGTTGTTATTTTTCTGTTCGGAAATTCATTTTCCCTATACGAATTTTCGAGCTCGGGAAATTTCAATATTCAGATGGGATATTTTTTGAGTTCGGAACAATCCATGTTTCTGATGCTATTTTCTTGTGTTCCAAAATTCATTTTCCTTATACGATTTTTGAGTGTGGGAAAATTCATTTTTCTGATGGGTAGTTTTTTTTTTTATCTTGGGACAATCCATGTTTCTGATGCTATTTTCTTGTGTTCCAAAATTCATTTTCCTGATACGATTTTTGAGTGTGGGAAAATTCATTTTTCTGATGGGTAGGTTTTTTTTATTTCGGGACAATCCATGTTTCTGATGCTATTTTCTTGTGCTCCAAAATTCATTTTCCTTATACGAATTTTCGAGCTTGGGAAAATTCAATATTCAGATGGGATTTTTTTTTTTGAGTTCTGAAAAATCCAAGTTTTTGGATGTTATTTTTTTGTGCAGAAATTCATTTTCCCTATACGATTTTTGAGCGTGGGCAAATTCATTTTTCTGATGGGAAGTTTTTTTGAGTTCGGAAAAATCCATGTTTCCGTTGTTATTTTCTTGTGTTCCAAAATTCATTTTCCTTATAAGATTTTTGAGTGTGGGAAAATTCATTTTTCTGATGGGTAGGTTTTTTTTATTTCGGGACAATCCATGTTTCTGATGCTATTTTCTTGTGTTCCAAAATTCATTTTCCTTATACGAATTTTCGAGCTCGGGAAAATTCAATTTGAACTCCAGAGTTCCCTTAATATTTCATGAGTTATTAGATCAAGACATCTTAGAATCAGTGTATTCATAACTTATTTGTTCTATAACTGTGGATGAGGCTACCAAGTAAACATCATTTTGCGGTCACGAATGTCACCGAACTCACCAGCTGTTGGCAATGCTATTATAGAAATGTTAGCATTTAAGAAATGTAAAAATAAATGTACTTTGTACTATACCTTTAAAAAAATCTATTTACATATTCATAATGAATGGCTTTGAGTAATCTTACAAAAATTATCTTGTCATTGTTATTAATGCTGGGAATAATGCAACAAAAATAATTTGAATGATTTATAGGTATGGCCACTCGTTGTGGCTAACTAATAAGGCACCTGTTCATTACGGGGTTCATGCTTTGTAGCACAGGTGACTGGTGCAACAGTAGTTCTTTGCTGTGGCAAGTTACACAATATAACGTTCATATGCATAAATCACAAATGTTTCTCACCATTATTTTGCTACTGACATTGTTTGGTGGATCAATTCATAAGAACATAAGAACATAAGAACAGCCTTGCTGGAACAGGCCACAGCCCATCCAGTCCAGCATTCTGTCTCACACAGTGGCTCACCATTTCCTTCAGGGTATTCCCAAGCAGATGCCTTCACTTGGTTAGGATTCCCTGGAAATGATATTGAGAGATATCCTGCCTCTCTCTCCAACCCGGAGGTTGTCCTTAAATTCAGCTACCTATTCCTCACAATGCACAAGGCAAAGTAATCTGAAAAATTAGAAGTGATCACAGTCAAGTTTTTTAAGAGTTATAAAAGGAGAAGCCTCTTGCTCACGTAAAGCAAAAAGTGTTGTGTTCACAATGATTAGATTATTTTATGCAGTGTAATGTTCTAGATTATATTTCTCATTCACTGACTACAGTGACTATTCTGAGGGATGGGCACCGTAATGGTTTGCATTGCAGAACTGGACACAGCTAAATCCTTCAAGGAAAAAAGGGGAATTTTCATTACAGTATTTGTCTTTAACCACCAGCTTCCAGTTTTGTAGTGATAGTTTTAATTTTAATATTTTTCGTTTTCCTGAAAGTAGGTTATAGCTGGGTGTTGTAAATGAAACTTTTTAAAATATATGTGGTATTGTAATGATAGAACACCAAAAATATTTGTCATGGCTGTTTTAATAAACTGCGGAGCTAAAAGTGATTCTGATAAAACTTATGAGACCCTAAACACCACTTAGATGGGGGGTGGGGGGAGTCTGAAACAAAGCTGTCATCAATACAGTAATCAGAGGAGTCCGTTTCAGATAACTATACTGTTTTATTATTTCAAGACCAGTTGGCACGGTGACTTTTTTTACCTTATACGGATCCTTTTTGAGTACAAGCCTGGGCGAAGGAGGAAATATAAAAGCAGCCATGAAATATATCGTATAGGGAAAATAAATTCGTATAGGGAAAACGAATTTCTGCACACAAAAAATAACATCCAAAAACTTGGATTTTTCAGAACTCAAAAAAAAAATCCCATCTGAATATTGAATTTTCCCAAGCTCGAAAATTCGTATAAGGAAAATGAATTTTGGAACACAAGAAAATAGCATCAGAAACATTGATTTTTCCGAACGAAAAAAAAAATTCCCATCGGAAGATTGAATTTTCCCGCGCTCGAAAATTCGTATAGGGAAAATGAATTTCTGAACAGAAAAAAATAACATTGGAAACATGGATTGTCCCAAACTGATGAAAAATTCCCATTAGAAGAATGAATTTTCGCACGCTCAAAAATCGTATAGGGAAAATGAATTTCTGCACTCAAAAACAACATCAAAAAACTCGGATTGTTCTAAACTCAAGAATAAACTCAAGAAGGAAGGGCAAGACATAAATGCAAATAATAACCACTGTATATTGGGAACCAGTACAATGCAGTTTATAGAATGTCAGATTAAGATCAGAAGACCAGAGTTCTAATCTTTGCTCAGACTGAGTGATGATGACATCCTTTAGTATATCACATACCTTGAAAATCTTATTAAGGTTATAAGCTGGATGTGGCAGGGTGCTACATGCATTTGGTTACATCCATACATAACTAAACTCCGGTCCCAAGGAAAATGAGAAAACTAGAGACATTGGCTGATATCCTAGTTTTGGATGTTATTTTTTTGTGCAGAAATTCATTTTCCCTATACGATTTTGAGCGTGAGCAAATTTATTTTTCTGATGGGAATTTTTTCATTAGTATGGAACAATCCATGTTTCCGTTGTTATTTTTTTCTGTTCGGAAATTCATTTTCCCTATACGAATTTTCGAGCTCGGGAAAATTCAATATTCAGATGGGATATTTTTTGAGTTCGGAACAATCCATGTTTCTGATGCTATTTTCTTGTGTTCCAAAATTCATTTTCCTTATACGATTTTTGAGTGTGGGAAAATTCATTTTTCTGATGGGTAGTTTTTTTTTATCTCGGGACAATCCATGTTTCTGATGCTATTTTCTTGTGTTCCAAAAATCATTTTCCTTATACGATTTTTGAGTGTGGGAAAATTCATTTTTCTGATGGGTAGGTTTTTTTTATTTCGGGACAATCCATGTTTCTGATGCTATTTTCTTGTGTTCCAAAATTCATTTTCCTTATACGAATTTTCGAGCTCGGGAAAATTCAATATTCAGATGGGATTTTTTTTTTTTGAGTTCTGAAAAATCCAAGTTTTTGGATGTTATTTTTTTGTGCAGAAATTCATTTTCCCTATACGATTTTTGAGCGTGGGCAAATTCATTTTTCTGATGGGAAGTTTTTTTGAGTTCGGAAAAATCCATGTTTCCGTTGTTATTTTCTTGTGTTCCAAAATTCATTTTCCTTATAAGATTTTTGAGTGTGGGAAAATTCATTTTTCTGATGGGTAGGTTTTTTTTATTTCGGGACAATCCATGTTTCTGATGCTATTTTCTTGTGTTCCAAAATTCATTTTCCTTATACGAATTTTCGAGCTCGGGAAAATTCAATTTGAACTCCAGAGTTCCCTTAATATTTCATGAGTTATTAGATCAAGACATCTTAGAATCAGTGTATTCATAACTTATTTGTTCTATAACTGTGGATGAGGCTACCAAGTAAACATCATTTTGCGGTCACGAATGTCACCGAACTCACCAGCTGTTGGCAATGCTATTATAGAAATGTTAGCATTTAAAGAAATGTAAAAATAAATGTACTTTGTACTATACCTTTAAAAAAATCTATTTACATATTCATAATGAATGGCTTTGAGTAATCTTACAAAAAATTATCTTGTCATTGTTATTAATGCTGGGAATAATGCAACAAAAATAATTTGAATGATTTATAGGTATGACCACTCGTTGTGGCTAACTAATAAGGCACCTGTTCATTACGGGGTTCATGCTTTGTAGCACAGGTGACTGGTGCAACAGTAGTTCTTTGCTGTGGCAAGTTACACAATATAACGTTCATATGCATAAATCACAAATGTTTCTCGCCATTATTTTGCTACTGACATTGTTTGGTGGATCAATTCATAAGAACATAAGAACATAAGAACAGCCTTGCTGGAACAGGCCACAGCCCATCCAGTCCAGCATTCTGTCTCACACAGTGGCTCACCATTTCCTTCAGGGTATTCCCAAGCAGATGCCTTCACTTGGTTAGGATTCCCTGGAAATGATATTGAGAGATATCCTGCCTCTCTCTCCAACCCGGAGGTTGTCCTTAAATTCAGCTACCTATTCCTCACAATGCACAAGGCAAAGTAATCTGAAAAATTAGAAGTGATCACAGTCAAGTTTTTTAAGAGTTATAAAAGGAGAAGCCTCTTGCTCACGTAAAGCAAAAAGTGTTGTGTTCACAATGATTAGATTATTTTATGCAGTGTAATGTTCTAGATTATATTTCTCATTCACTGACTACAGTGACTATTCTGAGGGATGGGCACCGTAATGGTTTGCATTGCAGAACTGGACACAGCTAAATCCTTCAAGGAAAAAAGGGGAATTTTCATTACAGTATTTGTCTTTAACCACCAGCTTCCAGTTTTGTAGTGATAGTTTTAATTTTAATATTTTTCGTTTTCCTGAAAGTAGGTTATAGCTGGGTGTTGTAAATGAAACTTTTTAAAATATATGTGGTATTGTAATGATAGAACACCAAAAATATTTGTCATGGCTGTTTTAATAAACTGCGGAGCTAAAAGTTATTCTGATAAAACTTATGAGACCCTAAACACCACTTAGATGGGGGGTGGGGGGAGTCTGAAACAAAGCTGTCATCAATACAGTAATCAGAGGAGTCCGTTTCAGATAACTATACTGTTTTATTATTTCAAGACCAGTTGGCACGGTGACTTTTTTTACCTTATACGGATCCTTTTTGAGTACAAGCCTGGGCGAAGGAGGAAATATAAAAGCAGCCATGAAATATATCGTATAGGGAAAATAAATTCGTATAGGGAAAACGAATTTCTGCACACAAAAAATAACATCCAAAAACTTGGATTTTTCAGAACTCAAAAAAAAAAATCCCATCTGAATATTGAATTTTCCCAAGCTCGAAAATTCGTATAAGGAAAATGAATTTTGGAACACAAGAAAATAGCATCAGAAACATTGATTTTTCCGAACGAAAAAAAAAATTCCCATCGGAAGATTGAATTTTCCCGCGCTCGAAAATTCGTATAGGGAAAATGAATTTCTGAACAGAAAAAAATAACATTGGAAACATGGATTGTCCCAAACTGATGAAAAATTCCCATTAGAAGAATGAATTTTCGCACTCTCAAAAATCGTATAGGGAAAATGAATTTCTCCACTCAAAAACAACATCCAAAATCTCGGATTGTTCTAAACTCAAGAATAAACTCAAGAAGGAAGGGCGACATAAATGCAAATAATAACCACTGTATATTGGGAACCAGTACAATGCAGTTTATAGAATGTCAGATTAAGATCAGAAGACCAGAGTTCTAATCTTTGCTCAGACTGAGTGATGATGACATCCTTTAGTATATCACATACCTTGAAAATCTTATTAAGGTTATAAGCTGGATGTGGCAGGGTGCTACATGCATTTGGTTACATCCATACATAACTAAACTCCGGTCCCAAGGAAAATGAGAAAACTAGAGACATTGGCTGATATCCTAGTTTTGGATGTTATTTTTTTGTGCAGAAATTCATTTTCCCTATACGATTTTTGAGCGTGGGCAAATTCATTTTTCTGATGGGAATTTTTTCATCAGTTTGGAACAATCCATGTTTCTGGTGCTATTTTCTTGTGTTCGGAAAGGCATTTTCCCTATACGAATTTTCGAGCTCGGGAAAATTCAATATTCCGATGGGATTTTTTTTTTGAGATCGGAAATATCCTAATTTTTGGATATTTTTTTGTGCAGAAATTCACTTTTCCTATACGATTTTTGAGCATGGGCAAATTCATTTTTCTGATTGGAATTTTTTTGAGTTTGGAATAATCCACCTTTTTGGATGTTATTTTTTTCTGCAGAAATTCATTTTCCCTATACGATTTTTGAGCGTGAGAAAATTCAATATTCAGATGGGATTTTTTTTCATGAGTTTGGAACATTCCATGTTTCCGATGTTATTTTTTTCTGTTCAGAAATTCATTTTCCCTATACAAATTTTCGAAATCAGGAAAATTCAATCTTCAGATGGGAAATATTTTTTAGTTCGGAACAATCAATGTTTCTGATGCTATTTTGTGTTCAGAAATTCATTTTCCCTATACGATTTTTGAGCATGGGAAAATTCATTTTTCTGATGGGAAGTTTTTTTGAGTTCGGAACAATCCATGTTTCTCATGCTATTTGTCTTGTGTTCCAAAATTCATTTTCCCTATACGAATTCTCGAGCTCAGGAAAATTCAATATTCAGATGGGATTTTTTTTGAGTTTGGAACAATCCACGTTTTTGTATGTTAATTTTTTTGTGCAGAAATTCATTTTCCCTATACGATTTTTGAGCGTGGGAAAATTCATTTTTCTGATGTGAATTTTTTTCATGAGTTTGGAACCTTCCATGTTTCCGTTATTTTTTTCTGTTCAGAAATTCATTTTCCCTATACGAATTTCCGAAATCAGGAAAATTCAATCTTCAGATGGGAAATATTTTTTAGTTCGGAACAATCCATGTTTCTGATGCTATTTTGTATTCAGAAATTCATTTTCCCTATCCGATTTTTGAGCATGGGAAAATTCATTTTTCTGATGGGAAGTTTTTTTGAGTTCGGAACAATCCATGTTTCTCATGCTATTGTCTTGTGTTCCGAAATTCGTTTTCCCTATACGAATTCTCGAGCTCAGGAAAATTCAATATTTAGATGGGATTTTTTTTGAGTTTGGAACAATCCATATGTCTGATGCTATTTTCTTGTGTTCCGAATGTCATTTTCCCTATACGAATTTTCGAGCTCGGGAAAATTCAATATTCAGATGGGATTTTTTTTTTGAGATCGGAAATATCCTAGTTTTTGGATGTTATTTTTTTGTGCAGAAATTCATTTTCCCTATACGATTTTGAGCGTGAGCAAATTTATTTTTCTGATGGGAATTTTTTCATTAGTATGGAACAATCCATGTTTCCGTTGTTATTTTTTTCTGTTCGGAAATTCATTTTCCCTATACGAATTTTCGAGCTCGGGAAAATTCATTATTCAGATGGGATATTTTTTGAGTTCGGAACAATCCATGTTTCTGATGCTATTTTCTTGTGTTCCAAAATTCATTTTCCTTATACGATTTTTGAGTGTGGGAAAATTCATTTTTCTGATGGGTAGGTTTTTTTTATTTCGGGACAATCCATGTTTCTGATGCTATTTTCTTGTGTTCCAAAATTCATTTTCCTTATACGAATTTTCGAGCTTGGGAAAATTCAATATTCAGATGGGATTTTTTTTTTTTTGAGTTCTGAAAAATCCAAGTTTTTGGATGTTATTTTTTTGTGCAGAAATTCATTTTCCCTATACGATTTTTGAGCGTGGGCAAATTCATTTTTCTGATGGGAAGTTTTTTTGAGTTCGGAACAATCCATGTTTCTCATGCTATTGTCTTGTGTTCCGAAATTCGTTTTCCCTATACGAATTCTCGAGCTCAGGAAAATTCAATATTTAGATGGGATTTTTTTTGAGTTTGGAACAATCCATGTGTCTGATGCTATTTTCTTGTGTTCCGAATGTCATTTTCCCTATATGAATTTTCAAGCTCGGGAAAATTCAATATTCCGATGGGATTTTTTTTTTGAGATCGGAAATATCCTAGTTTTGGATGTTATTTTTTTGTGCAGAAATTCATTTTCCCTATACGATTTTGAGCGTGAGCAAATTTATTTTTCTGATGGGAATTTTTTCATTAGTATGGAACAATCCATGTTTCCGTTGTTATTTTTTTCTGTTCGGAAATTCATTTTCCCTATACGAATTTTCGAGCTCGGGAAAATTCAATATTCCGATGGGATTTTTTTTGAGTTCGGAACAATCCATGTTTCTGATGCTATTTTCTTGTGTTCCAAAATTCATTTTCCTTATACGATTTTTGAGTGTGGGAAAATTCATTTTTCTGATGGGTAGTTTTTTTTTTATCTCGGGACAATCCATGTTTCTGATGCTATTTTCTTGTGTTCCAAAATTCATTTTCCTTATACGATTTTTGAGTGTGGGAAAATTCATTTTTCTGATGGGTAGGTTTTTTTTATTTCGGGACAATCCATGTTTCTGATGCTATTTTCTTGTGTTCCAAAATTCATTTTCCTTCTACGAATTTTCGAGCTTGGGAAAATTCAATATTCAGATGGGATTTTTTTTTTTTGAGTTCTGAAAAATCCAAGTTTTTGGATGTTATTTTTTTGTGCAGAAATTCATTTTCCCTATATGATTTTTGAGCGTGGGCAAATTCATTTTTCTGATGGGAAGTTTTTTTGAGTTCGGAAAAATCCATGTTTCCGTTGTTATTTTCTTGTGTTCCAAAATTCATTTTCCTTATAAGATTTTTGAGTGTGGGAAAATTCATTTTTCTGATGGGTAGGTTTTTTTTATTTCGGGACAATCCATGTTTCTGATGCTATTTTCTTGTGTTCCAAAATTCATTTTCCTTATACGAATTTTCGAGCTCGGGAAAATTCAATTTGAACTCCAGAGTTCCCTTAATATTTCATGAGTTATTAGATCAAGACATCTTAGAATCAGTGTATTGATAACTTATTTGTTCTATAACTGTGGATGAGGCTACCAAGTAAACATCATTTTCCGGTCACGAATGTCACCGAACTCACCAGCTGTTGGCAATGCTATTATAGAAATGTTAGCATTTAAAGAAATGTAAAAATAAATGTACTTTGTACTATACCTTTAAAAAAATCTATTTACATATTCATAATGAATGGCTTTGAGTAATCTTACAAAAATTATCTTGTCATTGTTATTAATGCTGGGAATAATGCAACAAAAATAATCCACCTTTTCGGATGTTATTTTTTTCTGCAGAAATTCATTTTCCCTATACGATTTTTGAGCGTGAGAAAATTCAATATTCCGATGGGATTTTTTTTTTGAGATCGGAAATATCCTAGTTTTTGGATGTTATTTTTTTGTGCAGAAATTCATTTTCCCTATACAATTTTGAGCGTGAGCAAATTTATTTTTCTGATGGGAATTTTTTCATTAGTATGGAACAATCCATGTTTCCGTTGTTATTTTTTTCTGTTCGGAAATTCATTTTCCCTATACGAATTTTCGAGCTCGGGAAAATTCAATATTCAGATGGGATATTTTTTGAGTTCGGAACAATCCATGTTTCTGATGCTATTTTCTTGTGTTCCAAAATTCATTTTCCTTATACGATTTTTGAGTGTGGGAAAATTCATTTTTCTGATGGGTAGGTTTTTTTTATTTCGGGACAATCCATGTTTCTGATGCTATTTTCTTGTGTTCCAAAATTCATTTTCCTTATACGAATTTTCGAGCTTGGGAAAATTCAATATTCAGATGGGATTTTTTTTTTTTTTGAGTTCTGAAAAATCCAAGTTTTTGGATGTTATTTTTTTGTGCAGAAATTCATTTTCCCTATACGATTTTTGAGCGTGGGCAAATTCATTTTTCTGATGGGAAGTTTTTTTGAGTTCGGAACAATCCATGTTTCTCATGCTATTGTCTTGTGTTCCGAAATTCGTTTTCCCTATACGAATTCTCGAGCTCAGGAAAATTCAATATTTAGATGGGATTTTTTTTGAGTTTGGAACAATCCATGTGTCTGATGCTATTTTCTTGTGTTCCGAATGTCATTTTCCCTATATGAATTTTCAAGCTCGGGAAAATTCAATATTCCGATGGGATTTTTTTTTTGAGATCGGAAATATCCTAGTTTTGGATGTTATTTTTTTGTGCAGAAATTCATTTTCCCTATACGATTTTGAGCGTGAGCAAATTTATTTTTCTGATGGGAATTTTTTCATTAGTATGGAACAATCCATGTTTCCGTTGTTATTTTTTTCTGTTCGGAAATTCATTTTCCCTATACGAATTTTCGAGCTCGGGAAAATTCAATATTCCGATGGGATTTTTTTTGAGTTCGGAACAATCCATGTTTCTGATGCTATTTTCTTGTGTTCCAAAATTCATTTTCCTTATACGATTTTTGAGTGTGGGAAAATTCATTTTTCTGATGGGTAGTTTTTTTTTTATCTCGGGACAATCCATGTTTCTGATGCTATTTTCTTGTGTTCCAAAATTCATTTTCCTTATACGATTTTTGAGTGTGGGAAAATTCATTTTTCTGATGGGTAGGTTTTTTTTATTTCGGGACAATCCATGTTTCTGATGCTATTTTCTTGTGTTCCAAAATTCATTTTCCTTCTACGAATTTTCGAGCTTGGGAAAATTCAATATTCAGATGGGATTTTTTTTTTTTGAGTTCTGAAAAATCCAAGTTTTTGGATGTTATTTTTTTGTGCAGAAATTCATTTTCCCTATATGATTTTTGAGCGTGGGCAAATTCATTTTTCTGATGGGAAGTTTTTTTGAGTTCGGAAAAATCCATGTTTCCGTTGTTATTTTCTTGTGTTCCAAAATTCATTTTCCTTATAAGATTTTTGAGTGTGGGAAAATTCATTTTTCTGATGGGTAGGTTTTTTTTATTTCGGGACAATCCATGTTTCTGATGCTATTTTCTTGTGTTCCAAAATTCATTTTCCTTATACGAATTTTCGAGCTCGGGAAAATTCAATTTGAACTCCAGAGTTCCCTTAATATTTCATGAGTTATTAGATCAAGACATCTTAGAATCAGTGTATTGATAACTTATTTGTTCTATAACTGTGGATGAGGCTACCAAGTAAACATCATTTTCCGGTCACGAATGTCACCGAACTCACCAGCTGTTGGCAATGCTATTATAGAAATGTTAGCATTTAAAGAAATGTAAAAATAAATGTACTTTGTACTATACCTTTAAAAAAATCTATTTACATATTCATAATGAATGGCTTTGAGTAATCTTACAAAAATTATCTTGTCATTGTTATTAATGCTGGGAATAATGCAACAAAAATAATCCACCTTTTCGGATGTTATTTTTTTCTGCAGAAATTCATTTTCCCTATACGATTTTTGAGCGTGAGAAAATTCAATATTCCGATGGGATTTTTTTTTTGAGATCGGAAATATCCTAGTTTTTGGATGTTATTTTTTTGTGCAGAAATTCATTTTCCCTATACAATTTTGAGCGTGAGCAAATTTATTTTTCTGATGGGAATTTTTTCATTAGTATGGAACAATCCATGTTTCCGTTGTTATTTTTTTCTGTTCGGAAATTCATTTTCCCTATACGAATTTTCGAGCTCGGGAAAATTCAATATTCAGATGGGATATTTTTTGAGTTCGGAACAATCCATGTTTCTGATGCTATTTTCTTGTGTTCCAAAATTCATTTTCCTTATACGATTTTTGAGTGTGGGAAAATTCATTTTTCTGATGGGTAGGTTTTTTTTATTTCGGGACAATCCATGTTTCTGATGCTATTTTCTTGTGTTCCAAAATTCATTTTCCTTATACGAATTTTCGAGCTTGGGAAAATTCAATATTCAGATGGGATTTTTTTTTTTTTTGAGTTCTGAAAAATCCAAGTTTTTGGATGTTATTTTTTTGTGCAGAAATTCATTTTCCCTATACGATTTTTGAGCGTGGGCAAATTCATTTTTCTGATGGGAAGTTTTTTTGAGTTCGGAACAATCCATGTTTCTCATGCTATTGTCTTGTGTTCCGAAATTCGTTTTCCCTATACGAATTCTCGAGCTCAGGAAAATTCAATATTTAGATGGGATTTTTTTTGAGTTTGGAACAATCCATGTGTCTGATGCTATTTTCTTGTGTTCCGAATGTCATTTTCCCTATATGAATTTTCAAGCTCGGGAAAATTCAATATTCCGATGGGATTTTTTTTTTGAGATCGGAAATATCCTAGTTTTGGATGTTATTTTTTTGTGCAGAAATTCATTTTCCCTATACGATTTTGAGCGTGAGCAAATTTATTTTTCTGATGGGAATTTTTTCATTAGTATGGAACAATCCATGTTTCCGTTGTTATTTTTTTCTGTTCGGAAATTCATTTTCCCTATACGAATTTTCGAGCTCGGGAAAATTCAATATTCCGATGGGATTTTTTTTGAGTTCGGAACAATCCATGTTTCTGATGCTATTTTCTTGTGTTCCAAAATTCATTTTCCTTATACGATTTTTGAGTGTGGGAAAATTCATTTTTCTGATGGGTAGTTTTTTTTTTATCTCGGGACAATCCATGTTTCTGATGCTATTTTCTTGTGTTCCAAAATTCATTTTCCTTATACGATTTTTGAGTGTGGGAAAATTCATTTTTCTGATGGGTAGGTTTTTTTTATTTCGGGACAATCCATGTTTCTGATGCTATTTTCTTGTGTTCCAAAATTCATTTTCCTTATACGAATTTTCGAGCTTGGGAAAATTCAATATTCAGATGGGATTTTTTTTTTTTGAGTTCTGAAAAATCCAAGTTTTTGGATGTTATTTTTTTGTGCAGAAATTCATTTTCCCTATATGATTTTTGAGCGTGGGCAAATTCATTTTTCTGATGGGAAGTTTTTTTGAGTTCGGAAAAATCCATGTTTCCGTTGTTATTTTCTTGTGTTCCAAAATTCATTTTCCTTATAAGATTTTTGAGTGTGGGAAAATTCATTTTTCTGATGGGTAGGTTTTTTTTATTTCGGGACAATCCATGTTTCTGATGCTATTTTCTTGTGTTCCAAAATTCATTTTCCTTATACGAATTTTCGAGCTCGGGAAAATTCAATTTGAACTCCAGAGTTCCCTTAATATTTCATGAGTTATTAGATCAAGACATCTTAGAATCAGTGTATTGATAACTTATTTGTTCTATAACTGTGGATGAGGCTACCAAGTAAACATCATTTTCCGGTCACGAATGTCACCGAACTCACCAGCTGTTGGCAATGCTATTATAGAAATGTTAGCATTTAAAGAAATGTAAAAATAAATGTACTTTGTACTATACCTTTAAAAAAATCTATTTACATATTCATAATGAATGGCTTTGAGTAATCTTACAAAAATTATCTTGTCATTGTTATTAATGCTGGGAATAATGCAACAAAAATAATCCACCTTTTCGGATGTTATTTTTTTCTGCAGAAATTCATTTTCCCTATACGATTTTTGAGCGTGAGAAAATTCAATATTCCGATGGGATTTTTTTTTTGAGATCGGAAATATCCTAGTTTTTGGATGTTATTTTTTTGTGCAGAAATTCATTTTCCCTATACAATTTTGAGCGTGAGCAAATTTATTTTTCTGATGGGAATTTTTTCATTAGTATGGAACAATCCATGTTTCCGTTGTTATTTTTTTCTGTTCGGAAATTCATTTTCCCTATACGAATTTTCGAGCTCGGGAAAATTCAATATTCAGATGGGATATTTTTTGAGTTCGGAACAATCCATGTTTCTGATGCTATTTTCTTGTGTTCCAAAATTCATTTTCCTTATACGATTTTTGAGTGTGGGAAAATTCATTTTTCTGATGGGTAGTTTTTTTTTTATCTCGGGACAATCCATGTTTCTGATGCTATTTTCTTGTGTTCCAAAATTCATTTTCCTTATACGATTTTTGAGTGTGGGAAAATTCATTTTTCTGATGGGTAGGTTTTTTTTATTTCGGGACAATCCATGTTTCTGATGCTATTTTCTTGTGTTCCAAAATTCATTTTCCTTCTACGAATTTTCGAGCTTGGGAAAATTCAATATTCAGATGGGATTTTTTTTTTTTGAGTTCTGAAAAATCCAAGTTTTTGGATGTTATTTTTTTGTGCAGAAATTCATTTTCCCTATATGATTTTTGAGCGTGGGCAAATTCATTTTTCTGATGGGAAGTTTTTTTGAGTTCGGAAAAATCCATGTTTCCGTTGTTATTTTCTTGTGTTCCAAAATTCATTTTCCTTATAAGATTTTTGAGTGTGGGAAAATTCATTTTTCTGATGGGTAGGTTTTTTTTATTTCGGGACAATCCATGTTTCTGATGCTATTTTCTTGTGTTCCAAAATTCATTTTCCTTATACGAATTTTCGAGCTCGGGAAAATTCAATTTGAACTCCAGAGTTCCCTTAATATTTCATGAGTTATTAGATCAAGACATCTTAGAATCAGTGTATTGATAACTTATTTGTTCTATAACTGTGGATGAGGCTACCAAGTAAACATCATTTTCCGGTCACGAATGTCACCGAACTCACCAGCTGTTGGCAATGCTATTATAGAAATGTTAGCATTTAAAGAAATGTAAAAATAAATGTACTTTGTACTATACCTTTAAAAAAATCTATTTACATATTCATAATGAATGGCTTTGAGTAATCTTACAAAAATTATCTTGTCATTGTTATTAATGCTGGGAATAATGCAACAAAAATAATCCACCTTTTCGGATGTTATTTTTTTCTGCAGAAATTCATTTTCCCTATACGATTTTTGAGCGTGAGAAAATTCAATATTCCGATGGGATTTTTTTTTTGAGATCGGAAATATCCTAGTTTTTGGATGTTATTTTTTTGTGCAGAAATTCATTTTCCCTATACAATTTTGAGCGTGAGCAAATTTATTTTTCTGATGGGAATTTTTTCATTAGTATGGAACAATCCATGTTTCCGTTGTTATTTTTTTCTGTTCGGAAATTCATTTTCCCTATACGAATTTTCGAGCTCGGGAAAATTCAATATTCAGATGGGATATTTTTTGAGTTCGGAACAATCCATGTTTCTGATGCTATTTTCTTGTGTTCCAAAATTCATTTTCCTTATACGATTTTTGAGTGTGGGAAAATTCATTTTTCTGATGGGTAGGTTTTTTTTATTTCGGGACAATCCATGTTTCTGATGCTATTTTCTTGTGTTCCAAAATTCATTTTCCTTATACGAATTTTCGAGCTTGGGAAAATTCAATATTCAGATGGGATTTTTTTTTTTTTTGAGTTCTGAAAAATCCAAGTTTTTGGATGTTATTTTTTTGTGCAGAAATTCATTTTCCCTATACGATTTTTGAGCGTGGGCAAATTCATTTTTCTGATGGGAAGTTTTTTTGAGTTCGGAACAATCCATGTTTCTCATGCTATTGTCTTGTGTTCCGAAATTCGTTTTCCCTATACGAATTCTCGAGCTCAGGAAAATTCAATATTTAGATGGGATTTTTTTTGAGTTTGGAACAATCCATGTGTCTGATGCTATTTTCTTGTGTTCCGAATGTCATTTTCCCTATATGAATTTTCAAGCTCGGGAAAATTCAATATTCCGATGGGATTTTTTTTTTGAGATCGGAAATATCCTAGTTTTGGATGTTATTTTTTTGTGCAGAAATTCATTTTCCCTATACGATTTTGAGCGTGAGCAAATTTATTTTTCTGATGGGAATTTTTTCATTAGTATGGAACAATCCATGTTTCCGTTGTTATTTTTTTCTGTTCGGAAATTCATTTTCCCTATACGAATTTTCGAGCTCGGGAAAATTCAATATTCCGATGGGATTTTTTTTGAGTTCGGAACAATCCATGTTTCTGATGCTATTTTCTTGTGTTCCAAAATTCATTTTCCTTATACGATTTTTGAGTGTGGGAAAATTCATTTTTCTGATGGGTAGTTTTTTTTTTATCTCGGGACAATCCATGTTTCTGATGCTATTTTCTTGTGTTCCAAAATTCATTTTCCTTATACGATTTTTGAGTGTGGGAAAATTCATTTTTCTGATGGGTAGGTTTTTTTTATTTCGGGACAATCCATGTTTCTGATGCTATTTTCTTGTGTTCCAAAATTCATTTTCCTTATACGAATTTTCGAGCTTGGGAAAATTCAATATTCAGATGGGATTTTTTTTTTTTGAGTTCTGAAAAATCCAAGTTTTTGGATGTTATTTTTTTGTGCAGAAATTCATTTTCCCTATATGATTTTTGAGCGTGGGCAAATTCATTTTTCTGATGGGAAGTTTTTTTGAGTTCGGAAAAATCCATGTTTCCGTTGTTATTTTCTTGTGTTCCAAAATTCATTTTCCTTATAAGATTTTTGAGTGTGGGAAAATTCATTTTTCTGATGGGTAGGTTTTTTTTATTTCGGGACAATCCATGTTTCTGATGCTATTTTCTTGTGTTCCAAAATTCATTTTCCTTATACGAATTTTCGAGCTCGGGAAAATTCAATTTGAACTCCAGAGTTCCCTTAATATTTCATGAGTTATTAGATCAAGACATCTTAGAATCAGTGTATTGATAACTTATTTGTTCTATAACTGTGGATGAGGCTACCAAGTAAACATCATTTTCCGGTCACGAATGTCACCGAACTCACCAGCTGTTGGCAATGCTATTATAGAAATGTTAGCATTTAAAGAAATGTAAAAATAAATGTACTTTGTACTATACCTTTAAAAAAATCTATTTACATATTCATAATGAATGGCTTTGAGTAATCTTACAAAAATTATCTTGTCATTGTTATTAATGCTGGGAATAATGCAACAAAAATAATCCACCTTTTCGGATGTTATTTTTTTCTGCAGAAATTCATTTTCCCTATACGATTTTTGAGCGTGAGAAAATTCAATATTCCGATGGGATTTTTTTTTTGAGATCGGAAATATCCTAGTTTTTGGATGTTATTTTTTTGTGCAGAAATTCATTTTCCCTATACAATTTTGAGCGTGAGCAAATTTATTTTTCTGATGGGAATTTTTTCATTAGTATGGAACAATCCATGTTTCCGTTGTTATTTTTTTCTGTTCGGAAATTCATTTTCCCTATACGAATTTTCGAGCTCGGGAAAATTCAATATTCAGATGGGATATTTTTTGAGTTCGGAACAATCCATGTTTCTGATGCTATTTTCTTGTGTTCCAAAATTCATTTTCCTTATACGATTTTTGAGTGTGGGAAAATTCATTTTTCTGATGGGTAGGTTTTTTTTATTTCGGGACAATCCATGTTTCTGATGCTATTTTCTTGTGTTCCAAAATTCATTTTCCTTATACGAATTTTCGAGCTTGGGAAAATTCAATATTCAGATGGGATTTTTTTTTTTTTGAGTTCTGAAAAATCCAAGTTTTTGGATGTTATTTTTTTGTGCAGAAATTCATTTTCCCTATACGATTTTTGAGCGTGGGCAAATTCATTTTTCTGATGGGAAGTTTTTTTGAGTTCGGAACAATCCATGTTTCTCATGCTATTGTCTTGTGTTCCGAAATTCGTTTTCCCTATACGAATTCTCGAGCTCAGGAAAATTCAATATTTAGATGGGATTTTTTTTGAGTTTGGAACAATCCATGTGTCTGATGCTATTTTCTTGTGTTCCGAATGTCATTTTCCCTATATGAATTTTCAAGCTCGGGAAAATTCAATATTCCGATGGGATTTTTTTTTTGAGATCGGAAATATCCTAGTTTTGGATGTTATTTTTTTGTGCAGAAATTCATTTTCCCTATACGATTTTGAGCGTGAGCAAATTTATTTTTCTGATGGGAATTTTTTCATTAGTATGGAACAATCCATGTTTCCGTTGTTATTTTTTTCTGTTCGGAAATTCATTTTCCCTATACGAATTTTCGAGCTCGGGAAAATTCAATATTCCGATGGGATTTTTTTTGAGTTCGGAACAATCCATGTTTCTGATGCTATTTTCTTGTGTTCCAAAATTCATTTTCCTTATACGATTTTTGAGTGTGGGAAAATTCATTTTTCTGATGGGTAGTTTTTTTTTTATCTCGGGACAATCCATGTTTCTGATGCTATTTTCTTGTGTTCCAAAATTCATTTTCCTTATACGATTTTTGAGTGTGGGAAAATTCATTTTTCTGATGGGTAGGTTTTTTTTATTTCGGGACAATCCATGTTTCTGATGCTATTTTCTTGTGTTCCAAAATTCATTTTCCTTATACGAATTTTCGAGCTTGGGAAAATTCAATATTCAGATGGGATTTTTTTTTTTTGAGTTCTGAAAAATCCAAGTTTTTGGATGTTATTTTTTTGTGCAGAAATTCATTTTCCCTATATGATTTTTGAGCGTGGGCAAATTCATTTTTCTGATGGGAAGTTTTTTTGAGTTCGGAAAAATCCATGTTTCCGTTGTTATTTTCTTGTGTTCCAAAATTCATTTTCCTTATAAGATTTTTGAGTGTGGGAAAATTCATTTTTCTGATGGGTAGGTTTTTTTTATTTCGGGACAATCCATGTTTCTGATGCTATTTTCTTGTGTTCCAAAATTCATTTTCCTTATACGAATTTTCGAGCTCGGGAAAATTCAATTTGAACTCCAGAGTTCCCTTAATATTTCATGAGTTATTAGATCAAGACATCTTAGAATCAGTGTATTGATAACTTATTTGTTCTATAACTGTGGATGAGGCTACCAAGTAAACATCATTTTCCGGTCACGAATGTCACCGAACTCACCAGCTGTTGGCAATGCTATTATAGAAATGTTAGCATTTAAAGAAATGTAAAAATAAATGTACTTTGTACTATACCTTTAAAAAAATCTATTTACATATTCATAATGAATGGCTTTGAGTAATCTTACAAAAATTATCTTGTCATTGTTATTAATGCTGGGAATAATGCAACAAAAATAATCCACCTTTTCGGATGTTATTTTTTTCTGCAGAAATTCATTTTCCCTATACGATTTTTGAGCGTGAGAAAATTCAATATTCCGATGGGATTTTTTTTTTGAGATCGGAAATATCCTAGTTTTTGGATGTTATTTTTTTGTGCAGAAATTCATTTTCCCTATACAATTTTGAGCGTGAGCAAATTTATTTTTCTGATGGGAATTTTTTCATTAGTATGGAACAATCCATGTTTCCGTTGTTATTTTTTTCTGTTCGGAAATTCATTTTCCCTATACGAATTTTCGAGCTCGGGAAAATTCAATATTCAGATGGGATATTTTTTGAGTTCGGAACAATCCATGTTTCTGATGCTATTTTCTTGTGTTCCAAAATTCATTTTCCTTATACGATTTTTGAGTGTGGGAAAATTCATTTTTCTGATGGGTAGTTTTTTTTTTATCTCGGGACAATCCATGTTTCTGATGCTATTTTCTTGTGTTCCAAAATTCATTTTCCTTATACGATTTTTGAGTGTGGGAAAATTCATTTTTCTGATGGGTAGGTTTTTTTTATTTCGGGACAATCCATGTTTCTGATGCTATTTTCTTGTGTTCCAAAATTCATTTTCCTTCTACGAATTTTCGAGCTTGGGAAAATTCAATATTCAGATGGGATTTTTTTTTTTTGAGTTCTGAAAAATCCAAGTTTTTGGATGTTATTTTTTTGTGCAGAAATTCATTTTCCCTATATGATTTTTGAGCGTGGGCAAATTCATTTTTCTGATGGGAAGTTTTTTTGAGTTCGGAAAAATCCATGTTTCCGTTGTTATTTTCTTGTGTTCCAAAATTCATTTTCCTTATAAGATTTTTGAGTGTGGGAAAATTCATTTTTCTGATGGGTAGGTTTTTTTTATTTCGGGACAATCCATGTTTCTGATGCTATTTTCTTGTGTTCCAAAATTCATTTTCCTTATACGAATTTTCGAGCTCGGGAAAATTCAATTTGAACTCCAGAGTTCCCTTAATATTTCATGAGTTATTAGATCAAGACATCTTAGAATCAGTGTATTGATAACTTATTTGTTCTATAACTGTGGATGAGGCTACCAAGTAAACATCATTTTCCGGTCACGAATGTCACCGAACTCACCAGCTGTTGGCAATGCTATTATAGAAATGTTAGCATTTAAAGAAATGTAAAAATAAATGTACTTTGTACTATACCTTTAAAAAAATCTATTTACATATTCATAATGAATGGCTTTGAGTAATCTTACAAAAATTATCTTGTCATTGTTATTAATGCTGGGAATAATGCAACAAAAATAATCCACCTTTTCGGATGTTATTTTTTTCTGCAGAAATTCATTTTCCCTATACGATTTTTGAGCGTGAGAAAATTCAATATTCCGATGGGATTTTTTTTTTGAGATCGGAAATATCCTAGTTTTTGGATGTTATTTTTTTGTGCAGAAATTCATTTTCCCTATACAATTTTGAGCGTGAGCAAATTTATTTTTCTGATGGGAATTTTTTCATTAGTATGGAACAATCCATGTTTCCGTTGTTATTTTTTTCTGTTCGGAAATTCATTTTCCCTATACGAATTTTCGAGCTCGGGAAAATTCAATATTCAGATGGGATATTTTTTGAGTTCGGAACAATCCATGTTTCTGATGCTATTTTCTTGTGTTCCAAAATTCATTTTCCTTATACGATTTTTGAGTGTGGGAAAATTCATTTTTCTGATGGGTAGGTTTTTTTTATTTCGGGACAATCCATGTTTCTGATGCTATTTTCTTGTGTTCCAAAATTCATTTTCCTTATACGAATTTTCGAGCTTGGGAAAATTCAATATTCAGATGGGATTTTTTTTTTTTTTGAGTTCTGAAAAATCCAAGTTTTTGGATGTTATTTTTTTGTGCAGAAATTCATTTTCCCTATACGATTTTTGAGCGTGGGCAAATTCATTTTTCTGATGGGAAGTTTTTTTGAGTTCGGAACAATCCATGTTTCTCATGCTATTGTCTTGTGTTCCGAAATTCGTTTTCCCTATACGAATTCTCGAGCTCAGGAAAATTCAATATTTAGATGGGATTTTTTTTGAGTTTGGAACAATCCATGTGTCTGATGCTATTTTCTTGTGTTCCGAATGTCATTTTCCCTATATGAATTTTCAAGCTCGGGAAAATTCAATATTCCGATGGGATTTTTTTTTTGAGATCGGAAATATCCTAGTTTTGGATGTTATTTTTTTGTGCAGAAATTCATTTTCCCTATACGATTTTGAGCGTGAGCAAATTTATTTTTCTGATGGGAATTTTTTCATTAGTATGGAACAATCCATGTTTCCGTTGTTATTTTTTTCTGTTCGGAAATTCATTTTCCCTATACGAATTTTCGAGCTCGGGAAAATTCAATATTCCGATGGGATTTTTTTTGAGTTCGGAACAATCCATGTTTCTGATGCTATTTTCTTGTGTTCCAAAATTCATTTTCCTTATACGATTTTTGAGTGTGGGAAAATTCATTTTTCTGATGGGTAGTTTTTTTTTTATCTCGGGACAATCCATGTTTCTGATGCTATTTTCTTGTGTTCCAAAATTCATTTTCCTTATACGATTTTTGAGTGTGGGAAAATTCATTTTTCTGATGGGTAGGTTTTTTTTATTTCGGGACAATCCATGTTTCTGATGCTATTTTCTTGTGTTCCAAAATTCATTTTCCTTATACGAATTTTCGAGCTTGGGAAAATTCAATATTCAGATGGGATTTTTTTTTTTTGAGTTCTGAAAAATCCAAGTTTTTGGATGTTATTTTTTTGTGCAGAAATTCATTTTCCCTATATGATTTTTGAGCGTGGGCAAATTCATTTTTCTGATGGGAAGTTTTTTTGAGTTCGGAAAAATCCATGTTTCCGTTGTTATTTTCTTGTGTTCCAAAATTCATTTTCCTTATAAGATTTTTGAGTGTGGGAAAATTCATTTTTCTGATGGGTAGGTTTTTTTTATTTCGGGACAATCCATGTTTCTGATGCTATTTTCTTGTGTTCCAAAATTCATTTTCCTTATACGAATTTTCGAGCTCGGGAAAATTCAATTTGAACTCCAGAGTTCCCTTAATATTTCATGAGTTATTAGATCAAGACATCTTAGAATCAGTGTATTGATAACTTATTTGTTCTATAACTGTGGATGAGGCTACCAAGTAAACATCATTTTCCGGTCACGAATGTCACCGAACTCACCAGCTGTTGGCAATGCTATTATAGAAATGTTAGCATTTAAAGAAATGTAAAAATAAATGTACTTTGTACTATACCTTTAAAAAAATCTATTTACATATTCATAATGAATGGCTTTGAGTAATCTTACAAAAATTATCTTGTCATTGTTATTAATGCTGGGAATAATGCAACAAAAATAATCCACCTTTTCGGATGTTATTTTTTTCTGCAGAAATTCATTTTCCCTATACGATTTTTGAGCGTGAGAAAATTCAATATTCCGATGGGATTTTTTTTTTGAGATCGGAAATATCCTAGTTTTTGGATGTTATTTTTTTGTGCAGAAATTCATTTTCCCTATACAATTTTGAGCGTGAGCAAATTTATTTTTCTGATGGGAATTTTTTCATTAGTATGGAACAATCCATGTTTCCGTTGTTATTTTTTTCTGTTCGGAAATTCATTTTCCCTATACGAATTTTCGAGCTCGGGAAAATTCAATATTCAGATGGGATATTTTTTGAGTTCGGAACAATCCATGTTTCTGATGCTATTTTCTTGTGTTCCAAAATTCATTTTCCTTATACGATTTTTGAGTGTGGGAAAATTCATTTTTCTGATGGGTAGGTTTTTTTTATTTCGGGACAATCCATGTTTCTGATGCTATTTTCTTGTGTTCCAAAATTCATTTTCCTTATACGAATTTTCGAGCTTGGGAAAATTCAATATTCAGATGGGATTTTTTTTTTTTTTGAGTTCTGAAAAATCCAAGTTTTTGGATGTTATTTTTTTGTGCAGAAATTCATTTTCCCTATACGATTTTTGAGCGTGGGCAAATTCATTTTTCTGATGGGAAGTTTTTTTGAGTTCGGAACAATCCATGTTTCTCATGCTATTGTCTTGTGTTCCGAAATTCGTTTTCCCTATACGAATTCTCGAGCTCAGGAAAATTCAATATTTAGATGGGATTTTTTTTGAGTTTGGAACAATCCATGTGTCTGATGCTATTTTCTTGTGTTCCGAATGTCATTTTCCCTATATGAATTTTCAAGCTCGGGAAAATTCAATATTCCGATGGGATTTTTTTTTTGAGATCGGAAATATCCTAGTTTTGGATGTTATTTTTTTGTGCAGAAATTCATTTTCCCTATACGATTTTGAGCGTGAGCAAATTTATTTTTCTGATGGGAATTTTTTCATTAGTATGGAACAATCCATGTTTCCGTTGTTATTTTTTTCTGTTCGGAAATTCATTTTCCCTATACGAATTTTCGAGCTCGGGAAAATTCAATATTCCGATGGGATTTTTTTTGAGTTCGGAACAATCCATGTTTCTGATGCTATTTTCTTGTGTTCCAAAATTCATTTTCCTTATACGATTTTTGAGTGTGGGAAAATTCATTTTTCTGATGGGTAGTTTTTTTTTTATCTCGGGACAATCCATGTTTCTGATGCTATTTTCTTGTGTTCCAAAATTCATTTTCCTTATACGATTTTTGAGTGTGGGAAAATTCATTTTTCTGATGGGTAGGTTTTTTTTATTTCGGGACAATCCATGTTTCTGATGCTATTTTCTTGTGTTCCAAAATTCATTTTCCTTATACGAATTTTCGAGCTTGGGAAAATTCAATATTCAGATGGGATTTTTTTTTTTTGAGTTCTGAAAAATCCAAGTTTTTGGATGTTATTTTTTTGTGCAGAAATTCATTTTCCCTATATGATTTTTGAGCGTGGGCAAATTCATTTTTCTGATGGGAAGTTTTTTTGAGTTCGGAAAAATCCATGTTTCCGTTGTTATTTTCTTGTGTTCCAAAATTCATTTTCCTTATAAGATTTTTGAGTGTGGGAAAATTCATTTTTCTGATGGGTAGGTTTTTTTTATTTCGGGACAATCCATGTTTCTGATGCTATTTTCTTGTGTTCCAAAATTCATTTTCCTTATACGAATTTTCGAGCTCGGGAAAATTCAATTTGAACTCCAGAGTTCCCTTAATATTTCATGAGTTATTAGATCAAGACATCTTAGAATCAGTGTATTGATAACTTATTTGTTCTATAACTGTGGATGAGGCTACCAAGTAAACATCATTTTCCGGTCACGAATGTCACCGAACTCACCAGCTGTTGGCAATGCTATTATAGAAATGTTAGCATTTAAAGAAATGTAAAAATAAATGTACTTTGTACTATACCTTTAAAAAAATCTATTTACATATTCATAATGAATGGCTTTGAGTAATCTTACAAAAATTATCTTGTCATTGTTATTAATGCTGGGAATAATGCAACAAAAATAATCCACCTTTTCGGATGTTATTTTTTTCTGCAGAAATTCATTTTCCCTATACGATTTTTGAGCGTGAGAAAATTCAATATTCCGATGGGATTTTTTTTTTGAGATCGGAAATATCCTAGTTTTTGGATGTTATTTTTTTGTGCAGAAATTCATTTTCCCTATACAATTTTGAGCGTGAGCAAATTTATTTTTCTGATGGGAATTTTTTCATTAGTATGGAACAATCCATGTTTCCGTTGTTATTTTTTTCTGTTCGGAAATTCATTTTCCCTATACGAATTTTCGAGCTCGGGAAAATTCAATATTCAGATGGGATATTTTTTGAGTTCGGAACAATCCATGTTTCTGATGCTATTTTCTTGTGTTCCAAAATTCATTTTCCTTATACGATTTTTGAGTGTGGGAAAATTCATTTTTCTGATGGGTAGGTTTTTTTTATTTCGGGACAATCCATGTTTCTGATGCTATTTTCTTGTGTTCCAAAATTCATTTTCCTTATACGAATTTTCGAGCTTGGGAAAATTCAATATTCAGATGGGATTTTTTTTTTTTTGAGTTCTGAAAAATCCAAGTTTTTGGATGTTATTTTTTTGTGCAGAAATTCATTTTCCCTATACGATTTTTGAGCGTGGGCAAATTCATTTTTCTGATGGGAAGTTTTTTTGAGTTCGGAACAATCCATGTTTCTCATGCTATTGTCTTGTGTTCCGAAATTCGTTTTCCCTATACGAATTCTCGAGCTCAGGAAAATTCAATATTTAGATGGGATTTTTTTTGAGTTTGGAACAATCCATGTGTCTGATGCTATTTTCTTGTGTTCCGAATGTCATTTTCCCTATATGAATTTTCAAGCTCGGGAAAATTCAATATTCCGATGGGATTTTTTTTTTGAGATCGGAAATATCCTAGTTTTGGATGTTATTTTTTTGTGCAGAAATTCATTTTCCCTATACGATTTTGAGCGTGAGCAAATTTATTTTTCTGATGGGAATTTTTTCATTAGTATGGAACAATCCATGTTTCCGTTGTTATTTTTTTCTGTTCGGAAATTCATTTTCCCTATACGAATTTTCGAGCTCGGGAAAATTCAATATTCCGATGGGATTTTTTTTGAGTTCGGAACAATCCATGTTTCTGATGCTATTTTCTTGTGTTCCAAAATTCATTTTCCTTATACGATTTTTGAGTGTGGGAAAATTCATTTTTCTGATGGGTAGTTTTTTTTTTATCTCGGGACAATCCATGTTTCTGATGCTATTTTCTTGTGTTCCAAAATTCATTTTCCTTATACGATTTTTGAGTGTGGGAAAATTCATTTTTCTGATGGGTAGGTTTTTTTTATTTCGGGACAATCCATGTTTCTGATGCTATTTTCTTGTGTTCCAAAATTCATTTTCCTTATACGAATTTTCGAGCTTGGGAAAATTCAATATTCAGATGGGATTTTTTTTTTTTGAGTTCTGAAAAATCCAAGTTTTTGGATGTTATTTTTTTGTGCAGAAATTCATTTTCCCTATATGATTTTTGAGCGTGGGCAAATTCATTTTTCTGATGGGAAGTTTTTTTGAGTTCGGAAAAATCCATGTTTCCGTTGTTATTTTCTTGTGTTCCAAAATTCATTTTCCTTATAAGATTTTTGAGTGTGGGAAAATTCATTTTTCTGATGGGTAGGTTTTTTTTATTTCGGGACAATCCATGTTTCTGATGCTATTTTCTTGTGTTCCAAAATTCATTTTCCTTATACGAATTTTCGAGCTCGGGAAAATTCAATTTGAACTCCAGAGTTCCCTTAATATTTCATGAGTTATTAGATCAAGACATCTTAGAATCAGTGTATTGATAACTTATTTGTTCTATAACTGTGGATGAGGCTACCAAGTAAACATCATTTTCCGGTCACGAATGTCACCGAACTCACCAGCTGTTGGCAATGCTATTATAGAAATGTTAGCATTTAAAGAAATGTAAAAATAAATGTACTTTGTACTATACCTTTAAAAAAATCTATTTACATATTCATAATGAATGGCTTTGAGTAATCTTACAAAAATTATCTTGTCATTGTTATTAATGCTGGGAATAATGCAACAAAAATAATCCACCTTTTCGGATGTTATTTTTTTCTGCAGAAATTCATTTTCCCTATACGATTTTTGAGCGTGAGAAAATTCAATATTCCGATGGGATTTTTTTTTTGAGATCGGAAATATCCTAGTTTTTGGATGTTATTTTTTTGTGCAGAAATTCATTTTCCCTATACAATTTTGAGCGTGAGCAAATTTATTTTTCTGATGGGAATTTTTTCATTAGTATGGAACAATCCATGTTTCCGTTGTTATTTTTTTCTGTTCGGAAATTCATTTTCCCTATACGAATTTTCGAGCTCGGGAAAATTCAATATTCAGATGGGATATTTTTTGAGTTCGGAACAATCCATGTTTCTGATGCTATTTTCTTGTGTTCCAAAATTCATTTTCCTTATACGATTTTTGAGTGTGGGAAAATTCATTTTTCTGATGGGTAGGTTTTTTTTATTTCGGGACAATCCATGTTTCTGATGCTATTTTCTTGTGTTCCAAAATTCATTTTCCTTATACGAATTTTCGAGCTTGGGAAAATTCAATATTCAGATGGGATTTTTTTTTTTTTTGAGTTCTGAAAAATCCAAGTTTTTGGATGTTATTTTTTTGTGCAGAAATTCATTTTCCCTATACGATTTTTGAGCGTGGGCAAATTCATTTTTCTGATGGGAAGTTTTTTTGAGTTCGGAACAATCCATGTTTCTCATGCTATTGTCTTGTGTTCCGAAATTCGTTTTCCCTATACGAATTCTCGAGCTCAGGAAAATTCAATATTTAGATGGGATTTTTTTTGAGTTTGGAACAATCCATGTGTCTGATGCTATTTTCTTGTGTTCCGAATGTCATTTTCCCTATATGAATTTTCAAGCTCGGGAAAATTCAATATTCCGATGGGATTTTTTTTTTGAGATCGGAAATATCCTAGTTTTGGATGTTATTTTTTTGTGCAGAAATTCATTTTCCCTATACGATTTTGAGCGTGAGCAAATTTATTTTTCTGATGGGAATTTTTTCATTAGTATGGAACAATCCATGTTTCCGTTGTTATTTTTTTCTGTTCGGAAATTCATTTTCCCTATACGAATTTTCGAGCTCGGGAAAATTCAATATTCCGATGGGATTTTTTTTGAGTTCGGAACAATCCATGTTTCTGATGCTATTTTCTTGTGTTCCAAAATTCATTTTCCTTATACGATTTTTGAGTGTGGGAAAATTCATTTTTCTGATGGGTAGTTTTTTTTTTATCTCGGGACAATCCATGTTTCTGATGCTATTTTCTTGTGTTCCAAAATTCATTTTCCTTATACGATTTTTGAGTGTGGGAAAATTCATT